>JAHBCN010000256.1:0-228048 GCA_019359885.1 Listronotus oregonensis
GACAGAATATAAAAACCATTGAAAACCAGTGGTGCAAAGTGACTTTTTTTTTAAACTTATGAAAATAAAGAAAAAGAGAAATACATTAAGTGGCCAGGTTTTCCCATTGGTTTTTGCTAATATTTTTAAGTCATTTAAAATCTTTATGTAGCACTTTAATAATATATATATATATATATATATATATATATATATATATATATATATATATATATATATATATATATATATATATATATATATATATATATATATATATATATATATATATATAAAAAAAACGGTATATTTCAGCTTTTATTTAAAAAAATACTGTTTTTTGCTGAAACACCAAACAGTTTTATAGGTATGGGCGTGTATATTTCGTTGCCTATCGTCTTATAATAAAAAATCATACATTAATCAAAGGTATTAATAAATGTATATGTATACGTTAATAAAAGGTATAAAAAACAGACAAGAAAACATTTATAAGTTAAATTGCTACCTATCTAGATTAGTTGTGTCCGTAAATTAAAATAATTTATTGCAAATTTTAGGACCATAAATGTCACACGTGTGTTAATTGTTTAAATATTAATATTAATTGCGATTACTGTTTAAATATATATTTAACAATTAGGCAACAAGTTTTTGACTTAAAATATATTTTATTAACTTAGGATTTACCAATAATTATTTGCCTCGTTAATGGAAAAATGCATTTGGACCAAATGTTATGTTACCTGCCATAAAAATAACTTTAAATTGTAAAATAATATTTTTATTATGTACACTAAATTATCCAGCAAAATAAAATCATAAGTAGGTACCAAGAAAAAAATTTAAATGCAATTTTTTTGAGTAGATATTATTAAAGTTAACATTTGTTTGGCGGAGAGAATTATCCGGTCAAAATAGACATTCACTCTTGCATAAATTTTCAAAAAGTTGAAAATGTACAACACTGTTAGGGATTTCAATAGTGTAAAATATTCCCCATCGGTTCCACGTATGTAAAAAATTTTATACAATGTCAAAGTTCGCGGAAATGAGTTTTTTGGATTTTTTTGTAAAACGGTTCATTTTATAACAAAAATTGTATAACATGAAATTGTCTACAAAAATTGTCCCTACACTTTTTTTTTTAAGTTTATTATTTCTGAGAAAAAGCAATTCTAAAATTTACTTAAAGTTTTATTCTCTATACTCCATACTATGCACAATGCACACGTTTCCACGCCACCTGTAAGGTAGTGTACTTGATGCGTTTTTTTAACGTGGTTTTCCCAGTGAAATCCTAGTAGAATTAAAGATCTTCTCATTCAATATCATATTTTCTTCATCTTCTTTCCTTTTTCTCCTATTCTTTCTCTAACTTTCTCTTTTGTTTCTTTTTGTTCCTGATTTGATGTAATTTTTTTAAATGGCGATACATCAGTTGTTTTGTCGTTGATGTAAGCATCTTCTTCTGTTGAAGATTCAACATTTACACCACGGCAGGCCTTGCCAACTGGTGCAGCTGGTAAACTAAATAAATCAACTTTGCAGCCGCATTTTGAATTACACCACTTTTGCAGTTGCAAAAAATAGTAATAAGTCGCTTCTCTGGTGCAGATGAAAGTAGTGTGTTGATTGGTTCCAATACATTAATAATTACCACATTACCAAGCCACCCCTAAACCTGATAATATACCCGATAAAAATGTTGTTGAGCAGAAGCCGAGGTTAGAGGAAGACAAGCTTATTCCACAGGTTTTTTTATTTTAACTAAATTTTGCAATAGATAAGTAACATAAATTATCTATGCAAGTATTTTTTTGAAGCTCCATATACTGTAAGAAGAAACCTAATACCGTGGGTAATTATAGCTTCGGGGTAGAGTTGATATCTTAAAACCTTAGCAGATGTAACTAAGTCTTGTTTTTCAAATAATTTAAAAGCTGTTGTTTTACCCTTCCGTACACAGCCAGTCATAGCATGTAAAAATAAAATGTGATTTTTACATTTAGGATAAGCCGATAAACTTAAATTTAAAAATATTTTTTATGGTTGTTGAGCTTTGCCTGATTTTAAAAAATAAATTAGATTTTTAATTGGAGTTCGAACGGTAAGTAATACCAACAGACCACCTCTACCAACAACAACATTTACATCAGTTGGATTAAATTGATTAATTGCAGTTTTTCTAATAAGTACATCAGCGTCATTGTCAGCTTGCTTAACTAAAATATGTTCAGTGGTAAATTTTTCTTTTAGCATTGTGATGAACCGAGACTTATTATGAATGTTTGACAAGAATTAAGCAGTAGACAGATGTTGCTTAAGGGCATGGTCACATTACATGAGGGACTGAGTTTATTTTGAGTTCATTATTCTTAAAATTATTATTTAATATTAATGTATTAGTCACGCAGACTAATAGTTTTATTTATATTATGCGTCCAATGACGTTCATAGGCATGCATAGTATGGAGAATAAAACTTTAGTAAATTTTAGAATGGCTTTGCTTTTTCTTAGAAATGGTAAATTTAAGGAAACAGGTAGGAACAATTTTTGTAGACAATTGCATGATCTAAAATTTTTCTCTGAGCTATTTTTATTTAAGATGCCCATTTCCGCGCCCTTGTATGAAATTTTTTACACACATAGGATCAATGGGGACTTTTTATCAGATTCTTGGGAATTTATGCAAGGATACCCAAATTTTTTGGGGTAACCTGACCGATAAGAATTTTTATGTAGATCAAAGTTATTTATAAATGTACAGGGTTTTTCCTCATCCGTGAAAAATAGTGTTTAGCTGTTGAAATAAGCGGCTAAACTTTGCAGAATAGTTTTTTTTATCGCAGAATACTTTATTTTAATTATTTAAGTAAAGATCGCCTTAAATTAAAGTTAAAAAGTCAAAAAGTATGTTAAAACGACCTTTCTTCTACATATCTGACTCCTCAGGAAATATAATAATTTATTCATTTTTAGATTGTGGATGTTACGATTTTATAATCATCGGAGCAGGATCTACAGGGTCAGTAATAGCCAACAGACTTTCAGAAATCAAGAAGTTTAAAGTACTTCTACTAGAAGCGGGAACCTTTGGAAATGATTTCGTAAGAATTCCTGGAATGAGTGGTGAAGTAACCTTGCTGAATCAATACAACTGGTTTTATAGATCAACTCCTCAAACTACATCTTGTTTAGGTACCTTATTCTTATCATCAAGTGAAAAATAGATACAGGGTGGCCCATTTTTTAAGGATCTATAGTTTTTCTCGGAAACTAAAAGTTATACGAGAAAAAGCTTCTTATAAAACCCGTTTGTCGTAAAAGTATCTTTAATTTTAAGATATTTTCAGGTCTGTTTCGTTTTTGTATACAGGATGGCGACAATTTTTTTTTCTTTTAATAAAACACCCTGTTGCAGAAACACATTTTCCAACCGGGAAGCTATTTTTCTATAGCCGCGAGTACATTAACTTTTCTTTTAAATTTTAATAAAATAAAAAACATCTAAATTTAAACAGTTAATTTCTCTTTTAATCGTGACAACACCGCCTTAATAAATTTATATCATTCTTAAAAATTCCTTTATTAATCTAAAAATGCCGAAACAAAAGAAGCCGCCACGCTAACATATCGACATGTTTTGGTGAACTCTGTGATTACGACGCATCCAATGAGAACACGGGCCCTTCGCTCGACGCAAAAAAGTCAGGAGGTCGCGGAAAAGGTAGGAGCGTCGTAAGAGTACGTCAAGCGTGCGACAAGTAAATAGACCAATGAAATGGGTTGTACGTCAAGCCCTGGAGGTTGGCAAAGAGCGACAACTTTTAGTACAGCTATGTGTGCCGTTAAGATAACTTATAGCCGCTGCTTGAGTTTTATTAAAATTTGCGAAATTTTAAAAAAAAAGTTATGATATTTACACCTCTGTATTTTTAAAAAGATGTTGTTATTTACCAGGATAGGTTAGCGACCTCTCTTGTAACGTATGTTCTAAATTGGTAAGACATATAAACAAATCTTAGGAAAGTTTAGGAACATTTTATCGTCAATTGTGATATATAAAGAACTGAAATGTTGTATTTGGTGAAACATTCTTTTTTTTTAATTTCTAAAAAAATTCTCATACGTAACATAACCTGGACGTGCACTTCCATTTTTATATTCTTATAACATTTTTGTTTATGGTTAATATAGGCATGATTGATAACATTTGTCCCTATCCCCGAGGCAGAGGTGTTGGAGGCTCAAGCCTTATAAATGGTTTGGTATACTCCAGAGGTAATCCCCAAGGGTATGACGACTGGGCAGCGATGGGCAACCCTGGCTGGTCATATAAAGACGTGTTGCCGTATTTCAAGAAATCTGAAAGTTTAGGAAAAATATTCAAGATGCTGTAGTGATTTTCCCTATCATGGGTTCACTGGACCTCTTCCGGTTGAATATTTTGAGACAAGCAGGTGGGTTTACCTTATAAATTAAGAGTTACCACAACTCTTAAGGTATAGGGTTAGCATATAAAACTAAAAACACTTGTATAACAATAATAAAGGGTGTTTTTTAGACTTTGGAATAAAATAAAACACATAATAATCAAGCTAATGGCATCGACTTTATTAGAAAAACAATTTTATATTATAAGTGCTTAAATATGATTTCGGCATATGAGCGCCTGATCTGGATCGAATAACGTAAAAACCAATTTTTTAAGTAGCAGGGGCCGCAAGTCTCCAATAACGCGGCGAATATTGGCTTGTAATTGGTCAAACGTCGGTAATATCTTAATAGATTAGCGACTTTACATACCCCTAAGTAAGTTTCAGAAACTGAACCACGATTTTTAAAATGAATCTGCATAGTTTGCAAGAGTAGTTCTGGCGTCTATTCATAGTAAAATGGTAAAATATACTGGGCATAAATCAGATGTCACCTGTAAAATAAATTATCATGAGACCTACATGCCAAAAGAACCCCATAACTTCAAATCACAAACCGTGATTTTCTATATCCTCTGACAAAGCCAGCCTTTAAAATTCAAGCCCACCAAAAGTTTCTCCAAACCCTAGTCGAAATCGACGGCTAGCATCGAACAGAAATCAGTATAATCAGACTATCCAGAAGCCAAAGACCGTTTTAACAACTGGATAAAGTATTTTATAGTTTTTTTTTTGCTGAATGGCTTGTAAAGCCCCAATTAATCTTCTCTTCCAACAGTTGCACCTGTTCCTCAACAATTTTTTAATATTATTTTAAGTCAACTGATTAAGCGTATCGTTTTTTTTCTCTGAGTACTTAAAAATCATCTGGGCTGGATGGTATACCAGCAATCGTCCTAAAAAAATGTGCTTCCGAGCTTGCACCCATCCTAACCCGCCTCTTTTGAATCTCTTTCGACACAGGGATTTTTCTGGAGAGCTAGAAAGCTGCACGTGTACAACCTGTCCCCAAGAAAGGATGCAAAACTCTTCCTTCTAACTATAGACCTAACAATATTTCTTTTTTCTGTTGTTTGTAAGTAATAGAAACATTTATTAATTTCAAAATCCTAAAGTATTAAGTAACAAAATCTTACATGAAAGACAGTACGGATTCGCCACAGAAGATCCACAGCTGATCTTCTCTCCTTTGTCTCACAACTGGAACAAGTCCCTTGAGTTTCTTTAATTAAAGGGACCTATCAAAACTTTTAATCATCTGGCATATGGGCTTTTAAAACTTCCTTCTTTCGGTCTTCCACCTAACTTTGCTCTTGGTCTCCAGTTCCTTTCAATCGACGTATTAAATTATTGATGATTATTCTTCCAGCTTCTACCAAATTAATGTGGGGTGCCGCAAGGCTTTTTACTGGCCCAATTTTGTTTCTTCTACACATCAACACCCTTTTTCACAATCAATTCCATTCATAGTTTAGTATGACGGTAGTACCCTCCACTTTCAATTTCTTAAGCCAGTTAATAAGCCCCATTTTTAAACCAAGTAAGGTAAACGCTGATATCTCTCTCACAACACCTCAAACTTATTTTGAATCGGGGCGCCAAAAATCTTGTTCAATTTAATGCCTCCAAAGCCCAGTCATATTTGCTGTCGAGAAAAAGTTAAGGGGGGGTTACATTTTCCTGTGGGGGGCCCAAAAAAAATTTGGTTGTAACCAATTGGTTTAAGCTGCAATGCCCCAAACCCTGGAAACCCAAAAAAAAAAAGTTAACTTTCCTTCCCCGGGGAAAAAAAAAATAAAAACTTCCAGGGGGGGAAATTTTGCCCAATTTTAAAACCCCTGGTTCGGGGCAAGCCCGGTGGATTCAAACACAACATCATTTGGAACCACTTTCCCAAAAAGAAAAATCACACTAAACCAATTTTGGGACCCCACCATCGAAAGCATTGACAAGTGAACTACTAAAACTAAATGGGAATCAGATTAGAATAGTGACAGGATTAATAACCGACACTGCACCCTAAGAAAACATATGCACACTATGGGCATCTATAAGAAGAACCCATTTGCAGACTATGTGACGAAGAGGAAGGGGCAGCCTCTCACATCATATATGAGTCCCCCTGCACTTACATACTGGAGAACAATAAAAAACCTCATGGTGGAACTAACCACCAGGAGGTGGAGACCAAAAAAAGAACAGAAAAAGGGGCTACTACACCTGCTAAGGTGTCAAACCTTTTTAACTGAAACAAATACACAACTTGTGTATTTAGTTTATCAATCAATCAATCAATCAAAAAGTCTGTCAGTGCTCATCCGTTACATATGGGCGGCCAAGTTCTGCAGTACAAAGGGTCGTTTAAACTTGTCGGCGTTACTTTTAAAAATAACCACAACTGGCACAAACACATTACATCCATAGCCTTAGCAGCTTCAAAAAAGCTTGGATTCCTCTTTCAAGCCAGAAAGTACTTCTCTTTTTCCAATCTGTATATGCTGTATGTATCCCAAATCAGACCCTCTTTGAAATATTGTTCTCATATCTGGAGAATGGACTCTCCTACAACACTTAGCATTTTGGACTCCATTCAAAGAAGAGCTATTTGTCTTATTAATAATACCGCGCTTACGAAAATGCTTTCTTATCTTGCCTATCGTCATGCTGTAGAGGATCTGTCGTTTTTTAAGGTACTCACGGCTTCTCCGAGGAGTGACAGTATAATTAATTCTCTGGCATCTCCTAACAAAGCAACACATATTGAGACTTTTATGCTTCCTTTTACACTTCAGCTGGAGAGACCCCGAACTTCCCGCTTTCTTCGATCCTTTATTCCTAGAGTTTCCAGATTATGATATTTAATACGTTAGTAGGTACATAAATATTTTGAGAGTGCCTCAGCCTTCGTGGACTGTCCAAAGAAAAAAAAATAATAAAAACAAACCTGTAAAAACACCTTTTTCTATGTGGCAATTGATAAACTCCAAATGTTACTAATAAAACTAATTTTAGGTATACCACCAAACTATTTGTCGAATCTTTTGGTGCTTTGGGTTTTCAATCCATAGATTATAATGGTGCCAAAACTGTAGGTTCTTCGTATGCCCAATCCACCCACAAAAAAGGTCAAAGGTGGGATACTGGCCGTGTATTTATTGAACCCATTCTTGGAAGAAAAAACTTGAAGGTTTCCACCAAAAGTTACGTTACTAAAATTGAAATAGACGGAAAAGAAGCAAAAGGAGTTATTTATAGTAAATTGGGCAAATTGTACCGAGCCAAAGCAAAACGCGAAGTGATTTTATCTGCGGGAGAATTGATCTCCTATATTACTTTAAGGGTATCCCAAAAAAATTTAGAAGACTTGGTATTTCCCGTTATACAAAACTTAGAGGTCGGAAGTACACTGAGGGATCATCCTGGTTTCTATGGAACTATTTACAACGAATTATTCTGTCCTAAGCTAGTAAAACACTCAGAGAAAAAAATTTAAAGGGGTACCTAAGGGTTATGGTTTTGGGGTTCATCTGGTAGTGAAGGGGTGTTTTTTTCTCCATTACCGGTGAATACGGTAAGTATACAGGATTGAATTTATAAACTTTTAATACACATATTTTAAAAGATAAAATAATAAAAAAAATGTAAATTTTTCCTTACTTGTGTTCTAAAACCTACTGACAAATCAAATTTTAAGTTCCTTTCTTTCGGGAATTGCCCCGTAATTTTGGTGAGTGAATGAAAGAGTGAGTAAGTAAATCAGTCACTCGGTCAGTCAGTACTGAAATGGGCATTTTTCAAAATCGAATATCTCAGAAACCACTTAACATATTTTTCAATTTTTTCACATGTAATTAAAATACATATTTAAATATACGTACGAAATTTCATGCCTGTATGCCGAATGTAACCAAAGTTATGATAGGGGGAAAACACGCCGAAATGTTTCATGTAATATACACATAGCATGCGTCAGTTATTTGCACAAGTTTTTTTTTTCTACAAAAGATAAAGAAAACAACTGAAGTGAAACAAAAAGGAATTTTATTAAAACGCATTTTTTTTATTAGATGCTCAAAATTAATCTAATTTACGGGACCTCTGGGTTTTTGACCCTTGCAAATCGATCCCTCATGTCAAAATTTTAAAATTCTTACAACCAAATTCCTCACCCTGTGTATTCAAAATCAAATCACGTAATAACAATAAATCTCATTGCGAAAAACAAAATTAAAGTTGGAGTGTGGGGCCTTCGGAGGATTACTCACACCCTGACTTAAGTAGAGTGGTTCTAGTACCCCTACTTTCAACTCTTTTGTTTTTTGAGATGTTCACATTATAAGTTTGGTTTTCTGTGTTTTTAGAACCAAACTGACCCGGATCTGGAGTTAGAAATGACCTTTTTGGATCCGACCGATTCTTATAGAAAACTATTATTATGATGATGAAACCTGGAATACCATATGGAATGGAACGGATGGTACAAAAGTTTTTACTATTCAAACCATTGCATTAAAACCGGAGTCTTTTGGTACTGTAAGACTTAAAAGTAATGATCCTTATGAATATCCTCTAATTGACAGCAGGTAATTAATAATTAGTTCCTAACTACTTTTTTTACATTTCTTAAAGATCTTTTTGAGGTAGCGAAAAGGCTACACGTATGCAAATAAATTCTTAAAGACGATCCAACATTATCCATTTAATGGTAGACCAAGTTCTCCTTTTTCAGATTAAGTCCATAGATCAATCCTTATCTGTTTTGGATTGGATGTATCAGGTGGCAGGAATATTTTTGCTGGAAAGCCTTTGAAAAGATGTATGTAATAAAAATTAAAACATCGTTTCCCTTAGAAAGTTTCAAAACATTTCTTAACCCATTACTGCATGAAGTTAAAATTGTCTCTAAATTTCGAAATTTTTTGTAGGGTAGTTCTTAAGTGGTCCAGTTTTAAGAAAAAAATTGTCATAGGTGTTTTTGGTTTTTTAATTTGGAAAAAATGGCGTCCGTTATAACGGACACTATGCATAAAATACATATGAAATACAGGAAATACTCGTATATGATATATTACGTAATACATAAAAATACTTAAATAGACACCAATTTTCTTATTGGGTGTGATAATTCTTAAAACAAATTTTAGGGTGAAGCCCAACATTGCACTTTAAGCAAATAAAATGAGCTTTTTTGCTGCAGTAGCCAGCATCTTCTCTCAGTTTCATTATAGACAATCAGATGGTTGCGGCCATCAAATCTTATATTTTCACTCGGTGGCAATATAACCTTCCCTCGAGACGAAGGGGTTCCATGAGTGGTAAGTAAGTCCAAGGCTATAGATCTTCTAAACTCAAGCAGGCCTTTAGAACTGAATTGATTCTTTGGGTCTACTTTTCGCATCAAAAGCCAAGCATTTGATACTGAAACGTCGACAAGATAGGCAAAAATGGGCCACCACCATTTTTTTGACGTATTCTAGTCCTGTATGAGGAAACAACCTGATCCATCTTATCGACACCACCCATGCCCTTATTGTAATTAGCTAATGGCTTAGGCTGTGGAACTGTAATTTTTTCTTTCGCATCTCTCGAATACCTAGTTCATGTTCCTCTATCTAAGCTGTCATAATTTGTTATACACGTAACTACCTTGTTGTCCTTCCATTTTATAAGAGCCACAGTATCACTTGCATCTGTCTGATATTCATAGTATCCTCTTGGTTGCTTTTCCATGAACTTTTTTTCCGGAAGAGGGCATTTTGCGGTTCTTCCTTCCTGTATTGTAGCGGTGGCACAATAGCCCATCTCTGCTAGATGATTCAGTAGACCAATTGAAGAGAAGTAGTTATCGAAGAAAATCTTGAAACCTTTTCTTGGAGGAATATTTCCTTGTTTTATTAGAGAAATAACTGTATCGCCACCAACACCAAATACCTTTTCTTTTTTTTCAGACTTGCCGGTGTAAATTTCAAATGTTGGTAGATACCCGAACTTGTGCAAAGTGCCCAATTCTTAAAACCAAAACGAATAGGTTTGCACTTTATAAACTGTTTAGCGTAGTGCTTACCATAGTATGGTATCATACTTTCGTCTATTGACAAACTTTCTTCTAATCCGCCATGCGTTTGAAAAACAATGTTTAGGTGATCTAGAAGAGGCCTTAGCTTATATAAGCGGTCGCGTTCAGTTTCATTTCCCATTCTACTGTTGTCATTTAGATGAAAATGTCGCAGGATTGACTCAAACCCATTCAGCCGAATACTATTTTGTAGGATAACAGGCACGTCTGGTAAGCTGGACCAATACATCCTCTTGTTAGGGTACTTCAAATATCCAGAAAATAAGAGTGCCCCTAATAATACATAGATTTCGTCCGATGTAACGTTCAAGAAGTTGTTTTTCTGTCCAGAATAAATGTTTGTTTGACCTTTTATATACATTATCAGGTCTTCAGTAAAAAACAACTGAAAAAACTCTCTTTGTGTTTTGCATGCTTTGACAGCATCCGAAGGTGGAACTTCTTCACATTCCCGTATGTTGAAAGCAGGTATTGTTTTCTTCCAAGTGAAAGTTTTTTTATCAGCAACTTTTTCTGTAACACTGGCAGGTAAAGTGCTAGTAACTGAGGATTCATTTTCACTTCGACGTCTATATTTCGAAAGGGGCACATCTTCATCGCTAGAGTCACCAGATTTTGAAACTTCCACTCCATCGTTATTCTGAATATATGGAGTTGATTGAATCTCTATATCCGATTCTTCTGCTGAAAGTCGTCAAACATTTCTTTTTTGCTTCATAGGTTGAACTTCACATTGTGTCTGAAGCATTCGGGGACCCAAACAATTCAAATCTGCTAGATGTTCGTCATCACTAAGGTCCTCATCAATATCAGTATCGTCATTATCGTCAGTATCGTAAATATATCAATTGGCTCTTGCGACTCATCATCTTCAAGAGCTTGGATAAGCTCTGCGAGGGGCAATCTAAAAATAAAATAAAATGTGAACTATCCTGGATGCATAATGTCCGTTATAACGGACGAGCAAAACAAAGCATTTTTTGGAAACAGTAACATCATAATAGACCCTTTTTCTTATATACTATAGTCTATAGATATGTAAAAATATAGGTATTTGTGCAGAAAAAGTACATAAAAATTCTAAGAAAATCAAATATAAATAAATAACTTACCCCTTGCCACGTTTTGTGTAAAGAGATGGATCCATGACATAAAAAACAACAAATAACTTTCCTATACAATCGTTGATATACAAAAACGCAGCGAATTTCTATTAACAACGTTACTAGAACAGATTAATACTAATAGAAGGCTTTTAGGTTATGTTAACGTGAGTGAAGCTAGCTTAATATGGCGTCCGTTTAAACGGCCACTATGCACTAATGGGTTAAATATAAAAAATATAAAAAAAATCGTTTTTTTTTCATTTTAGTCACTTATCACTTATCACTTTATAAGTATAAGTCGCAGAGAAAAATTGCATAAGGTAAAAAGTTTCTTTTTTAAATTTTGTACTAGATAAAATTGGTTTGAAATCGCCGAAGGCAGATGCGTTTTTTTTTTAATGAAAACCAGATCACTTGGGTGCACTCAGGAATTTTTAAAGTTGTGAAAAGCCTTTTATCCTAGTACATGTAAAAAAATAAAATCTCTATTTTCAATATTCTGGACTCTACCCAATTTGTTTTAAACAAAATTGGATTGCAAAAATATCGTGGAAAAACTTTTAAATGAATTTTAACGAAATTTTACATAAAGTTTTACCACAGTATGAAGTTTATTCTGGTCAAATATGAAAGTTCTCTGAGCTACGGGTCCTAGGGGGTCCTAAAAGTCCAAAAAATTATTTATTGCTGTTTCGCAAAAAAAGTAATATTTTTTGCCAATTTTGTCTAATTCTATCTTGTAGAAAATTTAAGTACAAACTTTTTTATTACCTATGTTTTTTTTGCGACGTGCACAAAAATATGGGTGATTCAAGATTTTTTTTACTTTTTGTATAACTAACAAGCGTTCCGCACCTTTCTGAGAGAAAACATATTTTAATTCTGATTATATACATTTTACTAAAGGGTTACCAGCAAAAACAAACCTGCCACTTCTTATATCCATTTTTTTGCATTTAAGTCTTGGTCTACCTGTCGCTTAGGGTCCTCATTTGGGCCGTGATTGACCGTCATTAGCTAATAGTGGTATTAAACGTTTTTTGGCTCGTGAATCCACCTTTGTTCTAACGGGCGCTGCATGACAATTTTTCCAGACTTTTTTTTAATAAAAACTTTAATCAATTTCATTTGCATGCAATACCGAATCATTTCTTCTTTTTCTTCTTCTTCCCTGGCAGCCGTCTTAATTTACTAACGGAGGTTGCGCAACCTCATGGGCTTTTTGTGCCTAATCCCCCATTATCTTTTATACCAATCCTTCCATTAGTCTAGTTTCTTTTACAAGCCAGTATAACCCCGATACTGGTTGGTTAATATATTCCTGTGGGCTCATTTTTGGTTGCCCAAAATAATGTCTGTCTTTAGTGATTCAACGTTTTACATTCGCACAGGATATGGTGGGTTGTTTCTTTCCCCTCGTCGCACCTTCTGCAACTTGGGTCCCCATTGTATGAGCTTATCTTGTGTAGGTGTCCTCTTAGGTTATCGTGCCCTGTTAGCAACCCTACTGTTATGCGAAGTCTTTTCCTATTTTGTCTGAGTAGTTCTTTCTTCGTTCTTTTGAATATAGAATGAAGCCTTTTCCATGTCCTATTTTACTGATGCTTCCCTAATATTCCTTGTGTTTGTTTAGGATCCTGGTTTGCCCTCGTGCTGTAGTTTTGGTTACTCCAAGAGCAGGTTCTGCTCCAAAGTATAGTGTTGATGATCTCTATCTCGCTAGCTAATGCGCTTTTTCATTGCCTTCCATTTCCGAATGTCCTGGTAGCTACAGGAGAGTTACCCTGTTGCGTTCTCCCAGGACTTCTAGTTCTTTTTGGCATTCCCATGTCAACTTCGACGTTACTTTGGGGTTTACTAGTGCCCCTAGTGACGCCTGGCTGTCTGTTGCATCTTTTAAATTTACCGTTGCTTTTTTTCATCTTCAAGCGACCACTTTGTGCATTTGTGCATTACAAGACCATAAATCAATTAATAACACAGGCCAACGATGAAAAAACTTTTTTACCCAAAATACCCTATTCTTATGTCTTTTAGGGTGCTGAACCCAAATCTGACAGTTATTAGGCTGTAACACCCACCATTTTTTCACATTTGTACCTGAATTTATCAAATGTTGTGATTTTTTCAAGAATTTAACACCTTTTATATAGTTTAAATGGAATTGTAAAATACAATTTGTACTGAATGTAGAAGAGTTGACAGTACTGGTGAAACACATGTCATTGTTCCCAGCTGATATTGTGTAACCTAACCTTACTTTCTGGTTACAGTCTTACAGTGAATGTGTTCACGTGTTCAGTAAAATGTCTCCTCGCGGTTGTAAGAACTCTGCAGACAGTTTTTGTTATATTTGTGGTGAGTTTGTAATTAAAAAACACCAAAGAAACATTACAGACTTTGTGAAAAAGGTTTATTTCTTATATTTTGGAACTAAACTTGGTGATCAGGATAAATCTTGGGCCCCACATAAGGTTTGTTATGTTTGTGTTGAAGATCTGAGAAAGTGGTCAAAAAAGAGAAAAAAGCTTTCAAGTTTGCTGTTCCTATGGTATGGAGGGAGCCTAGAAACCACATTGATGATTGCCACTTATGCAGTATTGATATTACTGGCCATAATTCAAAAAACAAGAGGGTAATAAGCTACCCTAACCTAATGTCCGCCATCCGACCAGTAGGACATGATGAAGATTTGCCGGTCCCAGAACCTCCAGAAGATTTGAATTCTGTTCAACTTGAAACGTTTTCTGATGTACAGTCAGAGCTAGATGAGCAAGATGATGAAGAGTTCCAGTGTACTTCAGAAAAAAAAGAGCTTCAACAAAGAAAAGAACTTTTTGGCAGATGAAACCAGTATATATGTCTATAGGAAGAGAGAGCAGCAGTTTTCAACATTTTTTGATCAAGAAGGTTATCGATTTATCCAAAACTAGTTTGAAAGCTGTCTTGTGTACCTATTGGCCATTCTGTACATATGAAAGACAGCTATGAAAATCTGGAAATAGTGTTGGATAAAATTGGCTATTCTGCTTATGGTTGGATAATATGTGGCGATTTAAAAGTGATTTGCATGCTTCTTGGTCAGCAAAGTGGTTTCACCAAATTTCCATGTTTCTTGTGCGAATGGGACAGTAGAGCTAGGGATCAACATTGGAGCAGAAAGAATTGACCTAGAAGGGAGTCTTTAAAACCCGACAAGAGAAACATTCTCCGCAAAAACCTTGTAGATCCTCAAAACATTCTCCTACCACCTCTACAAATAAAGTTAGGCCTCATGAAGCAGTTTACGAAAACATTGCCTAAAGATGGACCTTGGTTCAAGTATCTCTGCCAAATTTTCCAAACCTTTCAGAAGCTAAACTCAAAGAAGGCGTCTTTGCAGGGCCTGACATTCTAAAAATGATGTTCGACATTAACTTTAAAAATACAATGACCAGAAATGAGAAAGAAGCATGGGTATCATTCAAAGAAGTTGTTACAAAATTCTTAGGGAATTCAAAAGACCCAAAATATGTTACAATTGTAGCAAACATGTTGAATAAGTTTGAACAGTCATCTTGACTACTTCCCTGACAATTTGGGAGACTTTAGTGAGGAGCAGGGTGAACGTTTTCACCAGGATATCAAATTGATGGAAAAACGCTACCAGGGCCGCTGGAACACCAACATGATGGGGGACTACTGTTGGTCACTTCACCGAGAAGCTCAACAAGCAACACATCGCAGAAAAAGCTACACAAGAAGCTTCAAAGAAAAAAGAAAAAGGAAATATAAACCAATTCCATCTAACTAATGAAACCTACACTGTGAGTTTATTTTATCATTTTTAATTACTTAAGGTAAATAAAATCACTGATTGTGACTTAACATACCGTCTCATTAATTTTACCATATACCTTATGGAGATTTTAAAATGAGTAGGTAGTTTAAATAACAAAAAGAAGATTGCTCAGAAACTATGGGTGATACAAAAAAACTAAGATCAGATTTGGATTCAGGACATAAAAATCTATAAAAACCAGCCATTAAAGTGAAAAAAGTTTTCAAAAAAAATCTTTTTGTTGGCCTGTGTAATTGTTCTTATATTTAACAGCATGTGGTATAGTATCATCAAAAACTACTCAAATTTTTCACAAATGAAAATGCGATTTCCATCATAAGGTATGGCGGTCAACTGTCCTAGTTTCTTTCTTATCTTAGGGTTAAGTATTATCAACCCTTAAAATGGCATATGGAATCATATCATTTGCCCTGACCTGATTCAGCAAATCAGAATAAAAATTAATAAATTTTCTGTTCCTTTAATGGATATTTTATGTAATATTTCAGACAACTTTCTGATCCAGAAGACAAAGATATTAAGAAGCTTTATCAAGGAGTTCAATTGGGATTGAAGCTCATCGAGACTGAACCATTTAAAAGTGTAGATACCAAATTGGTGCATAAACCTTTACCAGCATGTAAACAACATGAATATATGTCAAAAGATTATTGGTATTGTTATATAAGACATATAACTATAGCAAATAATCACGAACAAGGTAAAAAAGCAAACGACCTAAATGCTGCTATATGTAGAACCCCCAACATGTGTGGAGAGTGATACTTTTCCGCACTCGATTGCCGTTGCCCGAACGACGCGTAACGAAGTACTTAAGTGCAGGAAAGACACTTTTCGCAGGATTTGAAAACATTTTTTTTTTGACACTAACTTTTAACAATTTATTGTTTTGGTCACATAATTTATAACAAAGAAAAAATACCTTTTTTAATGAGGTATTATTAATAATAATAATATTAAATATGCAACTTGTTGCACTTTAAAAATTTATAGCTGAGGCCATTTGATGTCTTAATGAAATCGGTTTAGCGAAGTGGATAGCTGGTGTCAATTGGCTGGATAAAGTTGTTGTACTTGTCGATGATGAGGGACATACCTTACTAAGTTCGCAAAAGTTCGCCAAAAATACCTCTTTTTATATGCTTTTAATTTGCTTCTTCTTACATTAATTTAAAAATTGGTCGCTGTTCGTATTTTTATTTTGATTTACTTGGTAATAGGATCATAATCACCTCATTGGCAGCCTTCCGAATATCTTCGTCGGAATTATTCATTATTTGACTTGTGAAAAACGCTTAAGTCTTAGAAATATTTTAACAAACTGTGACGACTAGAACACTACTTTTGTTGCCATGAAAATAATACAAAACAAACCTGGTTTGATTGTTATTTGACTTTTTTTCTATGACTGCTGTGGTATTATTGGCGCACCCTGTACTCTCGTAAGTGTAAGTGAACGTGTTGCCTAACGCGCAGCCGTAAACTCTAAACCGTCGGGTTACTATGCGCGGCCGTCTGCTGAATAGTCAGTTGTTGGTCTGGGGCAGTCGCGACAGGACGCTAGTCGGCAGATGTACAATACATACATACTCACACATTCGTACGACACAGTTACGTTTACGGGTACGCGGGACATTATAGATATTTACGGACTTATAAGTATAGTTTAGGTGTAGTATTTATCCATCTCTTCTGGATTATAAAATAGAGTGTTTATTTACTTAATTAGTGTATTATTTAGAGTTCCGTCATACTACAACTGCTAAAAAAATCAATAAAAACACGAGAAACAAGGCTTAAAAGTAACTAATTTCATAGACCTGTGTAAAAATTTTTCGCACGGTTCAGGCTGTGTAAAAAATATAGCCTACGCCACTGATCCATAGTAGTAGGTAGGGGTAGGGTAGGTTTAAAGTGAGTGAGTATAACACTCTTCCACCGCGACCGATCGGTCTATTGTGGCTCACACCCTTTTATATTTCTACCACCAGGTCCAGCCTTCTAATTAATCTAATGATCCTGTTGGGAGAGAAATCTTTCACCTCCCCCGGCAACAAGGTGTCATTGCCAAAGATTGCGAATCTTAGTCGTGCCATTGCTGGGCACGAACACAGTATGTGTTCTGCCGATTCATCCCCTCCATGCAAATGTGGCACTCGGCGTCTTCCGCTAGGCCGATCTTGTGCATGTGGTATTTCATTCTGCAGTGTCCCGTGTACACTCCTACTAGAGTTTTAAGGTGTATCCTTCATTGCTCCAGTAGTTTGACAGTACATTGTTGGTTCGGTGGGCTTATGAAGGCCTTCGAGTGTCTGATACCCGGAAGTCCATGCCAGTACCGAAGATTTTCTCTTTGTGTCCAAGCTGATATAAACTGCTTGGCCATTCCATAAGATATACCGATAACCGGTTCCGTCCCTGTAAATTTTGTTTCCGCCCCCCTTTTGGCAAGGAGGTCTGCGGATTCATTACCCTCTAGGCCGGTGTGTCCAAGTATCCACAGTAGTGTAAGCTTATTGTTTTGACCCAGTTTGGTCAGCGCATCCTTGCAATTCCAGACGGTTTTCGAATTGCACTGGCTGGATTTAAGAGCCTTAAGAGCTGCTTGACTATCGGACAATATTTTAACTGTCTTGCGTGTGCAGTGCCGATCAACCAGTTATCTAACACACATCTCAATAGCAAAAACCTCCGCTTGAAATATGGTTGCGAGAGTGCCAAGGCTAAAGAAAAACTCTGCCCTCGGCCTATGTCCATATATTCCAGCTCCAACACCATCCTTGGTTTTGGAGCTATCGGTGTACCAACAGATGTCAGCCCGGAGCAGGTCGGTCATTTTTCGACTCCAGTCCTCCCTTTGTGGGTAGACTACACTGTAGGGCCGGTTGTAATTGGTTGCTGTAGGCATTATGTCTGAGGTCATTCCTCTGTCTGTGTGTCACAGGTCAGGACATTCCTGAGGAGACTGGTGCTCTCCATATGACACGCCTGCGGTTTGTTACTGACCGCTTGATAGAGTCTGTAGGTTGCCCATCTTGCCTCTCTCTCCAAGTATCCATAGTAGTAACAAAAGTTTATTATCAGAACGCGTGCCTAGGTCAATGTTCTAATAGTATCTAATAGTATATATGTTTGTTTAAAATTTTTGCCTTATTTTGCCCTCCCCCATCAAGCAAGGCAATGGGCATAGGTTTTTTGAATCACCCTATGGTTATTTAATTGCAAATAAGTAAATAAAAAATAAATGAAGGGTTATAAAAAATGCTGATAAAACAAAAAGTAGCTCTAAGTAAAAAAAAAACAGTAAGTCTTAAAATAAATTAGCAAACAACTGTTTATTTGTAGGTTCTAACCCAATGGGTCCTGATCCCCTAAAAGGAGCAGTGGTCGACTCACGATGCCGTGTTCATGGTATTAAGAGATTAAGAGTCGCTGATGCGAGTATTTTTCCGCTGGTAATGGCCAACCATCCAAATGCACCTTGTATCATGGTTGGCGAAAAAGTAAGTGATCTTATCAAAGAAGATTATTTATAACCCTGCTAAAGAAATATATTTATCTAATGAAGTAAATAGAAAGTTTTTTTTTTAAATTCTTGTTGTACGTATTAAAAAATATGTAAATTTTCAAGAGTAACCGTAAAAAATTATATACTTATGACATACTAGTTCATTATTGTGTTTTTGTTGCTTAGTTACCAACTACATTATAGTGTATTTTATACCCGTGCGGGCATAAAGTGTACTTTATGGCCCGCGCGAGCATAAAAACAAAAACAGGTTTTTAAAGTTAACGCCTTTTCAGGAGCCAGCTCTTTTAGAATAAAATATATAAAACTTTCCTTATATGTCATATTCTCTGTCCTAGTCATCTCTAGATTTCTTCGGTAGCTAGTTTTGTGTTGCTTTTTTGCAATTTCGTCAGGAATTTCAAGTTTGACAGCTAGCAAAATTTAATTTTTCTAGCATCGATTTTAAGCCAACTATTATACAAAGAAAATGTTAAAATTAAATGCAACAAGTTTTTGTATTTTAAAAAATAAATATATACTAGTATGATATAAAAGTTTGTATACTCCGCAGGTATTAATAGATGTGTATTGCCCTTGGGCAACTTACAAATCCTCGGTCCAGAGGCCCTCGGGTTTGTAAGAACGTCGCCCTCAGGTCATAAACATCTACTTAATTATCTTGGTAAATAAATAACTATTATAAACAACAATAAAATTTAATAAAGCCCCAATTTTGGTAAAACAAAAATTTATTTATTCAACGCTATGTGATTACAATTTCATACATTAAAAACTGTAAATTTCCTTCTGCCGATTTTTTTTTTTTATGTATAATATCAATCTCTCTGGTAGTTACATTGTAATTGCCGGAAAAGTCCGTGATGCTAAAACTTTTTGCATCACGGACTCTTCAATATAACCTTTGGCCACAGTCGAGGAGCGCCAACCTCCATGGCGCTTCACAGCGAATAAATTACCTTCAGTGTTAGCTATCTCACACTCTTCTGGATTATTTTGAAAACCTTACTTCCTAATAACATTTCTTTAAAAGTGTTAGACAATATTATGGTTTTAATAACACTAAAATCTTGGACTTCCATTGTCTTTATTTGTTAATTGATACACACATCTCCAACCATTTTCAAATCTTTATGACTATTCCATATACAGGGTGGCCGTCCATATTTTGACCCATTTTGATCGCGAATAACTTTTGAACAAATAAAGATATCAAGATGCGGTTTTCGCAAATATACTTATATTTCTTTAAAGTTTATTCTCGTATCTTTACCATTTTTATGTGACATTCCATTAGCTCAAAAACAAAATGGCCGATTTTCCGATATAGGACAACTTTGTTATTTTAAATGGAACATCCTGTATATGCTTCAATATTTTTAAAATTTAATCTCTCCCCTTTAAAAAAATGTGACACAAGCTATGGTTATCTTAAAAAATAACGCATTTATTGACCTCCAAAGAATTGACTGTATGTCGAATAGGAATATTATTTTAAAAGGATTTTTTGAAAAGTCGCCTGTGGAAACAAAGTTATCTCGTTTCCATAACAGCAACAAGCCTCATTGTCAGCCATTGCTGGTCATTTTTGACAAGTTATTTTAATTAGGAAGCTCAAAATGTTCTCGTTAAGCGAAAAAGGAAAATGTGTTATTATGTTTGCCGAAACCAAATCAGTAAAAGAAACCCAGCGAAGATTTGAATTAAAATCTGGCACAGAAAATTCTGGAGTACAGGATCTTTAGCCCGTAAAAAGAAATTAGTAAACAATGAGAATTTGCTAAATAAAACGTTACAAATTCTGGAGATAACTCAGGAAGATCCAATATTGTCAACAAGAAAAATCTCAAGTTCAGTCCATATTCCTAAAACTACAGTATAAGAAATCATGAAAAAAGAACTTAAATTAAAGCCATACAAAATTCAAATGTTACAAGAAATAAAAGAAACTGATTTTCCACAAAGGGTGGAATTTTGCCAGATAATTCAAAATTTAGTAAGGAACAATATACATTTTTTGGATAGACTAATAATGTCAGACGAAGCCACATTTCACCTCAATGAAAAAGTAAATAAGCATAACTGCAGGTTTTGGGCAACAGAAAATCCTCGACAATATAACGAATACGTTAGAGATTCGCCAAAAGTCACAGTCTGTTGGGATGTCAAAGCAAAAAATTTATGGGCCATTTTTTTCTCATGAACCAACTGTAACCTCTTGGACTTACGTTGATATGCTGGAAATATTTTTTATCCCCAATTGCAAGAAGAAAATCTATTGAATTTCGTCTATTTTCAACAAGATGGGGCTACACCACATTATGCTAACATTACCAAGGATTCACTGACCAACGTTTTTGGAAACCGGTGGATTGGAAGAGGAGGCCCTATTTCCTGGCTACCTCGTTCACCAGATTTGACTGTTCCAGATTTTTTTCTGTGGGGATATGTGAAAGAGAGGTGTTATAGTCCACTTCCCCAAAATTTAGAGCAATTAAAAATTAATATCCGAAACATAATAGAAAATATTCCTGAAGAATTTTTAGTCAATAGTTTTAATAACTTTTTTCGAATTTAAATAAGTGCGTCGAAGTCGGCGGAAGGCATTTTCAACATTTACAGTAGTTTTTTAAAAAGTAATGTAACCTTATTGTAACTATTATTTTGTGAATAACCTAAACCTTTGGCGATCCTTTTTTTGTAACATATGAAGCAAATTTTAATTGTTAAATAATATTGTTGGTCGACATGCAGTCAATTTTTCGAAGGTCAATAAATACGTTGTTTTTTGAGATAACCATAGCTTGTGTTACATTTTTTGAAGGGGAAAGATTAAATTTTGAAAATATAGAAACATATACAGGGTGTTCCATTTAAAATAACATAGTTGTCCTGTAATGGAAAATCGGCCATTTTGTTTTTGAGCTAATGGAATGTCACAATAAAATCGTGAAGGTACGAGAATTAACTTTAAAGAAATATACATCTGCAAAAACCGCATCTTGATACCTTTATTTGTTCCAAAGTTATTCTCGATTAAAATGGATCAAAATATGGCCGGCCACCCTGTATTAAAAGAACTTTGGAAAAGATCCGCAGAATAGCGAGTAGGTATAATATTAAAACAGCATTTAAATCCCAAACCACTGTGAGAAGTATTCTTACTAAGACGAGCCCGAACAACAATGTTTCTAAAGATGACTGTATCTACCAAATTCCCTCTGAATGTGGTAAGGTATTCATCGGGGAAATAAAAAGACCACCCGAAATTAGAGTTAAATGACACAAAAAACATACGGAACGAGGTAAAACGTCAAAATCAGGAATTTCCGAACGCGCATGATCAAAACAACACAGCATACAATGGTCGGAAGAAAAAAATTATTTATAAAAAAACCCACTAAAAGAAAAGAAAATTTAAAAATGCTGTAATAATTGCAAACAACCAAAATGTATTTAGAAAACCTAGTGTCGACACTCCGACACTTGCTGAATCGTGACAAGTCGGTCAAGCTTCGGTAAACAATGGATATTATATAAGGTAGTGGCTTTTAAGAATATTTTTTAGTTATCACTTGGAAACGGTTGGAGATACATCACTAACCGAAACGTGGTGTATCAGTCAACAAATAAAGACAATGGAAGTCCAAGATTTTAGTGTTATTGAATCTCCTTAAGCTGGTTGTCTTTTTAAAGCGAAAGGGTGAAGGATATCAACCGAAAAGGTTTAAAATATTGACAAGAGAACAAATCGACAAATTTCTAGCAGAAGCTCCTGACTAATAGTAGGAGAGCTAGTGAACCCTCCGACTAACGGTCTTCCTGTAAGGCTAGAAATTTCTGGAGTGATGAGTCATAGTATACCAAGGCCAACAACAATGACCTGGCAGGCATCAGCCCTGCACGCCATCAGCCCTTTTATTTTTTTAAATGTAAAATAAATAAGATAAAAAAACTTACTTCTGTAAGCTTCAAAATTTAATATAATTTAGTTTATTTATTGATAATTATGGAAAAAAATTGACAGGCGATTTGAGTAAGCAAAAATATCTACCAGGTAAATCGAAAGGTGCATAGTTTAGGGCATAAAATAAACTTTCTCCTGTAAAGTTGAAATTAAAGTATGTGTTTGAGTAAGCCATTGAAAAGAAATGTGTATACTGACAGGCAGTTCTGAACAGCATAAGACCTTGACAGGCGAGGGGAAAGATGCTAAGAGCGTGCGAGTAAGAGGCGTAACGTGAAATAAGTTAAAGTTTAAATCAGATGTTTATTTTTTAGGTTCAAACTATATTTTTAACTGCCAATGTTAAATCAAATACTGTGTACTGTCATGTATTCTTTTTAAATAAATCATTTATTTTGTAATAACAATTTGTTTAAATACAGGGTGGCCGGCCATATTTTGACCCATTTTAATCGAGAATAACTTTGGAACAAATAAAGGTATCAAGATGCGGTTTTTGCAGATGCACTTATATTTCTTTAAAGTTTATTCTCGTACCTTCACGATTTTATTGTGACATTCCATTAGCTCAAAAACAAAATGGCCGATTTTCCATTATAGGACAACTATGTTATTTTAAATGGAACACCCTGTATATGTTTCTATATTTTCAAAATTTAATCTTTCCCCTTTAAAAAAATGTAACACAAGCTATGGTTATCTCAAAAAACAACGTATTTATTGACCTTCGAAAAATTGACTGCATGTCGACCAACAATATTATTTAACAATTAAAATTTGCTTCATATGTTACAAAAAAAGGATCGCCAAAGGTTTAGGTTATTCACAAAATAATAGTTACAATAAGGTTACATTACTTTTTAAAAACTACTGTAAATGTTGAAAATGCCTTCCGTCGACTTCGACGCACCTATTTAAATTCGAAAAAACTTATTAAAACTATTGACTAAAATTCTTCAGGAATATTTTCTATTATGTTTCGGATATTAATTTTTAATTGCTCTAAATTTTGGGGAAGGGACTAAAACACCTCTCTTTCACATATCCCCACAGAAAAAATCTGGAACAGTCAAATCTGGTGAACGAGGTGGCCAGGAAATAGGGCCTCCTCTTCCAATCCACCGGTTTCAAAAACGTTGGTCAGTGAATCCTTGGTAATGTTAGCATAATGTGGTGTAGCCCCATCTTGTTGAAAATATACGAAATTCAATAGATTTTCTTCTTGCAATTGGGGATAAAAAAATATTTCCAGCATATCAACGTAAGTCCAAGAGGTTACAGTTGGTTCATGAAACAAAAATGGCCCATAAAGTTGCTTTGACATACCACACCAGACTGTGACTTTTGGCGAATCTCTAACGTGTTCGTTATATTGTCGAGGATTTTCTGTTGCCCAAAACCTGCAGTTATGCTTATTTACTTTTCCATTGAGGTGAAATGTGGCTTCGTCTGACATTATTAGTCTATCCAAAAAATGTATATTGTTTCTTTTATTTCTTGTAACATTTGAATTTTGTATAGCTTTAATTTAAGTTCTTTTTTCATGATTTCTTGTACTGTAGTTTTAGGAATATGGACTGAACTTGAGTTATTTCTTGTTGACAATGTTGGATCTTCCTGAGTTATCTCCAGAATTTGTAACGTTTTATTTAGCAAATTCTCATTGTTTACTAATTTCTTTTTACGGGCTAAAGATCCTGTACTCCAGAATTTTCTGTACCAGATTTTAATTAACACAACAGTTAATAAAAAATACTGCATCTATAATTTTTAATTTTATTTAATGTCATTTACACTATATGCATTCACGTTACGCCTCTTACTCGCACGCTCTTAGCATCTTTCCTCTCGCCTGTCAAGGTCTTATGCTGTTCAGGGAACCGCCTGTCATTCTACACATTTCTTTTCAATGACTTACTCAAAAACATACTTAAATTTCAACTTACAGGAGAAAGTTTATTTTACCCCTAAACTATGCACCTTTCGATTCACCTGGTAGATACTTTTGCTTACTCAAATCGCCTGTCAATTTTTTCCATAATTATTAATAAATAAACTAAATTATATTAAATTTTGAAGCTTACAGAAGTAAGTTTTTTATCTTATTTATTTTACATTTAAAAAAAAAAGGGCTGATGGCGTGCAGGGCTGATGCCTGCCAGGTCATTGTTGTTGGCCTTGGTGTACTATGACTCATCACTCCACAAATTTCTAGCCTTACAGGAAGACCGTTAGTCGGAGGGTTCACTAGCTCTTGGACTATAACTACTCTATCTCATGCAAAAAGTTGCCGCAATTTTCGGTGTATTTGGAGCCTGTCGCCGAAAAAACTAAGTAATCTGACATTAAATAACATCAAAGATTTGGAAATTCCACTAATTGTGCATATATCAGACACAAAAACAAATCTGCAACAGAGCTTTGTAATTAGTGGTACCTTATATATGAACTATAATAAAAAGTACATAGACTTTCGTCCAGTAAATATTTATTATTCAAGAGTTTTTATAAGATGCTTGAAAAATAAATGTGCCATAACTCCAGCTGGAATCAACACATTTGGCAAAATGCCTGCCCAAATGGCTAAATTTCTAAATTTGCCTGATTCCCATCTTTACACTGGGCATTGCTTCCGACGTTCCTCAGCTAGTTTGTTGGCGGACTCTGGTGCTAATCTTACTATAATTCAGAGACACGGTGGATGGAAGTCCAGTGCAGTAGAAGAAGGTAATATAGAAGACTCGCTACAAAAGAAAACGAAAATTGCAGATCAAATTTCGTCCAAAACTCTGGTAAATGACATTGCTTCCTGCCCGGGTACATATCTTACCAAAGTAAATTGTGTAACAATCACCAATAAGATTTGCCATACAGTTTCTTATTTTAATTGTATTTTCATTAATTGTACTTTTAATTAAATAAATAATTTATTTTGATCTAAGTATTACGTTCTAGAAATTTATTATCGGTGTAAAAAGTAAATCACTTTTAGCACAAGTGCTAAAAGTAATTACTTTTAACACCAGTGTCATAAAATAGCATTTTAGATACTGACAAAATGCATTACAAATCAAGCTTGTACTGACGTTTGTAGAAAAGAAAAACTTTTTTTTTAATTTATGTAAAGGATTTTCAAATAAGAATGATATGATTTTGTAATGATGTAGTAACCATGGTAATAAAGTTATACCTGTCACCGGTTGTCATTTATATTCAGTTAACTATAACAATTTATTATGGCTAAATACTTGCTCCGAAAACGTCTGGTTATTGTCCAAAAATTTTACTAAAATAATCGCCTCTCTGTGCTTGCCATTCGTCGCATCGTTGAGAAATTTGAAAGTAACTTTACCCTTCACGATGTAAAAACTTTAGTAAGACGCCAAAATGCATGTTGAGAATGTTGCCTCTGTAAGAGATAGTGTTGCAGAAAATCCAAATTTATCAATTCCTCGTCTTGCTTAGGAGTTTGGACTAAAAAAACAACAACTTGGCAAACTTTGAAAAAATATTTAAATTCACACCCGTATAAGATTGTTTTGACTCAAGAACTTGAGCCACTGGACCATCGTCGGTCCCGCGAAATTGCTGCTAGGAGTTTAGAACGACTTGAACGGGATCACAATTTTGCCGAAACAATTATCTTTTCAGATGAAGCCCATTTTTGGTTAAGTGAATACCTAAATATGCAAAATTGCCATTTCTGGTTTGAAAACAATCCACAACAGATTTACGAGAAGCCTTTGCATCCCCTAAAGGTAACTGTATGGTGTAGTTTATGGCATGGTGGTATCGTTGGACTATTTTTTTGCCAAATAAGGTTGGAGATTCCGTTATAGTCAATGGTAAACGATATCGACAAATGATGACAAATTTTTTATAGCCAAGTTTGGATGCGCTTAATTTAGAATATACCTAGTTCCAGCCAGACGGCGCTACATGTCACACTGCTCATGAAACTGTCGCCATACTGCAAGATAAGTTAGGTGAAAGGATTCCTTTTTCAAGAAATGCAGCTGTTGCCTGGCCATCAAGAAGCTGTAATTTGACTCCTTTAGAATACTTTTGTGGGGTTATTTAAAATCTCAGGTTTATGCAAACCGGCCACAAACCCTTAATGCTTTAAGATTGAACATTGGACGCTGCACTTGTGAAAGTACGCCCGATTCTTTGCATAAAGTCTTCGAAAACTCGATTCGTCGAATTCACTAGTGTACACGAAGCCGAGGTGGACATTTAAACGACGTGCTATTCAAAACATAAATGTTATCGATTGTACTTCAAGATAATATAAAAAGTGTGGTTAAATCTCAAATTATTTCTATTTTATTTAATTTTAAAATCATATCGTTATTATTGAAAACCCTTTATAAAAGCATGTCGTAACATATTTTGAAACAATCCTTATTATAATTATCCCGACCTTACATACGAACAAAACCGACTCCCTATATCCGGTGACTTTAATTTTATAGGTTGGGTTAACATTTAGCCCCAAAAGCCATTTTCCTTTCACATTTTTCCACAAAAGTAAAAACATGCCATTCAAAAAGAAACGTCGCCACGTCTGACAAAAAGGGTAGTGAAAAAAACGTGCCTTTTGATTTTGTGCTTAGCCTTTTAAGTGAGGGGATTTATTAGGTAGTCTGTTTAGGTTTCTACAACAAAAAGCGGTTTTAAGGACCTGTTTTATAAATCCCTATAGGAATTTATAGTTTTGACACTCGGGTTCTGACTTCGTGAAAAAATATGAAATTTGCCACTTCAGCTTTTATTTTTTTTTTATTGTTAGAAAATGCAAATAAGATTTTTTCCATCCCATAAAAATTTGTTGTCTTTAAAAAAGTATTATTAATATACTGGTATATCCATCAATACATGTTTCAGTAATCTTTTAGTTCATGGTCTCCATCCCTAGGGTTAGAATAAAAAAAACTATTAAAATATGCTTTCACGGCTACTATAACCTATCCATTCCATCAAAATCGTTTGCTACGCAGATATTTTGAGAACAGCCAGAAATCAGAGGGCGCTAAATCTGGTGAAAAATGTGGATTGGAACCATTCGTACTTGATTGATTGAGATGTGTGAGGGGCTGTGTTGTCATGATAAAAATTGTTTTTGTTGTTAATCAGATCTTTTCTTACAAATTTTTATATAGAGGTGAATCATAATGTTACAATAATCGTATGAGTTTTTTTCTAGTTTGGAGAAAATCCTAAAATGAAATTCTTTTTTCATTCCAAAAATACCAACATTTTTAGAATAACAAGTATGTTGTGAATCTTTTTGTCACTTGGATGAGACTTGGGTCTATCACTTTAATCCTAAATCAAAACAAGAGGCTAAGGGGTGGTATAAAACCAAAAGTTTAGTTTAGATGGTAGAAATCATAAATCGGCCAAGAAGCTGCTAGTATCCGCTTTTTAGATTAGAAAAGTACTTGTTGTAGATTTCTTATCCATTGCAGTGTAAGCCCACGGTAAATAAACGTTTTTTCTTTATTTTGGTATCGCGTAACGTTACAACCAACATTGTTTCGGTATCTTCTATATCTTTTGTTGTTAAACTGTATAATTCTGCACGCCGACATGCACTAATGAGCCCAAAAATTAATACTACTTTCATTAACAGAAACGTGTCGTCCTGAGTTTCATTTAGAAACGGTTTTGCGTTTTTCATTGTCAAGACTTTAAATTTTTTAGGTTCATATTTGTCATTTTGGCGTTTCAAGTAAACTATTAACTTGTTTTGTTATTGTGAAATATCGGTATTTTCATTAATCTGTATCGTGCTTTTGATCTGTAGGCCATAAACTAGAAGCTTTAAGGACTTTTTTCTGAAACAAATAGCAAAATTATTATTATCTATGTACAATACTTTAACTATACAGGTGTGGAAAGTTCAAAACCGAACATGGACGTTTCGCAAGTAGAACAAAGAAAACAAATAAACCACTAAAACAGAGTGAGATCGAATTTAAACTAGGAGATAAGCGCCAAAATACCTAAACAGCGTACGCTCGACGAAGGTTGCCGTATACCTCAATCGCTGTCTTCGCCGCTCGAGACAGCGCTTGATACAAGTATCGACACATTGCAACGCGTTGTCTCACTTCTTTCACACAGTTAAAGGGGTTGTCCGTTTCTGTTTGATACATTACACTTTATCCCTATGTTCGGTTTTGGATTTTCCACACCGGTATAAAATAGGCTGCCTTTCGTAAATATAGACCAGCATCAAGTTTTGTCAATTCTTTTAAATCTCTTGGAGTTGCAGAACATATCATACACTTTCTCATACTTTTTCTTAGATTTCACTGGAAGTAAACTGGAAGGAGCTTCCCAGTCTGCACTCAAGATACCTTTCGAGTCGTTTTCATCAGCCATTTCGATTATTATTGTTTAAAAATGTCTCTTTAGAGATTAGTTTATTTGGATGCTGTCAACCTTGTTAATTAAAAGAAAACATCCTGTTTATGTTTAGACTGCCAAATTACTGAGACGTTAGACTACTACGCGGTTTTTATTTTCTCAGTAACTTTTATTTTAAACTAATTTTAATATAAAATGCAAAATATGCAATTATCTATAAAATGCGAAAAAATAGTATACGCACCTCGTCAAAGAAGTGATTTTACTTGACTCGTATGGTATTTAAACCCTCGCTTTGGTCGGATTCAAACGTATCATACTTATCAAATAAAGCTCCACTTTTCTGTACCTAATACTTTATGAACATACCATTAATATTAAATTAGGTAATATATAAAAATTTTAGTTTTGTTTTTAGTTTAATAAATATTAAATTGTTGACGCTTGTTTTGTTGTTTGTTTGTACCTATGTTGCTATGATAACACCTTATCCTCCGCCGGCGGGAAAGTGAAAAGTAAAGCTCCGATGGAGGAAAAATCAAACTTTGCAGTCGCCTAGTCGAGTAACGAAGAATTTACTGACGTTTAAAGAAAAAGCTGTTTATTTTCAACCGTATATGTAATGTTGACATTACAGACTTAAAAGTTTACATATCTGTACTTACATTGTATTGGGACGGCAATGCATATGCCTGCCTAGGAGCAGGAAAATGCGTTTCCGTTACCAATTCTCTGCTTTTTTTATTTTCAAAATTCAAAGGTAAAGTCAAGGTTCAAAGCGTCAAAGTTTTTTGACAATATATGTAGGAATTCATACAATACAATCTTGGAGTTTTTGCCTTACAAATTAAGGGTTAAAAATAAAATTGTATACAAACCTCGATAAAAAACTTCATTGCTGAGCTGTCTTGGGGCTTAGTTTATCTCGACGCTACGCGTCTCGATATAAAAACTACTATAAAACTATAAAACCTTTTGACCAGCAATAAAGCATTTTCCGTACTTGGATTGTAATATACTATTTTTAGGGTGTTTTTTATTTATTGATTTAATTCCCAACCAACTATACAGTTTATTACAGGAAATATAACATAAAAAAATATAACAATATATTAACTTTAACAAGAACTCATTAAGAGTCAAATTAATTTTAAATATTTTTTTATATGTATTTTAAACAGTGATATTTTTAATTTTTTAATTCTTATTGGTAGATTATTGTATATTTTTATTCCGTTATGGAGTATTGATCTCATTCCAAAATTACTTTTATTTAAATAGTTTCTAATAAATTGTTTGTCTAGTATTATGCCCATGCATGTTACTAATATTTTTAAGTATGATATTTAAATTTTTTTTTCTTTAAATTTTTTAGGGAATGAATGAATACACATGTTTTTAATTTATATATATGATTTATATCAAAATAATTATTTGGTTTGTACAAATTAATTGTTGGTTCAAGATATGGTAATTTATGAATACATTTAATAATTTTATTTTGAAGTCTTTTTAAAGGTGTTAATCTTTTGAGTTTGCTGAACCCCATACTGAAATTAAATATTGTAATTTTGAGGTACCAAACTATAATAAATATTTTTAAGCAATTTTAAGGGTATATAATTCCGAATCTTAAACAAAATTCCTATTAAAGGTGATAGATAATTTCAAAGATAGCTCTATATGTTTTCTGTAACTTAAATTTTCATTAATATATAATCCCAAAATGTTTTACTCGTAGAATAATTTATTTCTTTATTTTTAAATGATATATAAGGAATTTTATCTTTTCTTGTTGTTTGCTGATAATTATATAAGAGGATTTATTTAAATTTAAAGTAAGTTATTAAATTGTAACCAATTAAAGACAATGTTTTAAATCATATTTAATATTGTCTTGAATTTCACTGTTACTGTCAGCAAAATATAGGATGGTTGTATCATCGGCAAACAATTTTATAGTACCCTTTAATTTTAATAAAGGCATAGAATTTATATAAATTAAACATAGTATTGGGCCCAAATAGATCTTTGTGGTATTCCACAAGAAATTATTTTTGAGGAACTAATGTTTTTTCAATTTTTACATATTGCTTTCTGTGTTTCAAATAACTTGCAAACCAACAATGAATTTTCCTCGTATTCCCATATTAAATAATTTTTGAAGTAATATATCATGGCTTTAAAATATAAAAGCTTTGCATAAATCTAAGGATAACAGAGCACATTTCTATTCTGATCTAAATTTAATTGAATATCTGTTGTAAGATCTATTGCTGCTGCTTCTGTATCACTAAATTTACGAAAAGCGTATTGGTTTTCCGAAAGAAGTTTTTGAGTTTCTAAAAGTTGACTAATTTTGTATTCATGATTTTTTCTAAAATTTTTGAAAATACTGATAAAACGAAATCTATAATTATTTGGATTACTAGATTCACCACTTTAAATATAGGTGATACTTTTGCTAATTTCATTTGTTCTGAAAAACAGATGTTTTAAAAAGATAATTCTACCAAATGTGTTAGAATTGGCAATAATTCATTTTTGACGTTTTAATAACTTTTACAGTAATATCATCAAATCCGCATGCTTTCTAGGATCTAAATTATCAAATTTCTTTAATTTCCTTCACTGTAATTTCATTATCTTTTAAAAACATAGACTTTAAATTTGGTTTTTCTTCTGGTATCGTCACTAATGGAATTTGTTTTGATAACTTTGGACATTTATAAAATGATTATTCATTTCTTCCTTATCATTTGTTTATTTCACTTTGATATATTTAATAATAAATAGTCAATATTAGATTTGTTACTTTTAGATTTTTGCTGTTAAAAGTAAATTTATATTTTCCCAAATTTTCTTTTGATTACCAATTATCAAATTATTCTTTGTAGAATTTTTGTTTCACTGATTTAATTTGTTTTTTGACTAGATTATTATAGTAATTATATAAATTTACAATGTCCATATTTTCTTGATATTTTTCTTTTTGTGATAATAGTTGTCTCTAGTCTTAATAAGGTTAGCTAATTCCTATTAAACCACGGCTTAGAATTTCTTTTGTTTAATCAAAACTTTATATGAGCATTCTTTAAATATATCAATAATTTTGTCATAATATTTATTTGTATTATAAATTCATATTTTCTGTCGTTTAAGAGATTAAGTTGTTTTCTTAAATTATCTATATTAAATTTATAAATAGGGATATATTCAAATGAAGTTTTTATCTTTGATTTTATGGAAATGTCTAAAACTTGAATTTTATGATCACTTAACGGGTTTACGTTCAAACTTTCGCAGGCTTTAGAATTTTAGGGATCGGGTACGTCATTTAGGGGAAACTCTAGTTTAGAAAGTTTAAAAATTGAATTTGTTTTTTTATATTTTGATAGTTTAAATATTTAGGAATAACTCTGGAAGGATGTTTCAAAATTTGAATTATTTCAAAATTTAAATTATTTTAATAGCTAAAGTTGTTCTTAGACGTAGTAAAGCTAGAATTGAAGGTTCTGAGTTTCGAGCGTCAAGTCTTCAAAAAAGAAGAAAGAGGTGCTCATCCTTAAAGAGAAACTCATTAAATATTTAATTTTGGTACAAGAAGGCTCGATATATGCAGCCGGTACCTGAATAAAAGAAATAAGTAATATACACTGTTCCATCTGTTAGACTATATGAAACGGTTTTTTCGAAACTACTTAATTCGAAACGGTGTGCATGATATCTCAGCCCTACTGACGATTACTTGAAATTTGGTACAGTGTTTTTTTATATTATGTTATTGCACTACGAAGAAAATTTTTTAATTTTTTGTATTTTTAAAAATTGCGAAAGTGCGAAAAACAGGGAGAAAACGTAACTCATTTTTCAAATTGTCGCCATTTTTAAGAAATGTTTTTTTTCAACTCCCCAAAAGGCAGATCCTTTCTCAAAGCCCTAAAAAAGATCACGGAAAGGATAAAATCCTGCACAAGAACAGCCATTTTTTTTGAGTCCCCACTTTGCCGATTTTTCTGTTTTTATTTTTTTTCAATACAAACGTTTTTTATTTAAATATTAAAAAAAATGACTAGTAAAAAATAGTAAAAATAATTGGGTTTTTTTTAAAGCTTGGTCAAAAAAAAAAAAAAAATTGGGGCCCCAAACCCAAAAATACCTTAAGTTATTTATAAAAGCACAAATTGTTAAATAGAATTTAAAACATACCCGTTCAAAAAATTTTTAATGGTTAACTAAACCCCAAACTGCCGTAACAAAAAAAAAATGTTTTTTTTTTATTTGAAGTTTCCCAAATTAATTTTTGAGCATTTTTTTTCCCCGTTTGTCAAAAAAGGGAAAACATCCGATTGAAGACGCCCCCAGATACGATGGAAGGCAAGAAGAAAAGACCCCCTTTTGGTTTGGGCCCTCAAAGGTTAGGCCATTGATAGGTATATATCAACTTTAAAATAAGATGACAAGTTTTTTATAAAATTTTTAAAAAAAAATGTGTATCACTAATTTAGTTAGATCATAATACATATATATATATATATATATATATATATATATATATATATATATATATATATATATATATATATATATATATATATATATATATATATATATATATATATATATATATATATATATATATATATACATATATATATATATATATATATATATATATATATATATATATATATATATATATATATATATATATATATATATATATATATATATATATATATATAAGGGTGTTACAGAGGGGAAAATTTAGGGGCAAATTTTTAATTTTCCCAAAATAGAAAAAATGTTCATATTATCCTAAAATGCTTCGTTTTTGTTTAGGGTAAAAAGTTTCTTTAAGTTTAATTTATATTTCTGAAAACTGATATTAAGAGATCGGACACGAAAACGGGAAAGGTCAATGGTATTGGTTTACAATTTTAAATCAGGCTTTGGGGCATTACAAAAAACTGCAGGACGTTTGCAAAATTAGATTGCTCTTTAATCCAGTTTAATGCAAAGACCTTTTTGGACTTTTCGCTTTTGACTTAAACGTTTAAATAAAATACACTTATTGTTTCATGTTTTATTTAAAATTTTATTATTTATTTGTAATTGATCGAAAAATTTTTTCAATTTTAAATTAGGTTTTTAAGGGGCTTTTTTGGGTTAATGATGTTAAAAAAAATTTTAAATTTTTTTTTTGGCCTCTCGAAATATTTGAGGTTTTAGGGTGGTTTTTATACGAAATTTTAAAAAAATTTTTATTTTAAAAACGGAAGCGGAAAAAGAAACTTTAAGAGGATTTTTAGCAGAATTAAAGGGCCCTTAAAAAAATTAATATTAATTTTTGAAAAACCAGGGCGACAGTTTTTTCGCCTAAGAACTTTCCGGCATGAAGCCAATTGATATAAGTCCCCTTGAAAAAAATTTTGTATAAAAGAAACCTTTTAAAATAAATTTTCAGCAAAAATTATTCAATATTAGGGTTTTTAAGAATGTCAAATAAACTTTAAAGGCGAAAAACTTTAAACACCCCCCCCCATAAAAAAAAAAGATTTTGGGCCCATAACATGAACTTTTTTATCTTTTACATTAGAATTCACCTAAATAAAAAAATTTTTTTACAATCGTATATATATATATATATATATATATATATATATATATATATATATATATATATATATATATATATATATATATATATATATATATATATATATATATATATATATATATATATATATATATATATATATATATATATATATATATATATATATATATATATATATATATATATATATATATATATATATATATATATATATATATATATAATTTTATTGAAATTAAAAAAAAACGTTTAATTATACATTTTTTAATTTTTTTTTAAAAAGATGATGAAATGTTTACTTTTAAAATTTAAAAATTACGTACCAAAATTTGAATGTTCAAAATAAATATAAAACCCAAAAAAAGCCTAAAAAAAAGACCGTTAAACTAAAAATATTTTAAAAAAACTTTTTAAAAAAATTCCCAAAATTTAAAGAGCTACTGCGTATTTTTAGAAACTTTTTTTTCAAAAAAAAACACGCTTTTGAACTTGTTAATTTTGATATTAGAAAAGGTGGCTGCGTTTTGACACAACTCACGGGGGAAATACCGATGTTACAAGAAAACAACGAAAATTTACCATTAAAAAACCCAAAAAAATTAATTTCTTCTCAAACCAAAAAAAAAAAACCGATTAATTTTTTCTACAAAAAAAAAAGAAGCGAAAAACTATACTAACCCTAATATTAAAACCATTAAGTTTTATTTTATGTGGGAAACTTTTAAATTCCCGGGTTTTTCTTTCTGTTTCTGGAAAAAAGAAACAACCGTTTAAAGAAACCCCAACGGACGGAAGGAGCAGAAAAAAAAATGAGGCCTTTGGGTTTTTGCTGGGAGAAGTTTTACAAAAGAGAATTCTAGTTATTCTAGGGGAAATTTATTCTAAAATTTCAATAAAATTTCAGGCTTTTTTTAACCAAACAAATTTTTTTTGACAGATTACATGGAAATGCATTTATTTTTTTTCAAAATGTTTTTTTTTAAAGGATCTTTTTAAAAATTAAAAATAAAATAATAATTTCCAAACTGCCGTGAATATTTTTTATAGCCAAACTTTGTTTTATTTTTTTAAATGCATATGATTTAAAAATTTTCACAGACACTTTGAAACCCAATCGGGGTTTTTGACGAATCAAAGGGAAAATGCATTTATTTTATCTGAAATGTTTTTTTTAAAGATTTTTTTTTTTAAAAAAATAAAAAAATAAAATAATAATTTCTTAAACCGGGTTGTAAAAATATTATAGCCCAAAAACGAATTTTTTTGTCTCTTATTTTTTAAAAAATGATAGAATGCCCAAAAAATTTTTCATAGACTATTTTTAAAAACATGAGGGTTTTTGACAGATCACTAGGGAAATGCATTTATTTTCCCTGAGTTTTTTTTTTTTTTTTACAGGATTCATTTTTGTTATCAAAATAAACTCCCAACTCCCGTAGAAATATTATACCAAGAAGGAATTTATTTCTTATTAAAATAAAAATGATTCCCTACAGTAGGGCAAAAAGCCAAAGGATAAAAACTACAAGGGATTTTTTATATATATTATATATATATATATATATATATATATATATATATATATATATATTTATATATATATATATATATATATATTGATTATAGAAATTAATAGAAAATTAATTTTTGAATGCGCTTGCATTATTTTTAAAATGCCTATTTTCGTATTTGATCGAAATTTTGGGATAATCAATTTTTTTAACGTTTTTCGAAAATTACTCGATAAGTATGCATTTTACTAAAAAAAACTGTAAAGCAAAAATTGTAGCTTTCAAGAAAACGAATTAAATATTTTTTTTGTAATTGCTGTGGGACCAATACAAACCAAGTTGTGGTTTGTTAAAGGTTAGCTGTTATTCATCAAACACAAAATTTCAGAGTTTCAAAAGCAAATAACACAAAATCTACGTATTTTTCAAGGAAAATAAATCATAACTTTTTTAAAGCATTTGCAAAGATGTTTTTTTTTTTAAAGGTATATACCATAAAAATTGAGTGAGTTATGATTAAAAGGTTGGACCAAAAATTTTTGAGTGCAAAACTTCGGAATCAACCTCCTAACTACCACCCTAATTAAAATAAGTCGTAGCCCATTTTCAATTCTCGTTATCTATGTATTATAAATACATTATGGAATTTTAACCGATTTAAATTAATTAATTTTGAAAAAAATGGAGCTGCAAGTGACAGTCAAATTTCAGAATTTTAATAAAAAATGACCTTTTTTCAAAATAACTCAAAAACTAAGGTATATACGTAAAAATTATTTGGGTATCAAGTTGTAGCTTTTTAAATTACAAACATTTTGTTTATTTAAAATTTACTGTATGACGAAAATTAAGTAAAATATAAACGTTAAAAACGCGTGTGTATAGACCAGGGGTCTCCAAACTACGGCCCGAGGGCCACATCCGGCCCGCGGACAGATTTTGTCCGGCCCGCGGAGAGCTAGCATACTTGAAAACTCCTTTTAGAGAACAAATAATTTTTATAGCAAATTAATTTTAGTTTACTGAAGTATTCTAATTTTATGTTGAATAATTATTAATATGACATCTACATTGATATGGTCATGGGCTAACTCCGCTAACTCATAACATTCTTGTAGGCTTATTGTTGTTTTTGTGATAAGTTGGATAAAGAAACACAGAATTGAATGAGTAAAGACATGTATAATATGCAGAAAATTTAACTTCAGTATATAATAACTAACAAATTATTGAAATGAATCCAACTAACATTTTATACATTTTAAATAATCACATAACTTATAACAAACATAATGACATTATGAAATACTAATGATTTATGTAATTGAGATTTTCCACTGACAATAGTTTGTAGTTGTGGACTAATTTTACTTGTACCAATTATTAAAAGAGATTTAAGATGCTCATCAGTTAATTTCGATCTGTAAACATTTTTTGTGTACTTCATTTTGGAGAAGGTTTTCACACAAATAAGTAGTACCAAAAACAGAAAACAGACCACGAGCGAATTTATGCAAATTATCAAATTCTGTCAGTGGAAGACTCTATAAAATTCTAACAAAGATGAGTTTTGATATTTGTTCTTAATTATATCAGTGCATTGTAGATCAATCATTTCCATTTCAGTTCGGGCTAGGTTTCGTCAGTATCAAAAGGGATTCTGAAAATCTTAATTTGATTCGCAATGGCATCAAAGTCCGAGAAACGAGTATCAAAATTTATCTTGAAAGCACTCAAAGTTTCGATTGCAAAATCGATAGGAAACTCAGTCTCAGTAGTGTGGCTGAATATTTCACAGTTCTTCGCACTTCATAGCTTTTCTACTCCTCAAATATAAATCAACACCTGAGCAGTATCTGACACATCCGTTGACTCATCCAAGGCCAAAGAAAACCACTCAAATGTCCATTTTTGTCGAACAGTTGAGAGGATATATTTTCAGCGATGTTTTCACCCTCGAGCCACAGTGTTTGCTGACATACTGACAGTTTTTAATAAATTTACTTTCAGGGCACATTTTTCGGCTACTACAATTGCATTCTTTGATCATTTCTCCATCGGTGAATGGTTTTCCACGTTTTGCAATTTCAAGAGCCACACGAAAGCTGGCACGAGTTGCAGCCTCTTGTTCAGTTTTGAGTTTGTAAATAAAGATTGCTGCGATTTTTGCTATTTATTTTTCGCTTCTTTTCCATACTACTAATTCACAATACAAAAGCAAATATTCAAATCAAAATACTGTATATAAATATGTCTTAAACTTAAACACGCACAAAACACGTTTTAAGGAGGTATGCAATATTTATTTAACAAAGTCATAGGAACTGACTTGTGGTTGCGCCACTAGCCTTCTTATATTCCAATTACTGCCATCTAGAAGTGAGTGGAAGACACCAGAACTTTCTCGAACCAACGAGATTATTCTTTACGTGCTATTAGCGATAGAAGGTACTACCTATTTCGCTTGTGTCCACCAGATGTCATGTCACGTTACTTCCTCATGGCTCGTACTCTACGACTAATCTAGAAATTACAGATAATGACAGAAAATTAATAATATGCAGTGTTGCCGCTTTTGCGGACTTTAGTCCGATTTGCAGCCTTTAAACGTTGTGTACTTTTCGGACTTTTTTTTATCAGGGACTATTTCGCTTCTTACCACCGGCAACAATGATAATATGGTTTGGCCCTCGGAACTTACTGGAGTAATCAGTATGGCCCTAAGGCTGGAAAGTTTGGAGACCCCGGTGAGACGATCACTAAATTGTTTCAGCAATTTTAAACTCACCCCTTTAAAAAAGTAAGTGTTTTAAACAGTTTTTATATATATGACCTTATAGCTCTTAAAAAAACAACAAAATATTAAAAAATTTTATCATAAAAACAGAAGAAGTTATGCTTCAAAACCAAATTTTTGGGGCATTTTAAAGAAGATTCGATGCATTTTTAAAAAATCGGCGTTTTGTACTATTTTTGGCATTGTAATATTGTAAAGGAAGAATTTTTAAGGATTAAAAAATTACAAAATTAAATTAGTAACACTTGTGAGATGTCAGATTTTTTAATTACAACTCTGTGACAATATGTTAATTTTTCTAGGGTAAACATTTTTTTTAATAAATCATAACAAGAGTTAATTTTCAAGGGTTAAAATATATTAAATATTGTTTTAAAAAATTAAATACTTATTTTTTAATTTAAATGAGCCTAATTTTAGGTGACTTAAGCATTAATGTGAAAGTTTTTGCAATGAGGGGTAGTTTTTACCCTTAATAAAAGAGCGACCTCCAGCATAATAAAGATTTTAAAGCTTAAGTTCAAAGTTTTATGCAAAACACTGTGATAATATATACATTTTTTATGGTAAATTTATTTTTTTTTTAAATCATAATAGGGGTTGATTTTAAAGAGCTGAAATATTTTAAACATTGTTTCAAAGAAACAAAATACTACTTTTTCAACTTATTTGAGTCAATTTTTTTTGCCTTAATGTATAGTTTTATAGTTTTTAGCAATAAAGGCTAGTTTTCACCCCCAAAAAATAAACAGCGCCCATAGGCATAATATAGTTTTAAAGAGGAGGTAAGTTAAGCTTAATCCCAAATTTTCATACAAATCCATGCATTTTAAAAAATTCGTTTTCTGAACTATATAGCCCCGTTGCAAGTATAGTTCAAGCGATTCTAGATCTCATGGCAAGAAGCTAATAAGTCAAAAATTCTTCATGTGATTACAATATTTATTTAATCAAACGTTGCTCGGCTAGTATACCCTAACAATAGAAGGGACTGAAACTTCGGTAATAGTACAGAAAACAGCATTTTTCACATAATTGTTGTGTCAGTTTGGTTGGGCAAGTGCTGTTAACCATATGAGTGTGAAATAGTATATTTAATTACCAGTACGGAAATGACGATTTTTCCGTGCGCCGAACACGGAAAGTCATGCAAGAACGGAAAAATCCATTTCTGGACGTGTAATGAACGATATTGTTTATTATACTTAGGTACCTGAAAACAACATAAACAAAAAACATCGCAAAAAATGATTTAAGAAAATTGCGATTTTTTATTTTTGTTTTTAGAACAGTAAAACAAATTAATAAAAAAAATTACAAGCTAATTAAATCTAAGAAAATTAATTTTGGACGGAACCGTTAGATTAATGGTTATATTTATTGTACAATTCGTATTATTGTTGAAGCTCAATCCCTTTTGTATTTCTTTTTGTTGAACTAAAGATATTGAAGCGGAGTGTTCGTGTATGTTTTGGTTCTCTTGATTGACTGTTACAGATTTAGTAGTTTCCAAGTTACAAGGCCTAAACAACTTTTGGAATACTTTAATTTTTCTTTGTATGGACTCCTCTATATATCCTTCTGCTACATTGAAAGAAAGCCATCCTCCGTGTCTTTTCAAAGTAAGTAAATCACCGCCGCTTTCTACCAACATGGTAGCCGAAGAACGCCTAAGCCCATGTCCGGTATATTCTTCGTGACTTTTTAGTTTTAAGTATTTTGCAACAAGTTTTGGAACATCTTTGGTTTCGGTATGCAACAAATAATCTTCTACTCTCCATAATTTCAGGGCGGAGATCTGCGTATTTACGGTAAAGTGTACAGGGATTGAATTTGAAATTTTCATTGGTAATGGTAAAATTGCTTGACCTATGAGTTTTTCCATCTCGTAAGAACACGATAAGGAAACGTCCATTATCTTCCACATCGTCTAAACTCAAACGTATTAAATCATTCCTTTGGCATGCGCTCAAGATGCCAAACACTAAAATTACTTTTGCTAGTAGATATTGTCCATCTGAAGCTTTACATAAAAATTTGGTTACTTGTTCTGATGTAAGAACCTTGGATTTCTTTGGTACATATCCTACAGCTTGTCGTTTTAAAAAAGCGATAGTTTTTGGATATTGGTTGTGAGTACTTTCTTTTATTGCCAAAAAACTCTTTAACATGAAGAATCGACTCCATAAGGTGGATACCTTCATAGATTTGACTTTTTCAGAAAAATAAACTAAGAGAAAATCGTCATTCACAATTCTGACTCTTTTTTGAGTCCGCCATTCGGTAAAAATGTGATATTCATGTTCATATCTCAACCTGGATTTCACTGGAAATAAATCTGCACTCACTTTTGCCGCTTGTTGTAATATATTATCGGGAATATACGAATTTTCTTCCAAATCTGAATTCATTTTTTGAAAATGGCATAAATTTCACTGCCAGAAAATAAAATATGTCATTAATAAATAAATTGTTGTTATGAACAGTTTCCATGGATGGATTTTTGTATAAGCGCACGGAAAGAGGAATCGGGAAAAAAATTTCGTGCGCAGTTGTGAAAATGTCATAATTACTGTATTTTATACACAGTTGAAAATGTAGTATTTTCAGGTAAGTATAATAAAAAGTGTTTTTCAATATTAATATATACTATAATTTTTCTTCATAAAGAAAACACCATAAACATACATAATTTAAAAATTAACTTGTAATATGTCCGATAAGGCATTAATAGTCCAAATACTTATTAAACAGATAAATGCTCTCTTTATCCCCTTAAAACAAACTAGGCTATCAATACCTCCATTAAAATCCCAAAGCGGAAAATCAAACAACACACTTTTTTCCCTGCTTTTCCTGTCACGTCTGAATGTCTGTTTTTCACCGGGATGTTTTTTCTTTTCTGAAATAACTAGAAAGTAAAGTAACTTCGAGGGTTAAATGTTACCCTTACAAATAAAATTAACCACTCTCGATAGGCGTTTGTTACGTTTGTTAGCAGGATTAGGGGTGGTCGGTGATATATCTTTTTCTCGTTTGAAGAAGAATTGTACGAGGATCCCTTATGTGTTTTTCGATAATGCAAAACTTTTTCTGTAAATCTGCGTTGATTTTTGCTATATTCCATCACAATGTTTTTAATAATTACGCTAATCCACAAAAAAAGTGTTGTGTGTCCAAAGGTACCGGAATAAATAATTGTAAATGTTTAACTCAGTATATCGAAAATAGAGCCGAAGAAAGAGAGAACAGAGATCTTAATATTCTACTGAGTGTGGAGGAAAACAAAATGGTTAGTAAGAGGGTTCTTGGACAATAGGTAAATAAACATTATACAACGGTATTGCGCACCTTAAAAAAACACAAATATTATTCGTACAAATTCGAAAAACATCAATGGCTGCAGGAAGGAGATAAAGAGCGAATAATGGCATTTTGTTTTAAAATGATGATGATACCGATGAATGTACATTAACCCTCAACAATGAACCAAATGTTCAGAATTGCCGGTATTGAAGCCAAGAAAATGAACATAGCTTTGTTTATACTTGGATACAATATTCCCAAAAACCAAATGTATTCGTAGAAATTATCGGACACCATATTATTGGACCCTTCTTTATGGACCATAACCTGATAGCAGAAAATTATTTGGACTTATTTCAAAATCAAATTGGACCCGCCTTGGAAGAAGTTGTTCGGAAAGATCAAATGATCTGGTACAAATGGATGGTTGCCCCGCCCATAATGCCCGTATTGTTAGAGAGTACCTGGAAAATGCTTGTAACGGTAATATTATTGGTCCACGGTATCGGATACTTTGGCCACCCAGGTCACCCGATCTATCACCGAATGACTTCTTTCTGTGGGGTCACTTAAAAAGTGTCATTTATAAAAGTGTAAAATTTGAGAATATAAATCAGTTACAAAATGCTTTTTCGTTAGAATGTAATAACATTTCGCAATATCAACTTAGCAACGTTGGAATAGTTATTTACATTACAAGATGCGAAAGTTTACTTTTTGGTGTGAGGTGGTTTTTAAATGGCCGAGGCGAAGCCGAGGCTATTTAAAACCTCCGAACACTTGAAAGGCCTTTCGCATCGTGTAATGTATTATATTTTTTCTGCTACTGTTCTATGTATCGCATAATTTAATATAATCATTAACATCATGTTTTAATAGAAATATCAGAGATTTTGAAATTTTACCTGTTAAAAATTAATCCATAGCAACACATTTATTGTTGACATTATCTGTCATCAGCACTTGTCAGATTTTGAATTATTGTTAATTTAGTATAAATCCATTCCCATTTTAAAATGTTTAATGAATATGAAAATGGCATCCAAAAGGCAGCTGACCTTGCGTGTGCCTCACTTCTGCCAGACAAATCTAAAGAGAGGTACCATCAAACATATAAATCGTTTTCTGAATGGCTTGCTACAAAAAATGTGGGGCGGATTGACGAGAATGATGTTGGCGTATTTTCAAGAAAAATCCGAGTCTTTATCACCACCAACCCTCTGGTCTGTATATTCCATGCTCAAGTTAACAATTTCCTTAAACAAAAATCAAGATATTTCGGAGTTCAAGAAACTAGTTGCTTTTATTAAAAGGAAAAACGATGGTTATGGGGCAAAAAAGTCAAAAATTTTTAAAAAAGAAGAAATCATAAAGTTTTTACTTAACGCGCCTGATCAAAGTTACTTAGCAATGAAAGTAATAGCCATTATGGGAGTGGCTGGGGCATGCCGGACAGACGAAATATACAGAATGAAGCTAAGTGATGTAAAAATAAGAAATGACGTGGCTATAGTAAAAATAGTGGAGTCTAAAAATAAAGTTAAAAGAAACTTTGTAGTAACCAACGATGAAGGCTCAGTTCCTTATGTCAGATTTCTACAGGAATATATTAAGCCGAGACCAAGGAATGCTCTAGATGAGCGTTTATTGTATCGTTATGAAAGAGGTAAATGTGTTAATCAAGTAATTGGAAAGCACACTATTTGAAATGTACCTAAAGAAATTGCGAAGTTTTTGAAGCTTGAAGACATCAGTAGATACACTGGCCATTCTTTTAGAAGAACGTCAACTACGTTCCTTGCCAATGCTTCGATGTCGATATTTTGGACTTAAAAGGCATGGAGGTTGGAAGTCTTCTTCTGTTGCGGAGGGATATATTGCTGAATCCTATAGTAATAAGGTGGAAATTTCAAAGAAGATTTTACACGAAATTCCTACCAATATTTCCTCTAATGAAGTAACAGTGAAAAAAATGAATATTAACGTAGTTAAAGGTGATAACGATACCCCAACAACAAATTTAAAACTGTTAATTCAAGTATTATTCCTCCAATTTCTTTTGCTAATTGCTCAAATTGCACAATTACTTTTAATGTTAATACCTAACCTAGTTTTTTAAAATATTTTGTCATAAATTAGTTACTTTTTATAAATAAATCCTAATATTTCCCACAAGCATATTTTCTTTTTTTTACTCTTACTTTTTTGTCCAGGCGCTGAAAATATTACTTTCGTAGCTAGCAACGCTTAGCAACCAGGTAACACGAAGGTTCTCTTTCGTTATCATTCGCGTTGCTAGGTCCACAAAGTTTTCTTATTTATACAGTAGTAGAAAAATGAATTTTATGATCGGTTGGGATATTGTTTAGCTGTTAATGGGGGGTTGTTTGAACATTTAATTAAATAATGTTTTTATGTAATTCTCTATTATTTTTAAAAAAGTATTTGTATTTTATTTTATTTTATTTTTCACACCTAGTAAAATATTAAGAGTTCAGTTCTCTCTATTTTCGAATCTATTTTCGATCTTCTGAGTTAAACATTTACAATTATTTATTGCGATGGCTTTGGACTCGAATTAACTGACAATACGTTTAATGGTTGAAATGGACCAGATAGGCTTGATGGGAAAATAAATTAAAAATATTTCAGATACTGCTATTGGTTTAATTAAATTCTAGTATTATAAAATTATTTTTTATTGATCGTTAGTAATAACTGTTATTAGTTAAATTTAATTGTTACATTAAATAAAAGGTTTGAAAAAAAATATTGTTAACGTGTCTTTTACTTTAAATGTAATGGTTGTAAGATTGATGAAACGAAAAAAAACATTCCTTGTATTCGGCTGTACGTCTATTTTTTTAAGACTACTTTCTTAAGCTTATTTTGGAAGCCTGAACGGTTTGGTAGTGAGGAGGCTGTTGCTGACTGATCTCAGCATATTTTGGTTTTGGACTTCAGTGTCTTACTCTACGTGCCTGTACTGCACGAGCTGGGGCTATCTCGAGGCAGTAAATTGATTTGGATCTAAGTCAAGTTAATGTAAAAATGGTTTTCAGTAAAATCATGCCTAATACCACTCTGTACATCCAATTACTTCTGTTTTTTACAGGCTTAGTCTATACAACGGCTTTTGATATTCAGCAGATTATAAAACCAATTTAACTTTATTCCTTTTAAACAATTAAAAATGCAACGTGTTTACCTACAAAAAGTAAGTTTAATTAGGAAGCTATTTAAGTTAGACATTCCAAATGCATTAATTTGAAAGTCATTTTAATAAAGCTGAAAATCTGCGGTAATTATTCTCATAAAACTTATTTACTCTAAACCAAAAAGTAAATTATGTTGAACGTAACAAATTTTAATTGCATTCCATGTTTTTTCGAAAGGAAAATCGGCAATAAGAATTCCGAAACAAAATACCAGGGAAAAAATTACTTTTGCTTATTTATCTTTTAATATAAAAGTAATTTATATTAAAAATATAATTTCTTTGTAATAATGGACACATTAATTGCAAATGAATTTTTTTTCCCCAGATATGCAAATGATTAATTTTTATTTATATAAAGTAACTTTTTAATTTTACTAAGTTTTATTAAGAATTTAAGTTATACAGTATGTCCTAAATTTATCCTACATATATTGCTATCTCGTTAAATATACAAGTTGGCGAAATGTTTAAATAGTTAAAGTTTTAGAGGATTTAGTGCTAATTTTGACTAAATATATTTATTGGGTATATATTAAGCTATACATACATATCTAAAGGTACGATTTAAATGGAAGAAAGTTTAAATGACATATATGTTAAAACTTAACAGATTTTTGTCTAAACGATGTCAAAGTTAGAACTTAAAAAGCAATTATTTCTGAAAATCTTAGCAATTGGAAACTTTCTTCTTAATCGCGTATCAATAGACTAATTTGTTAGTAACATAAATTAAGATTTAAATGTTTCAATCTACAAATAAAAAAGTTAAAATCATTTATTCCCCAGTTAAAAAGTTAAAAAAACAATTGACAACAGAGCTACCCACAAGCCTTGTGCGTGAAGTAAAGTCAGTTGTACATTGGGCTCACAGGTCTGGCCGCGATATTTTTGTTTGTTTTCAAATCGGGAAAATACGCCAAAATGTTTTAAATTTACGACAAACGTCGTGCAAATGACCAGATTTTTCAAAACAAAATCTGTGCAACCAAGAAATTTTATTCTTTGAGCAAGATAAAAAAGTGCTGTTTTAAAACATTATAATTTGTGTTTTTAAAATGAATATTTAGCCTAATATTTTGGTAAGTACAACTATTTTTTAATTACAAATAAAAACCAAACAATAATTTTTTATTGTTTTTAAGTATTTTTAGTAGGTGGTAGAGGAGCTTTCCTCTACCACCTTAGTACGTTTCGAGTTCTGGGCGGTGAGTCAGTTTTCCTTCTTCCTCATCCTTCTTTTTCTTTTAGTTTTCCGGAAATTTGTAAACAAATTACCGAAACAATTCAACTAGGCATTGAGACCTATATTCCCCAAACTAAAAAGAACCCCATAACTTCAAATCACAAATCGTGGTTTTCTAAATCCTGTGACAAAGCCAGACTTTTAAAACTTCAAGCCCACAAAAAGTTTCTTCAAAACCCCAGTCCCGAAAATCGACAGGCTAGCATCGAAGCAAGAAATCAGAATAATCAGACCATCTCAGAAGCAAAAGACCGTTTTAACAATCGAATAAAAGATAAAGTTCTCTCTGCTCAAATGGCAGTAAAGCTTTTTCGTCTTTTGCCAAAAATATTAGTCAGAACTTTTGCACAAATTCTTTTCCACCCCTAATTTCTGAAGATGGAATTGTCTCTACCTCCAAAGGAAAAGCCGAACTATTTGCCAAAGAATTTGCTGCCAATTCTACCCTTGATCCTCCTATTAATCTTCCTCTTCCAACAGTTGTCCCTGTTCCTCATAAAATGTCCGATATAATTTTTAAAGTCAAACAGATCATGCGTATTCTTTCTTCTCTTAATACTAAAAAATCGTCTGGGCTAGATGGCATACCAGCAATCGTCTTAAAAAATGTGCTCCGAGCTCGCACCCATCTTAACTCGCCTCTTTCGAATCTCTTACGACACGGACATTTTCCCGGAGAGTTGGAAAGCTGCACGTGTGCAACCTGTCCCCAAAAAAGGATCTAAAAGTCTCCCTTCTAACTATAGACCATATCTCTTCTTTCAGTTGTTTGCAAGGTAATGGAAAAATTCATTAATTCCCAAATTTTAAAGTATCTGGAAAAACATAAGATCTTAAATGATAGACAATATGGATTCCGTCACAGCAGATCCACAATTGATCTTCTTTCCTTTGTCTCACACAACTGGAACAAGTCCCTTGAGTTTCTTGGTGAATCCCAGATCGTTGCTCTTGACATATCCAAAGCTTTCGATCAGGTCTGGCATGATGGGCTTCTTAACAAACTTCCTTCTACGGTCTTCCACCTAAGCTTTGCTCTTGGCTTTCCAGTTTCCTTTCTAATCGACGTATTTCAGTTAGTGTAGATGGTCATTCCTCCAGCTTCTACCAAATTAATGCTGGGTGCCCCAGGGCTCAGTGCTGGCACCCACGCTGTTTCTTCTACAGATTAACGATCTTCTCTCTTCCACAATCAATCCCATTCATAGTTTTGCTGACGATAGTACCTCCACTCTAGTATTCAATTTCTTAAGCCACCGTGTAATTCTGATTTTGAAAACAAGCGCAGTTCAATGCAGATATCTCTTTCACAAGACCTCAAACTTATCTTGGATTGGGGCACCAAAAATCTTGTTCAGTTTAATGCCTCAAAAACACAGTCATGTTCGCTGTCGCGAAAAAGTCTGCGAATGCTCATCCTTTACATATGAGCGGCCAAGTTCTGCAGAACAAAGAGTCGTTTAATCTAGTCGGCATTACTTTTGAGAATAACCTCAACTGGCACAAACACATTTCATCCTTAGCTTCGGCAGCTTCAAAAAGATTGGATTCTCTTCGAGCAAAAAATATTTCTCTTCTTCCAATCTGTACACTCTGTATGTATCCCAAATCAGACCCTCTTTGGAATATTGTTCTCATGTCTGGGAATGGCGTCCCCTACAACACTTAGCATTCTGGACTCCATTCAAAGAAGAGCTGTTCGTCTTATTAGTGATCCAACGCTCACAGAAAGGCTTCCTCTTCTTGCCCATCGTCGAGCTGTAGGGGATCTGTCGCTCTTCTATAGGTATTTTCACGGCTTCTGCTCAGAGGAATTGGTCAGTATTATTCCTTCTCTGGCAGCTCCCAACAGAGCAACACGTAGTGCAACTTTTATGACCCTTTACAGTTCAGTTAGAAAGGCCCCGAACTTCCTGCTTTCTTCGTTCCTTTATTCCTAGAGTATCAAGACTATGGAACCTGCTGCCCGCAGATGTTTTTCCTTCTCCTCCCAATCTCCAAAATTTAAGTCCCGTGTGAACAAACTCCCTCTTACCACACTGAAGACACCCACGGTACGTTAGTACTTAAGCATCAGCCTTCGTGGACTGTCCCAAGATAAAAAAAAAAAAATTAAATATTAAAAAAAGTAATTTTTATTATTTGTATGTAAATGAGCATCTCCTTAAAAAAGTGTAAATATGCAAAACTACGCGCGGTGTTTCCAACTTTTTTAAACTTTGAAAGGCCCTATTTCAAAAATAATTAACTTTCGACCCATGGGTGGCTTTTTTGACTTGTTTTAAACTCCATTATCGCCCAATAAAATCGTGAGCATCATACTTTTGACACTATATATATATATATATATATATATATATATATATATATATATATATATATATATATATATATATATATATATATATATATATATATATATATATATATATATAAAATATATTAATAAGAAGATTTAGTCAAAATCAGAATTATATCATTTAATACTTTAACTATTTAAACATTTCAATAACCTGTTTTCAGAGATATAAAACCTTTTTTTTACTGGGACACTCTGCCAGCCGACTGCACCACTGGATTCTACGTAAAAATATCTATAATAATCCGTTCTTACATCTTTATTAAGCTACACGGTATTCAAGATACGGGGCGGGCCAAAAAATGTAAATTTTTAAATTTCAAGCTGTATCTTTTAAATTAAAAGGGCTAAGAAACTTTTGTTTATCGCATATTTTGTTTCGTAAAAAAGTAGGAAGTATTGGGTAAACCACAACCCTCTAGCCCAACAAATAAACGCAGTAAAACGTACGAAGTCTGGACACCCTGTATATGTAAGCATAAAATAAATAAGCTATTTTATGCATAAAAAGTGTTTACTTTGTTCTTTCTTTTGGTAAAATTTTTAATATTAAAATATGTATAGGAAAACGAAGAGTAAAATAAAATTAGACCGAAGTTAGTTTTAAGCAAACCGTAACACAACAGCTAAAGCCAATTTGTAGTGAAATTAATAACCGACTTTCCTATTGGATTAGGAAATTATAAATGATGGTCATATTGCGCGCTGCTTGTTCAATTTGGAAATTATGAGGGCTGGTCTAGAAATACAATTAATTTTCGCCTGCTGACGGTTAAAGATTGGGCAGTGAGCGTGGAAATTTAATACAAACGATTTTCGCAAAGTATTTTTTTTTATTTTGGTCAGTTAGTAAAATATTAAATCCGTTAGAATTTATGCAATTGTGCGTTTCGACAAAAAATTAGGAATTTATACATGTATGTCTGAAAAACTTAGTTTAATTCGTTATGAGGTGTTTTATATAGACCCTAAATTTAGCGCTGTTTTAAATAAGATCAAATACGCTTCACCAAAAGTTGGAGGTTATCAATGTTTAAAAATATTATTTTTGTTGAAGACTGTACACGAAACACATGAGGTCCATCCTTTATTGAGTAATATTTTACACCATTTTACACTTTTTGGACCTACCTAGTCCTAAAATACACTTTCGATAAGGGCGATTACGTAAAAAAAGAATAAAATAGTGTACACTATTTCTCAATAACAAACAGACCTAGAAAACTTTTAAAAATCAATATCTTTTTAACACAACGTTTAAAAAATTTAGGATGTTTTTTGTGTTTTCTAAAACGGTAATTTAAATTGCAATAGTTTATTAAAAAAATGTAGGAACCGTTTTCAATATTCCGAAATAAATGCATGGCTTTTAAACATGACAGATATCGACAATGTTCATAATGCCCAATTTGATTGTTAATATCTCGTTTCACAGACCGTAAAAAATATTTTTGTTTTCTGTTAGAAAAGAGACTTTTATTAACCCTATATTTTAATTAAATTTAATTCTTAGGAAAAGTCGTTTTGTGAGTAAACTACATTAAAATGTCTGTTACATAAAATTGGCTTAAGTTTACAAAAAATACAAAGAATGTTGGGCTTCAGGTGGGAAATTGTAAGTTATTTGTTAGCATTCGGTAAAAATTTAACTTATTTCCACAAAAAAAAATCCAAAGATATTAGGTCAGGAAATCAGGGCGGCTTGTTAATATCGTTACCTTACGATATCAATTTGAAACATCTCATGCAACGACATCAGTGTATGGGTGCAGTATGGCAAGTAGCGCCATCCTGTTTAAATTATTTTATACAATATTGGTAAAGAAATAGTTAGGGCTGTCCTACAGATAAAAAAAATAGATAATTGAAAGTTCTTTTTTAAAATATGGTTTTATAAAGTTTCTCTAAACAACAATTATTTTAAATTATTTTTTTAAACTCCCAAATAATTTAAACAATGATAAATGAACTTTTTAAATAACACGGCTTTACAAAGGTTGTAATTCTTATTTTTCATATTATACCAACAATTTCCAAACCGGGGCAGGTTTTCATACACTTGCTTATAACATGATGGATAGGGCAAACAAAATTTTTCAGTAAATGTATTTTAGTTTTAAAATATAAATTTTAAAAAAGATCGTAAGCTATCTTTACATTATTGAAGAGATCGAAACTTTAAAAGTATTATAGACCAGGAGCTAAAAGGGAATTCCTTAACACCAAAGTTTCATACAAAATTTTTCGGAATGTTAGCTATAAAATGGCAAAACACCGTTTAATTTTTATTTATTCCTGATTTTTTTTTTGTATCTAATCTATTGTGCTGAGTTTAAACATAAACTCAATTTATACCTATTACTCATAGGTTTTAAGGAAAAAAGAAAATATTATAAAATATAACAAGCTTAAATTTTTAAAGAATAAAAAAATGTGTTTTTTTAAATATACTTCATTTTGTATCGACTATTTTACTAGAGTGTTTTACACACGCAAAATGTCGTAGCAACGACCTGTTTTCTACTAGCAAAAATCTTACCTGGACTTACCTGGACAAAACCAACATGATGGTTTTCTAACTGCAAAATTTTGTTTGGTTAAAAAAAAACTATTGTCAGTCTGACAATAAACACTTTGTTTCTAGCTAAAATTTGGTTCGTTTTCTTGTAAAATAGTCTTGTCAAATATCATTAAAGAAAAATTTTTTAGCAAAATATTTCTTTTTTGTTTTATTTAAGTTTGTTGCTTTTAAAGCAATTTCGTTTACGAGATTTTTTTTACAAAACCACTCACCAACGGCTCGTGGTTTTGTTGTAAATATCATTTTCTAAATTGCCAAGCAACAAACTTTCATACAATCAAAATATATTGCAGACAAATATTTTTTTATGATAATATTATATTAGATAAAATTTTTAAAAAATAAAAAAATTAACAAACATCATTGGTGTCCATTTTCCACTACCGCTTCTTCATTTAAGAAATTTTCCGGTAAAATCCTTTGTCGCGTTGCTTTGAATCTACATTTAAATTGTTTGAAAAGAATTCCAAATAAAAACGAAGAAACTGCAGCTTAAGTGACATCTGGTGAAATTGGTTAAATTTTTCGACTAGATCAGTCTAGTGTTCCGATATTTTCAAATGCAGTCCAGACTCTATTTTCTTTTTTAAAAGCGTAGTTTCAAAAGTTTTGCTTTAAAAAGTTTTCGTATGGGCAGCCCAACAAAAATTCCTTGTTTAAGCTTTTTGCATTACTAACACACGGAAATTTCGCACTTAACTAAAGAAAAGCATTTTGTTTTCCATTTAAGGCTTTAATAAACAAAATATGAGCTTTAGTTTTATGTGCAGTAAAGGTAAAAAAATATGCCACTCTACTGGGGGTTTATAAGACACACTTTTCAGTTGGTTTCTGGCTCGGCTGTCCTATTTGCATAAAACAAAACAATTTTTTGGTGTAGACATTCTGCAGTCCTGTAGGTGCCACAACTTTTAGGTCGACCCAAATATTGATATTGATCTTTGTATAATATGCTCTAAAGTAAAATATGCATGTTTTTGTCTGTTTCTTCCATATTTGCAATATAAACTATAAAATATGATTAGTTTGGCGGAGAAATTTTATGCAAAACAATGTGATTCATAAAAATTTGTTAAAAAGTAAATTTATATGAATGAATAAAATAGTTACATTTTTTGTATTTTCAACAACTTATTATATTAATTTTTTCTAGCATTATACATAGCATAACGCTAGAGAAAAACAATTTTAGTAATATATGCCCTAAAATGTATCAGTGTAACAAAAAATAAATAAATAAATATTTTCCTTAAAATCACTTGTAACTCAACTTTTTTACCAATCGTCTGTGGAGAATCACACTGTATATCGGTTTCCCAGTGCCTATTTAACTTTATCAATATCACCTAATATATTACATTTTAAGCATGGAAGCTCCAGGACTATATCTATATATTTAAAGTTCAAACAAACTTTGAAAGTTTCATAAGCTCACAATATTTTACACTTTTAACATTATCTTTGCAAACTGCTTTAGAGTCAAAATGGTTCCGAAGAAGTGCTAGGATCATCACTCAAATTTAACTTAATATATTTTAATTTTTCTTTGGAAAAGTTTAAGCGTATATCTATGGGTAACTATGTATATTACTCTTTGAACATGTCATTATTTATGGTTCTTCTTTTAAATAAAATGTATCTTTAAAACAGCATATTTAAACTTCAGGTAAATTAAAATAAGTTGGAAAGCAGAATTTACCGGATAAAAAATATTTTGACTGAACAAAAAATATTGCTAAAAATAAAAATTCATTTTAAGTTACATTTTAATAATATATAAATGAAAACTTGATAAATTCTAGCTAATTGTATTCTGTTTATCAATACAATATGCAAAAGTTTAATGATGGCTTGTGACGGAATGATTAAAAAACATGTAAATCATATAAGTTAAGGTATTGATAAAAAAGAGGACTTAAGTAAATAATTTAAAGCTGCAAGCTTGAGGTTGTAGAAGCGTAGAAAAAGCACGATAACAAGAAATATACCTGTTCCTTAAAGTGGTATATTTTTTCCTTAATACCGATATTTTCAGAAATCAGGGGAGTAGCTGGAATTACAAAGGTCGTTAATGACGCTAGAAATACTACAGATAAGTTAAAAATCCAAAAGTTACAAAGCAACAAAAAGTAATATCTTTAAATAAAAAGGCAACAGTTTATTTAAAAATATATAGGAAAAATTATTAAATTAAAAAAAAACTTCCCAATGGTACTCTTACCGATCAATATATATGTTTCCATAATGTAGACATAGGACCAGACGACCCTTTGTAAGTTTTAATATGGAAAGCCTATATACAAACATACCAAAAGAAAAATCGTTAGACCTTATTCAAGCCAAGCTTAAAGAAGATTAAATAACAGTTAAAGCTACCACCCTGCCGCTGGATGGAGTGATGGAGTTGTTGGAGCTTTGTTTCCATAGTTTTTACTTTTAGGTGAAAGATGAGTACTACGCGCACGATGATGGACTTCCCATGGGTTATTCGCTTTTCCCAGTGGTAACAAATATTTATATGAAATGATTTGAGGAACAAGCAATCAAAACTGCACTAATCAAACCAAAAGTTTGGTTAATATATGTTAACGATACTTTTACTGTATGGACAGGTAATGACGAAGAACTTGAAGGTTTCTTAAAACATCTAAATTGCCTCCGACCCTGTATTACATTCACTAAAGAAAGGGGGCAAATTTTGACAAGGGAAGTCCAAGAGTTTAGTGTTATTAAAAACATATATGTTACTTTACTCAATGCGTAATACTTTCATAAAATTATATTAACCTAAAAAATGTGATATTAACGATATTATCAATCTAGACGATTAATCATAATCGGTACACATTAGATGGCTTACAAGAAAGAGGGCGACAAAGTTGTTTATTTTAATATCGTTGTTATCCGCCAAAAGAATTTGTTCGATTTATTAGAAGATGTAAAATATAATTCAACTGTAGCCAATATCAAGTAAGGAAGGAAAAGTACAGATCATCTCAGTCTAGCATTTCTTTATATAATATAAAGGTAAAAATAAAATACCGTTTGCTTTTCATAATTTTAGAGCAGCCTGTTAAACTTTTAAGGCATAAGGTGAAATTAATTTAAATCTCACATTCCAAATCTTTTTTTTTTCTAAGTGAAAAATTAAGACCATATGCAAAATTTTAAACAGTATATCACAAGAAATTGTAAAATAATGAAACCTAATCTAGTAAACCCCTTGAGCTTGAGTTAATTTTTCTTTTATACTCAGAATAGGAGTATATTGCTTATTTCATTTTGCTTTATTTTGTACCACTTACTTTGTAGTGTCTCTACAGCTAAACCACACTTGAAAAATATTTCTAGTTCTCTATTTGGTTTGTTTTATATTTTATTTTAATTTAAAGCTAACCGATGTTTATTCCTGATATAAATTAATTGACGTACTCTTGGATTGTTTTGGACTAAGAATTATGGAGGTTTTAAACACTGTCTTCTTTATAATTTAAATTTACGGTTGTTAGGACTTACTTTTGATCAAAAACATGTTACTATATCATATTTTTAAGTAATATTCAAAGAAAAATATGCTCTATAGGATTTAGATCCAGACTTTTTGCTGGTCATTTAAGTATACTAATTTAAATATTATTACGGTGTTGACGAGTTTTTTTGGCTATGTACGGTTAAGCATTATAAAATGAAAAATTCAAAAGGTATTTCTATTTTTATGACAGTAGCAACCTTTTTTCAATGCCTAAAAATGAACTAAAAATAAGCGGCGTTATGTTTTTTTTTTATTATTTATTGTTGTTAAGGTATTAATTTATATTTTATAAGATGGTTATCTGTTTGCAATCTTCAAAATCAACCACACGAATTACCAAAAAACAGAAAGATTTTGACTTTTAATTTGCCAAGCTCGTCACAAATATATTACAAACATGTGCCAGACAAGTGAAGATAAGCTACTTGCTCTTCAGGCCCTAAAGTAATGCTTGGATTAACGCACTTCCATCTTCGTCCTTGGAAATTTGTTAGATAACAAAACATTCCATATTTCCATCGCTCTCAGACTTGATCTGCCTGTGTGTGGAAAGCACATCTGCGTTTGCGGCAAAAATGCTGATATTTATGGCCTCATGGGTTAAGCTGCAAAAAAAGCGCAGGTGGTTCTTCTAGACACAGTCAGATAAATGACATTATCAAAAGAGCTCTGATTTCAGCTGAAAATCCTTCTGTGTTAGAGCCTCTTGGAGTTTGCAGAAGCGATGGAAAAGGTGTAGATGGAATGACCTTAATCCCCTAAAAATATGAAAAACAATTACTTTGGGACGCTACTTGCAGCCATACACTTGCAAAATCCTATCTGGACAAAACTTCAATTTTGTAGGTGGCTGCTCGTGTTGCCGAGAATAAAAACATCTAAAATATAAAGAGCTTGAAGAACGCTTTATCTTCATTCCTTTTGCTAAGTTGAAACTTTTGGTCCTTTGGGTGATGAGGCTAAGGGTTTTATTAATGAAATTTGCAAAAAAATACAATGCAAAAATCTCGAAGTTTCATTATCCAAAGAATTGGTTTAGCTGTGCAACGGGTAATGCAGCATCGGTACTAGGAACAATCCAGGAAGACCTAGGACTTGATGAAATTTATAATTTTTAAATATAGATTAAGTTATTTATTTAATTTAGAATATTGTTGTTAAGGTTGTTATTTTTTACTTAAAAATTAAATATTTTCCACAATTAAAGAAATTTTAAAGTTTTTTAATTCTCCTAGGTAAATAAATGTCCCAAAAAAATAAACCATCATGCAAATACAAAAATATATTATAAAAGAAAAATATTATCTAATTCAAACATCTTATATATTTTACTTTTTTACAAAACTCTTAGTTCTTTAGATAAGGCAACGACACAAAATAAATTTTTTACACAAATAGACAAAAAATCACCCATTATTCGTTCTACTTTTAAACTTCATATACAAAACAATAATAAATCACTAACTTGGTTGGGCTTTCATTGCCTAAAATAGCCGGCGGACAGAACTTACTTTTGTTACATTTTTCTGTTATTTTTCCATTATTTTTCCACTCTTCTGGGTTTCAAGAACGACAGTGGACAAAAATAAAAGTCCGAATGACACATGGTACATGGCTTAGTCAGCAAAAGTTTTTAAGCTTGAAGTTCAGTTGTTAATATTTAATGTTTTAGCTCTACGTAACCAAACAATTTTGTTAAATATAAAACTTTTTAAAATATTTATTATTAACTCTAACTTTTATTTATGCTTTCTATATTAAGCAATTAATTTGGATTAAGAATTAAATGAAATTGAAATAAAGGGTTGATAAAAGTGTCTTTTATCCAATTAAAAATATCGTCTGTGAAACGAGATATTAACAATTAAATTGTGCATAAATAACATTGTCGATATCTGTCATGTATAAAAGCCATGAATTCATTTTGGAACATCTCAAAAACGGTTAATACGATATTTTAAAAAAACACTAATGCAACATAAATTAAAGAATTAGAAAATTAAAAAATCACCCAAACTATTTGACCGTTTTGTTAAAAATATATTGATTTTTGAAAGTTTACTAAGTCTGTTTGTTATTAAGAAGTAGTGTACACTATTTTATTCCTTTTTTGGAAATCGTCTCTATGAAAGGTGTATTTTAGTACTAGTTGAGTCCAAAAAGTGTAAAGTAGTGTAAAATATTACTGAATAACCAACAGACCTCATATGTTGTGTGTACCGGGTGTTCCACTAAGAAAGGTAGTCGGCTATATCTCAGAAACTACTAATGGTATAACTATCAGGAAAAAAATTTTTTAGATAAAAGTGACTAAGATAAATTGCTGGAAATTATTTTTAAGTCTGTGGGATGGCCGCTAGGGGGCGTAAGGGTAACGTCAAAACATAAAAATATACATTTCTCAAAAATTATCAAATAAAGTGTATCAATAAGTGGTACTATTTTATTCTTTAATGTTTTCTAAATAAAGATGCTTCAGGTGTAATTTTGTCAGTTCTAAAATTAAAGTGGTGGGAAGTAAAATTTAATTTAGAAAAGTGCTAATAACTCCGGTTTGCTTTAATGAATTTAGTAAACTTGGTATCGTTTAGAAGTGCATTTTAAGCGTTATTTTCAGGTGTATAAACTATTGCTACACTCATTCACAAACGCCGCTAGAGGCATCAAGGTAAAACTAACTTATTTTACGAAATTTTTTGAAAATTTTAAATACAATGATTATGTACCTTTTACATATTTAGATTAAGAAAAAAAACCCAACAAAAAGGCGAAAACCGTAATTAAATATCTCTTTTCAAACCGAATATATTAGCAAAAATATAAATACGACATAGACTAACGCATTTAACGACACAATGTTTTTACCTAGGCCGATTTTTGGGTAAAAATTAAATTTATAAATTTTATAAATCTACTGACATACTGCATGGTTTTTACTAATTTTAACTCATTTAACGATATTAGACAACATTAGATAATTACCAACCTAAAACTGTAATAATCCATTGAGCGTGGTCCTTTCAAGTTAGCTTTGAAAACAAAATGGTGCTGAAATGTCAAAAATCCAACAATTTTTATTTCAAAATATTATTTTTAGTGTTGTGCTATTGTGTTCTTTAAAAATATTATTTTTAGTGTTGTGCTATTTTGTTCTTTAAAATATTATTTTTAGTGTTGTGCTATTGTGTTCTTTAAAAATGCCTTTGTTGCTTGAGGATTAAACTCTACATAAGCAAAAACGTTGATGATATTTTTCCCAGTTCTGCGGCGTCTGCGGTGTAAGGGGCGAAGAACACTTCCCGTGGTACGAAAGCGATTTGCTAAACAAGTGAACATTCTGCTGCCGCTGCCGTACCGGCCTCTCTAAGGATATCTCAATACATACAGCCTGGCAGCTACTGTCGCATTTTGCAGACACTCAAAATAAATAGCAATAATATCAACTGCTTCTTCAAGCAATAAAAGCATCTTTTAAAAACACAATAGCACAACACTAAAAATTATATTTTGAAATAGAAATTGTTGGATTTTTGACATTTTAGCATCTTTTTATTTTCAAAGCTAACTTGATAAGGACCACGCTCGATGGATTATTACAGTTATAGGTTGGTAATTATCTAATGTTGTATAATATCGTTAAATGGGTTAAAATTAGTAAAAATTACGTAGTATATCATTAGATTTTGTAAAAATGTATAAATTTAATTTTTACCTAAAAAAATCGGCCTAGTAGAAAACATCGTGTCCTTAAATGCGTTACGTCTCTATGTAGTATTTATATTTTTGCGAATATATTCGGTTTGAAAAGAGATATTAAATTGCAGTTTTCGTCGTGTTGTTAGGGTTTTCTTTTCTCTATCTAAATATATAAAAAGGTATATATCATTGAATTTAAATTTTTCAAAAAAATTTGTAAAATAGGTTAGTTTTTACCTTGACGCCCTTTAGCGGCGTTTGTGAGATGAGTGTAGCAATAGTTTATACACTTGAAAATAATACTTAAAATGCTCTTCTAAACGAAACTAAGTTCACTAAATTCGGTTAAAGCAATCAGGAGTTATTAGCACTTTTCTGAATTAAACTTTAACCTTCCCCCACCACTTTAATTTGGAACTGACAAAAATTACACCTGCAGCTTCTTTGTTTAGAAAACATTAAAGATAAAAGTAGTACCATTTATTGATACACTTTAATTGATATTTTTTTGAGAAATGTATATTTTTATGTTTTGACGTTACCCTTACGCCCCCTAGCGGCCATCCCACTGACTTAAAAATAATTTCCAGAAATTTCTCTTGGTCGCTTTTATCTAAAAATTTTTTTCTCGAAAGTTATACTATTATTAGTTTCTGAGATATAACCGACTACCTCTCTTAGTGGAACACCCGGTACAGTATCTTTCATATATAATATTTTTAAGCATTGAGAACCTCTAACTTTTGGTAAAGCCCATTCGATCTATTTGGAACATTGCTAAATTTGGGGTTCATTCAAAGTGCTGCATTACGGTTAACACTCATTCGAAAAAATATAATGATCCGTACTGGTACTTATCCTGGCCTGTTCAATAATTTATTTTTATTAGAGAGAGATGAGCGAGTTTAGCGCGGAATGCATGAAAGAGACGAAAATAAAAGACGTTTATCCAAATCTCGGTTTGATTTTTGGACGGACCGGGGTTCACTTTCTATAAGGCGATAATTTTGTCTACAATTGTCGCGAGTAAACTACCTTAAATAGGATTTTTTTATTTCTTTTAAAAACTTGTCATTTCTAAATTCCAAAATTTTATATTTTTTATTCTGATGTTTACAAACTAATATTATACCGAGTGTTGCTCCGTCGAGCGGGACATAGGGAATCCTATGTAAATTTTGAAGTGGTCCAATATTGACTCCCCTAATTATTTTAGAAGAAAAAATGATTGGGATTTTTTAAAGAGCACGAAAAGTTGTACCCAGTGTACAAATTTCAGCTCTTCTCAGTCCGCCAGCTAAGAGATAAATGCTAAAATAAGTTACGAATCTCCTATCTTCTTACGGTGTATTAGGGCTACGCTTTTTTAATAAGCTTCCTTTATTGCTTCTTTCTTTGTTCTTAATTCTTCAGTGGCCTATATCTGTTATTGTCAATGGTCTCTCTTTTAGCATTCACCAAATATTATTTTTTCTTCACATTTACGATCTTTCTTCCACAATCAATCCTATTTATAGTTTTGCTGGCGATTGTATCCTTTATATTTATTGGCCAATATCTAAGTATGTTTTCATTTGTAATTTCTACATTTGTTAGGTTTTGTTTAAATAATACCCTAGTTAGATTATTGTTCTTATGTTCCGCTCTCATCTTTGACAACTCTTAATAAAGAATTAAAAAATATAATTCCTTCACCATTAGCAATGGCAGCTACCAAATGTACCAAAGACAATTGTAGTTATCACTAACTACAATTGTCTTTGACTGTACTTTATTTTTATAATTCTTTGCAGGTAAACTTACTTTAAGTCGAACAAAAAATGATTAAATTTTCAGCCTAATCTGCGGCGTATCAGACCCGTTTTTTATCACTTCTTTTTTTCGTTGATTTGCAAATTTTACAATTTTTATTCACATTTTGTAATTCTATCGTTAGAAAAGTGCGTTACTTTAACGAACAAGATGCCCCGTACTCGAAGACTTGCTCGTGTATCCCAGTTATGTGACTTTGAAAGGGTTGAATTGTAGACTTACGGAAGCCGAGCTTTCATTTGGAGAAATTCAGAAGAAATCGTTCATTGCGTATCTTTGGAAGATGTTATCAGGCATGGATTCAAAAATGCCGACAGCATAGAGCTAGAGGCACTGGACGTCGTAGAGGCACACTATTTAAATTAAATACTATGAGTTCTTATATACTTTTAACGATCGTTTATAAAATTACTTTGGCGCTGCATCTTTCAAAAATGAGAATTTTATTGCTGCACGATATTTAATTTTGCGCTTTGTAAAAAAATACTGTGACAATGATATTTGAACAGCTGTAAATACACGATTCAGTTAAAAGATCTAAATAAAACTTTCAAAGTGTTTATAAAGAAATACTACCATTTTTGGAAAAATAAAATGACGAACCAAATAGCGTCATCTCTTGTCATACGACCAAACTTATTGAACACTTAGTTTGACACTATTTAGGCGTTATCCACATATTAACGAATAGTTAAGTTAAAAGGAACACAATATACCACCCAGTAATGAAATACAACGCATTCCCCTATATACGAGGGGAAAGTTAACTCCAAACAAATTTAAAGGAAGTTACCGCGCGTAACCACACGTGTGGTTACATGGATACATGTTTGCTAAACTTTGTCTTTAAACGTAGACGAATCTTTGAACTAACCAACTTTAATTAATTTAATTTTAGTTCGTATTTACTGGGGGAATATAAAATAAGTAAACGTCAATATGGCAAAAGTAAACGTTGCGTTGGCCAATTAAGAGCATGGGACTAGCAGGAGCTTTTGCAATATGCAAAAGTTAGGTGCCTTTTCTTTTTTGTGACAGATTGTAAGGCTGCTTTGACAAGGAAGATGCCCAATAATAGTAGGTTTAAATATTTTTGATTAAAATTTGGTACAAGAAGGTAAAGCGTCAGTATAACTGATCGTTCAATTAATTTTAATTTAGTCTTTGGACAGTTCACGAAGGCTGAGTCCTAAGTACTAACGTACCGTGAGTTTCTTAAGTGTAGTAAGAGGGAGTTTGTTCACATGGGACTTAATATTTGTAGATTGGGAGGAGATGAAAAAAGTTCTGCAGCAGGTCCCATATTCTGGACACTCTAGCTATGAAGGAATAAAGAAAGCAGGAAGTTTCGGGCCTCTCAAGTTAAATTGTAAAATGATGCATAAAAGGTACACTACGTCTTGCTCTGTTGGGAAGTGCCAGAGGAGGAATTATACTGGCCAACTTCTTTGAGCAGAAGCCGTTAAAATACCTGTAGAAAAGCAAGGATCCTTTACGGCCCGCCCTGGCAAGAGGAGGAAGCTTTTATGTAAGCATGGCATTATTATAAGATGATGGCTTTTCTTTTAATGGAATTGAGAATGTAAAAATTGTAGGAAACGCCATTTCCCAGACATGAGCACAATATTCTAAAGAGGATCTGATTTGAGATAGATACAGAGTATACAGATTGAAAGAAGAGGAATCCAAACTTTTTTGAAGTTGCTAAGGCTATGGATGTTATATGTTTGTGCCAGCTAAGTTTTTTCTCATAAGTAAAGCCAACAAGATTAAATGACTCTTTGTTTAGCAAAACTTGGCCGCTCATATGTAACTGATGAGCATTGGCAGACTTTTTTTGCGACAGCGAACATGACTGTGTTTTGGAAGCATTAAACTGAACAAGATTTTTGCGCCCCAATCGAAGATTAGTTTGAGGTCTTGTAAAAGAGAAATCTGCATTGACCTGCGCTTGTTTTCCAAATCAGAATTACATAGTGGCTTAAGGAATTGAATACTAGAGTGAAGGGTACTATCGTCAGCAAAACTATGTATGGGATTGATTGTGAAAAAAAGAAGATCGTTAATGTGTAGAAGAAACAGCGTGGGTGCCAGCACCAAGCCCTGGGGCACCCCACCAATAATTTGGTAGAAGCTGAAAAAATTACCATCTCCAGTAACTGATACATGTCGATTAGAAAGGAAACTGGAGAGCCAAGAGCAAAGCTTGTGGTGGAAAACCGTAAGAAGGAAGTGTGTTAAGAAGCCAGACCTGATCGAAAGCTTTGGATATGTCAAAAGCAACGATCTGGGATTTACCAAGAAACGGAATCCATACTGTCTATCCTGTAAGATCTTGTGTTTTTCCAGATACTTTTGGATTTGGCATTAATGAATTTTTCATTAATTTGCAAACAACAGAAAAAAGATATGGGTCTCCAGTTAGAAGGGAGAGTTTGCTTCTTTTTAAACGACGACGTAATACAATTGTGCGGAAATAAAGATGGTATATAGTGAAAAGTTTATGCGAAAATAATGAAAAATAAAAATTTAAAGGGATAAATAACTCCCTTTTGCTGAGCGAAAATATTGTGATGCATACTTGAGTAAGTAATCCACTGATTGCCTGACCTACCTGAGTACACAAGGTACTGCGCATACAGGAAGTCTGCGCAAATTTTATTTTCATTACTGCCAATTGTTAAACCTTGCAAAAAGTAATTGGCATCTTACAAATATACTTAATATACAGTGTGTCAAAAGTCTGGAATATTGCTAATATCTTCCAAGCCGCTCGAAATTTTTTCGACGAAAATTTAGCTGGCAACACAATTTAAAAAAAAAGCGTCAGATAAATGTAATTTCACTTTCCAAAGTATACAGGAAAGCCAAAAGTAGTATCAACTTAGGTTTTTAAATGGAAACCCCTGTATATTTTTATGTATTCGAATAGATCTTTAAGCCAATTTCAACGGTATACAGTTTTATTTGTTTATCTGTCAAACTGATCGAATTATACGATTTAAAATTTTTCGAATAAGCTATAATTTCTACAAAGCACTTGAGAACTAATTTAAATAGGAACTAAAAAAAAAAAGTAATTATTAGATGTTTCAACTTTAACAGGTTTTATTTCTTTAAAATGACAAGTTTTAATAAACGACCAAAAACATAAATCAAACTGAAATTTACAAACGGGAACACGTCTTGCAGTAACAATTAGATTACACTACTTTATAAATGTTCAAATTGCTGCCATTGTTAGCTAGACAATATCCAAGCCTGTCCCTAAATTTCGTAACAGGTTATCAAAAGTATTCCAACGAATCTCACGCATTTAAATTTCTAATTTTTATTTTTAAGTGATCAATGTTTTCCGGCCTATCTTTATAAACTTTATTTTTTAAATCCCCACAAAAAAAGTCCAAAGGATTTAAATTCGGAGACCTGGCAGGCCATTCAATAGCGCCCCTTCTCCTATCTACCGATTTGAAATTCTCGGTTCAGGAACTGACGCACTGCAAACCAAAATGTGCGGGAGCACCATCTTTTGGGACCAAATGTCTCTTCTATTTGGATATAGGATTTCTAACTGTGGAATGACATGTTCACGCAATAATTATAAATAAAGTTCTGATATAAGATTTCCGCAATAAAAAATGGTCCGATAATATTATGACCTATGATACCTGCCCAGACATTCATTTTGGTCTTTGCGTGTGTGGGCCATCCATCGGGATTGACTGCAGACCAATATCTACAGTTATGTCTGTTGACAATACCATGAAGCATAAACGTAGCTTCATCAGAAAAGAGAATATTTTGAGAAAATTATGCTCAGCATTGCACTCTCCATCATAATTTTGCAGAACTCTGCACGTCTATCGAAATCATCCTCTGTAAGTTTCTGAACCAAATGAATCTTAAACGGACGAATTTTTTCACTTCCAAATAAATTTTGACAGACTGGTAAGTAACATTATGATCCAGTCCATATTGGCGAAGCGATTGAGTGGATTCTCTTGAACATGCAGTAAAATATCTTTGCCATCACCACCAGTAGCTGTTTTCGGTCGGCCTGATTTGGGTCTGTGATTTACACTTCCCGTTTCGTTAAATTTCTTAAGCAATTTACTTACAAACGATTGAGTAATTGCCGGTCGATTCGGATAAATATGATTAAATAAATCACACACTTCTGCCTGTGATCTCTTGCGATCACCGTATCCAATCATCATAAGTATCTCAATTTTCTCTTTTTCAGTTAAAGCCATCGTTCTACTAATTAAAATGACTACTGTTGTAATTAGAAATTTGACACAAAATGTCATTTAAGTCAACTGACATTAACAGATAAGTACCTGTATAGGCCGGAAAACATTGATCACTTAAAAATCAAAATTAGAAATCAAATGCGTGATCAGTTTGACAGATAAACACATAAAACTGTATACCATTGAAATTGGCTTGAAAAGATCTATTCGAATACATAAAAATATACAGTTGATACTACTTTTTGGCTTTCCCTGTATACTTTGGAAAGTGAAATTACATTTATCTGACGCCTTTTTTAAAATTGTGTTGCCAGCTAAATTTTCGTCGAAAAATTAAGAGCGGCCTGGAAGATATTAGCAATATTCCAGACTTTCTTGACACTCTGTATAGAATAAAGATGCTAATAAAATTTTAGCGTAAATTAAACACCGCAAAGTTGCCGGTTTGGTTCAAAATTAACCTTCATAGTGATTGCCTTTTTTAGTTTTTATTCCAAATCAACTAAAGTTTTAAATTACTTTAAAATTATCGAATTTGTTGGTTTATTTTTCTACATCTTTTCTATATGCGCAGTAGTATGTGTATCCAGGTTGATCAGGCATTTAGTCGATTACTCACTCATCTATCCTATTTAAACAGCTAAGTAAATGTTTATCCTGAATCAGACACTTTATAAAACAGTTGTTATGAGCTCTTGGACTATAAACATTAATGCACTTGTTCCAGTGATATTTTAATATTTGGATTCACTTTTACGGCAGCTATTACCTTTTCGTTCGATGAAAATCTTTTCTCACGCATAATTTTTTTGAGCTGTGAGAACAGCCAGAAATCAAAGTTTAATCTGGCGAATAGGAACAATATTGCAACAATTCGTACTTTAGTTCACTGATTTTCTAGATGGCTTTTTGAGCAGTGTGAGGGTTTTTTATGCAAATTACCATCCTTTCCCTTTCCATGTATTCCAGGTGATCCAACATCATTTGCTCCAAGAAACTAGTGGGGGAAACTACAACTACTATACTTTAGTCAAGGTGTGACTTATCTTCTGGACACTCCATGCTCCAACTTTAAAATTTAAAATAATTTTTTTTGTAGTACCTTAATTCAAAGACCTCAATGATTTAAGACAGGAATACAGAAGTAATTTAAGTAAAAATGGTATTAAAATGTTATTATTGAAATAAAATGCTCAAAGTTGTGTCCAAAAGCTAAAAAGTATGAATGCATTTTTTAAACCCTTACAAAATTTAAATATAATAATAAATAAATAAATAGTCTTTGTCACACTCGTTTCATATTACTTATTAACTTTAATCTTTCAAAGGTTTGCCGTAAATTGTTTCTAAACAAAATTTCTTGAAAGCAAAACAGGATAACCACAATGTAATTATAGCAATGCAGTTACTGGTATACACAAAGAAAAGTTTAATCGGCACCAATTTAAAGAAACTTAACACCGCAAAATCCACACGTAGTTACATAGAAACACGTTTGTGTAACTTTGTCTTGAAATGCCGACGAAGCTTTAAACCTGCTTTAAATTAGCTAGAATTAATTAAATTTGTAGTCATTTAACAAGCGAACTTTTGGTTGTTATCGATTTCGTGTAAAGTTATCCTTGATTGCTTTGATCGTAAATTCAATTATATTGTAAAAATTATTCTTTAAATTAATATAATAAACCAAGTCTAATTTGTCAGAAAATCAGAAAAGTGTCATTGTTCTTGCTGTTTCAAAGAAGTCCAGAGCATTTGTAAAATTAAAAAAAAAAATAAATAAAATTGAAAAAGCGTAATTTTTACTTTTTGCTTTATTTTCTTATAAATTTATACGTAGTTTAGTACAGTTTACAAAGCAAAATAGAAGCTGTTTTTTAACGGCGGCTTTTTAATAATAGCTGCGGAGCAGCAACACCGAGCAAAATTTTTCATTTTTAAGAAGATTAACAATCCTAAAATCTATTTTTTTTCTGCATTCATCATCTATATTATTTAACGTTTTAAATACTCCTTAAATATCACTCTGTATGCACGAACTCATTGGCTATGCACGCGTCGCACAATCGTTCGCGGCACGAAACCTAACGTCACTCCTACTAAAAATGATAAGAAAAATCGCGACCATAATTGACCAATCAGATGGGCACAAACTATTTAGCTATGTGCTGAGGGGTATTACAGCCGGTGGGTGTATTTCTGAACCTAGATTATTATTTTCGTATTTTTACCGTATAAAATTGTTTACCTAGAAACTATTTGATCAATTAAAGAACGTATATCCTAAAATATTGTTTTTTCTATCCAGATGGTTTAGGGTTACAGTTTATTTTAAGTGTTAGTTGAATCATGATTTTTTATTTATTTTAAAATAATGCCAATGGTTGTTCTTTTTATTAAGGCGGGCGATATAATCACTTCTTTACCGTTATTGGTAGTGGATATATAGTTAATTTTCGGTATATTTACGAATCGGTTATTTGAAATGGATATTTCAACAAAATATAAAGATTTTTCGCGTACTATGTGGATTTTTAGCCAACTAGTTACGCAGTTTAATATGGCAAGTCAATAGTGTTTTGTTGTTTACATGTGTTTTGGTACATCAACAAAAGCAAAAATGTATTTACAAACAAAAACATATTTTAGGAAACACATTTAAAAACCATTTAACCATATGTTTCACTGTATTTGTAAGCAGCATTGGTGCATTTTTTGCAGAGAAAAATTAAAAAACCACTTAAATTAACAACTTTTTAAATGAATTATAACATGGAGCCTTTTAAAGTTCGAAAGCTTCTTCGAAAAAATACTAAAAATGAATAAAATGGTAGTTTAAATACTTTATAGTATTATTTTGTACGATTTAGTGTATTAACTGTAATTGTCCAATTTAAATGTAGCAAATAAATTAATAAACTTTATTTTTTATTCTACAACCTGTATATCTTTGATTTTTATATACATTTAGTAAAAAAATGGCTTTAAATACAACGAGGTTACAAAAGAACTAGAGGGAACGCGGGCGCTGAAAAACGGCAAGCGAAATGTCATTTCGGCCATATTGGTAACTCCCGGCAGTCCGAAGCGGTTTTAGTTGTGTTTTCGTTTAATTTTTATATATGTGAGAAGTTTTTGGTGTGGTTTAGAAACATTTTATAATTTTGAACAATAATGAAGAAGTGTTTAGTTCCAGGTTGTAAAAATTTGGTAGATAAGAAGGAGAATTTGGGTGGAAAAACATTTCACAGGTGTGTATTCAACAATAATTTTATTTAACTATGATTCATGCTGTTTAAAATAAGAATATGCCTTTAATTTAAATCGTTTATTTGTTAATAGATTAAACATATAGGTTGGGTTACAAAGAAAAAAATTGCTCAAATTAATTAATTTTAAATTAATTTATTTTCATAATGCCAGCTTATTTTTTTATGTTTCTGTTCTTATCTCTTTAAAAAATTCTTAGATAAACTTGATCCTTTCGACAGACTAAAATGTATTCTGCTAATAACCAATTAGAAAAAAAAATCTCTTTGACTTCGATATAGCAAATTACGTGTAACATATCACAATTCTAGTGGCAAAATTTGGTTTTATTTTGGTATGCCAGTTTTATAACCAATCTTACGAGATGCCTATGATTATTGCTTTTTTTGGTTTAAAGAATAAAATTAAATTAATAGGTACTTTTTATTTAACAGAATACCCAAAAATGAGACCAGAAGATCAGCATGGTTAGAGGAAATGGGACTTACAAACTTAGCAGACACGCTGTTGTTTGTTCCGATCATTTTTCTGAGGACTGTTTTGACAGAACATCTGCTTATAGCATAGTTCAGCTCAGAGACAATGTTATTCCCAATCTATTTATTGATAAAATTGTTAATAATTATAGTATGGACTTCCAGGCTATGAGAATCAGATAACATGCCGTATAAAAAGTAATCAGATTTTTGTTGTTTTGTTAAATTTATGGAAAAAAACTTAAATAAGGTTTTAACGTTTTGTCTTTAAGGTCTAATCATCAAATGTTTTTATAAAAAAACAATTTTTATTACTCATTTTAAAACATTATACCCTAAATTAAAACTAATAAAAATGTCTTTGGTTAATTATAAATAGAATAAATTTAATTGATTATTTTTAAAAACTACAGGGATGTAATAATTTTTCAACGGCATTTTATCAGGCTTTAATAACCTAAAACTTTGCTCATTTTATTCTTTTTGTTATTTTATATACACTGTATAATTTATAATAAATACTGTTAAATAAATTAATAAAACATTAGAATGTCTTTTATTTGGTAAAGTATTATCTAATAAAAACATCTCTTGTATTTGTTTTACTTTTATATTAAAGATTAAAAAAACTTTATCATTTTTTAAGCACGGAAGACACAATGACTTTTTTAAGAGAAAATTTGTATGAATTTTTTAAAATATTTTTTTATAACATTATTGAATTTTTCTTGTGAAATAACAAACTGCATACAATTTCCACAGGAATTTTGAAGGCAAAATTTGTATGCTGTTTGTACAAGTCAAGTTGCATTTATTTAATTAAAAAGAAAAAAAAAATTCACAAAAATTTTCTATGAAAAATGGCACTGTTTCTTTCAAGCTTCATTTTTTCTAACTTGACTCTTTTTTTCTTTAACTTTTTCAAAGACCAGTTAAGGACTTCTTTTCATTAAATTAGTTAAAATACATCAAGCCTTCTGCCTTCGGTTCGCATATGGTTGACTACGAAATAAAAAAGATTATTTTTTTGAAAATGCCTTAAATTTTTTTTAATAATATGCCGAAGCGCTCCTTGGATGGTATCTTATCTTGCACAAATATTTTATTTGGCTATATTTTAATTCTTTCTTGCTTATTTTCAGTGATATGGGGATACCCTTGTGGATACTCTGATGATATGTTTACTAATTTATAAAATTTTAATAATATTTTTTTACCAAAATAACTAACTGTTTAACTTATTTTATAAAATAGGTAGTTTCTTTAGTTTTTCATTTTATATCATAACTTAACGATCAGTTAGGTATTTATATACATATTTGCAAAATTTATACCATTTTTTACAATATATAAATATATATTTATCCAAACACTTTAATTTATTTTTGTAATCGTTTATAGTACACCTATAAAGGATTGCAAAAATAAACAACACAAAAGTGCTGAATACGCCTCTCTCGAGTCAGCCATATTGGAGTCTCTTTGTTTACTCCAAAGTTTTAACGTGTGTAACATTGGTTGCGTTCTCTCTAGTTCCTTTTCTAACCTCGTTGTTTAAATATTACCGTAAATAAGCGATCTCGCTTTTGGAAAGTTCTTGAGGTTCAAAGCAAGCCGTAGAAATATGAACGTCTGGAGCGGTACATTTCCCCTAGTCTAGGTAACAGTAAAGCTCCTGCAAGATGAAGTAAGTAACATAACTAGGGATTTTAAGCAGACCTGCTACAGTAAGAGAATGATTAAGAAAATAATCGACAAATATACAAATAAAAGAAAAAAATTTGAAAAAGACTACACAAGACCAAATATTTATGACAATTTTAAATATTAAAGGAACTTCGAAAAAGATCCGCAGAATCGCGAATAAGTATTCTTACTAAGACGAGACAGAACAACAGTGTTTCAAATAATGATTATATCTACCGAATTTCCTATAAATGTGATAAGGTATGCAAAGGGAAACATAAAAGACCACTTGAAATCAGAGTTTGGGAACACAAAAAACATACCGAACGAGGTGAAACAGGTGAAACAGGGATTATGAAAAAAATATGCATATAGAACAACGAAAAATATATAAATGGTGGGAGATACATCACCAACCGAAACGTTGTGTATCAATTAACAAATGAACACAGTCAAGTCCCAGATTTTAAAGATTTTAGTCTTATTAAAATAATAACTTTGTCTAACATTTAAAGATTTATGTTTACTGATGAAAACATTGTCGGTACTGACATAAACTGTCCGGTTTTTAATTATGTCAAGGTAAAAAGTAAAGTTTACTGTAAATAGGTGTTATTTTACAATCATTTCTGGTAAAATTGACGAAATGGATAAAGATGGTAGGACATTTGATTCCTGAATATGCACAAATCTAAAAAATTAAGTTATCGACTAGTTTTATTTTCAAAATATTCTAATTTTTGCATTAAAGAATATAACTAAATAAATATTCAGTAATTTGATTTTCCCAGAGTAGCGTCAATTTAAAAGACTTACGGATGAGTTGATGGATTTAGCAATGGACTAAGCAGTTTAGAATGTTTAAAAAGCAAAATGTCAGTTATTCAATGATTTTAAGTATGAACCTGTCAAAATCTGAATTTTGTTAAACATTCTAAAACCGTTGTCAACTTAGCAAATTGTTAAAAGTTAATAACGGTTTAAATGTTTAACAAAATATCAGATTTTGACAGGTTGCCTACTAAAATAATTGAATAACACTGACAATGACATTTTATTAAACATTCTAAACTGCTAAGTCCATTGCTAAATTTAACAACGGGATCATCACTTGGCCGTCAAAATTTTAATTCTCTTTTTGTTTTTGCTTAAAATATTGTTTGTTAAAAAAAAAAAAAAAATAAAAATATTCATTTTTTGATTTTTAATTCTTTTTTTAAATTTGCAAAATATACAATTTTTTTGAGTTGTCAAATATTTTTATTCCTAAAGCTCATTAAAAATACAATCATTTTAAAAAAATAATAAAAACGTCAATTTTTTGGTAAAAAAAAAGTTGTTTGAAAAATCTAAAAATTTATTAAAAAAAAAGAATAAATTATTTCTCTTTACATGTAGAATATAAAACAAATTACAAAAAATTCTTAACTTAAATGGATGCATTTAATTGATAAAAAACGTGAAAAATACTCATTTCTTATCTTTAAAATAAAAATGAATACCAATGTTTTTTTCTTAAAAGATTCGTAAGTGCGCCGTAAAATAAAATAAAATGAGAAACATGTCAATATCTCAATTCTCTATTCAATTTTTTATAGCCAAAAGTAGGTAAAGTCGCGATTCTAAACAAATACCAAAAGTTTTACCAGACTTAATACTGTAAAAGTTCTTTTTCCGGACTGAAACCAAGTATCTAAAGTGCGTTTTGAAGTACAGTATGATATAAATACTTCTTTTCCATAAATATTTAACAAAAATTGTGACATACCCAGTATACAGATAAATTCCATTGTGAGCCGCCAATATCACGTCTTAGCAACTTGGTCAATTTGGGCCCATCTGCTCTTAACGTGTTGCCTTTTTTGCCATATTGCCCAGCTTCACGCTACCGGACCGCATTACAATAGAGCCCGGAACGTCCATACTCGTTAAAGTGTCTTTAGCTGTTGTTCGGCGAAAAGCCACGTGACGGGGAACTTTTATCAATCTCCGCCAAAGTTTGGGGGAAGTTTCGAACGGTTTTTGGGGATAATGTCTGCTTTTTTTACCCGGGGGATTACGTGCAATTAAGGGATAAGGAAGAATGTGTGATTTTGACTTAATTCTTAAAATTTAAGTGTTGTTTATTTATGTATTAAATATCGAATTATTTTTAAATAGTTACATAGATAAAGATTTTAAGTGCGTTTGTAAACACAATTCCAAAAAGGAATACGATAGATTAGAATGATGATTAGTCTAGTCGAGAAGTGTGTTTCCTGCGAAAAATAGTTAGAAGGCTTCAAAAATATGAGCGATAGTTCAGTAAATGAAGTCCAAAGAAATCTCAAACCTGAAGATCAGGTTGGGCCGTCACAATTTTTGTTTAATTTTTAGGTATTAATGTATTCAATAACCTCTGATAATATCATATATACAAAAATGTCCGCAAGGGCCTGAAAAGGCCCTCAAGAGCCCGGAAATCCGTTTTTTCAACTAATTTGGTCGATATCTCCCGAAATATGACACTTACGCAATTTGTGTTTGGACCGTAATGAGGAGCAGTTTATTAACTACAAAAATGATTCCCATCACTGTTGTCAAAAATTTGATAGTTTTTGCAATAATCGGCCATAAATGCGCCGAGTATTTTTTGCACCTGCCCCGTATCTCGAAAGGTGCTTTAAGCTACTTACTCTTTCAAACGGACGAACTAATTTTTAAATAACTCACGTAAAAATGCATATTTTTGCATGATTTAAAGTTTAAGGTAGTTCTTTCCCTACAGTCCAGTCACAAAGTTTTGGCTTACTACCCATATCATAGGCACCATGGTTGCAGGTCAATATTTTTTAACATGACTGTACCCCTTACACTATCGCACTACGATAAATTAGCGTATTTAAAAATCTGGCAACGTCGGATATTTATTTTCCTACTCGGCTTGTACAGTCCAGCTTCACTTATACCGAATTTGTTTAAACAACCAAAAGGTTGTTGCCAAATTTTGAACACTTTTAATTTATCATTTAAGTTTTAAGCACTTAATGCTTTCTTTTAATAAATATTACACCTATATTTTTTAAATACAGGTCTAATCTTTAGGTTTAATATGTCTTTATTTTTAAAAATAATATATTATAGTGCCTTCAATCTTTTTTTGTTTAAGTTAATTAAATCCATTGAGGAATGCTGTTTGAATTTGGCAATGCGGCAAACCGACGGAGCACGGCGGGGTCGGATACGTCAGACGGGCGACGACAGCTTAGTTTTCATTTATGAAGATAGCTTGCGCAAATATGTAATTTTATTTGGTCGTCTATAAATTTTTTGTTACACTTGGTAGGCTGATGTTTATTTTTATGGGCCAGTCATTAACGGCGTTAGGAGTATTTTTAGGGTTTTATTGTTACTTACTGATAATACATATAATAATACCTACATAATTAATAAATTACCCTTGTATCCTTGAGCCCACGGTGAAGTCACTGTGAAAGCGCTGTGTTCATGAAAAAACTGTGAAAACCCACAGGTTCCACGATGTTTTCACAGTGAAATTGTTCCATAAGCACACCGTGTTTCCTCAGTGGTTTCTTACTAAACCCACGGCGCTTACACAGCAAATCCATGATGAATACATAGTAAGTATTCAAAGCGATTACACAATGAATCCATGGTTTTTACACTTTAAATCCAAGATGGATACAAAAAAAAACAATACATTAGAATTTTAATTTATAGTTTTATATTATGTATACAATATGGAAATCCTGGGAACAGTGGAACATATATACGATGTATTCACGATTTGTTAGCCCACATTGTTTCCATTGTGTATACACTGTGGGCTCAAGGATGCAACATATATTTTTCGACTTTAGAATTATATGGCCAATTCTAAACATTTTTGTGTAAAATACCTCATCAATATTTACCAGTTTCCAAAATAATGTTAGTTAAAAATTAACAATTTAGTCACTGTGACTGCTTACTGAGCAAAAACTGCCTAAAATAGAAAAAAAAACAGATTTTTACTTTCCTATTCTAAGTTTTTAAAAGCTATCAGGTCTATGGTACCAATTACAGGTGGTACCAAGTGATACCACTCGTTCATGAGAGAATGAAGTAGCTTGACAAACGTTACATGTTTATAAAATCTAAGCAAATAAAAATTGAAATTTTTGACATTTGTCGATAACAGTAAACAGAAGAGCTAATTTTTATAGGTAATACTTTTAATTGATTAAAACGCCAGTTTTAAATTTTTTACGTTTTATTTTGATAGTGACTTTTTACGCATACTGTACGAGGCTGTGCACTATGCTGCTACATCCAGGAAGCTTTGTTTGAAATCTGTGCTCAGCGAGCATTGGCGAATTTGCTTCAATCTGACGTAGTCTGAATTATCTAGTCGCTTAGAATGACCTTGGCGCTCGCTGGGCACGGATTACAAATAAAGCCCCTTAGGTATACTTAGTGCTTATAGGTGAAATCATTATGTTAGCAAATTATTACCCTATGGCACCTTCTAATAGTCTCGCATCGCACATCTAATACCTCACAAAAAGTTAAAAAATACTGCTTTTGTTAATATAACTTTAGTAATGTAGGCTCTTGGAGATGATATATTAAAAACATGTAGAATTTTTATAAAACTACGAAATAATATAAAGGATTTCTTAAGTATAAAAAAATAAATTCGATGTAAGCCTTAGCAATACAAAACTACCTGTTACAATTTTTTTTTTCTTAAAGTGTTATAATGCCCGAGATATAGCTGCCCCGCATTTTTTTCTGTATAAACCCTTTAAATTACTATATTCTATAAATGAAGCAAAGTTTTACTTATTTATTTAACTGTTTTTTCACTTAATCTTTTTCATAACGGTTATTTTAGTTAGAGTAGCATAGTTCTTAAAAAATTAAGATAGGAATTGAAAAAAAGCTTTGCTATTTTTGGAATAATTTGTGTCCAGTAAATCGACAAATTTCGATGTAGGGGCATAAATTGCCAAATGCTACATTAGATACTAACTACCTTGTGTGCCAGAAATTCCTTATCAGGTGCTGTTACTAAGAATTCTTTTACTTGATCCAAATCCAAAACCTTTGATTTTTTCAACTAGGTCGATTTGTTCAAGAAGTAGGCCAGAAGCACCACGTAATGTTTTCAACATTGCGGCTGGCGCACCACTTTTTATATTTGGAAAACTGCTTCTCGTATTTTTTTTTGCTATATCCATTACCACGAATGGTCAATTTTTGAAAATTTCAGTTTAATAGCGTTAGATTTTGTTTAGTGTCATAGGAACACAGAAATTGTTTCTGGTGGTGTATCAATATCAACAATATAATAACCCTACACCTGACAGCCTCGCTTCCATCGATATGTTAAAGTACCGTTAAATAGTTTTTTTTTAATTTTATTATCTAAAGTACATCAAATAGTATATAAACCTAGGGATTAAAAAATAAATCTTTAATCCCTTAGTGAATTGTAACCCTCCCTACTGTCGGGGTAACAATTTGCGCGGGTTAAAGTATCGTTTAGTTAAATAATGTATATTAATAAATCGTTAAAAATATGAATTATAAATAAATATTGTATGTCAAGTTTTGTTTTATATATATATATATATATATATATATATATATTATTATATATATATTATAATATATATATATATATATATATATATATATATATATATATATATATATATATATATATATATTCTCTAGTATATTCTGTATTTGATATTAAATTTTTTAATAAACCCATAATACAATGTAATAAACCCTTTTTTATGATTATATATACTTATTATTTTTATCATTCAATAAAAAAATAATAAATTTGTAAATTAATTTTTAGTCGTTTGGTAATTTCGTGCTTTTTTCTTTTACTTCGCCTTTGGACTCGGTTCAACGTTGCCAGTTCATCTACTTGCAGCTCTTTCTCATATCCCTACCCGTAAAAATATTTCTCTAAAGATGTAATTAATATAAGTTTTTTGTCCAAACTACGTGGTGAAAAAATTTCATTTTTTTTTAAGTATTCAAAATATATTTTTCTTCATTATACTAGTTTTTCGTAAGGATGCTAAGTCTCCGTCAAAGGCAAAAATTAATAAACCTGTCATTTTCCCACGCTTCTTCCATGCTACATGTACAAAAATTGCAATTTTTAATGACGATTATCTCGTATTAGACGTGGTCAATCTTCTTTAAATTTTACCAGCACATGTGTTGTACATTTAATAACTTATATTCAAAATTTGAAGGATTTCTTAAGATGTTGCTTGCATGACCCAACTACCTTAAATAAAAGAAGGAACGTGTAGCAATAATATCTTGTTACTGTTTCGTTTTTTTTTTTGTTTTTTAAGAATATTAAAAACTCGAGCCAAAGTTAATTTTTTGGTCGATATTTTGACCCACCTATCAATCTGTTCATATTTTTTTTATAAAAAGTAATTTTACTGAATCCTTTTGAATAATGGGGTTTTGGAAGGTGTTGAATACATTCCGAAAAACTCAATAAATATTTTCTGTGCATTTTTATAAACAACGTGTTTTTCTTAGGGCGGTTCTTTTAGGTTTCCGGAGTTTTTAAAAATGCTCGGGTTTATCGCTAATTAATATATATTCAAGGACCATATCGGCTAACAATGCACATCATGATGCATGAAGCTTAGATTGTCCTCTTCTCGATAGCACTCTTTTTTCCAAATTTTTTAGTTTTCCGAAAAATCGAGGAAATTCTTGTCCCAATAAAAACTCGACATTTTTTTTTGATGACTACTTTCTCTTCGTGTTCAAATTTTTTGAGCTTTAAAATTGTATTAAAAATCACATTCTGACCTTTTATCAATATATATTTACATAAAGTACTTTAATAAATGCACGACAAAAAATTCTGCCTTTAAACTTTTTCTTAATAATTAAATTATTTATGATTTTATTCCGTGCGTGTACCGTTCATGTATAGTATCGAACAGCCGTCTGCTAAAGCGCGTGCACCCACATTGGCTTCAATACTTTCTGCTCTTTTATTTACAAACAATATGTGTAAATAGGATTGTAAATTTACTTTTATTAATTAAAAAGAAAGTGTAGAAATTAAAAAAAATGCCTTACTTTTTATTTTTGTTTTAAGAGAAAACGTCTTTAGAGAAAAACTTGGTAATATTTAAATTTTTCCAGTTTTCTTTTTTGGAGCACAAAAAGGGTTTATTTTTGTTATCCAAAGTTACATAAAGATCATTTATTTATCATTTTATTAATATCATTTATATTAGCTAGTAGCTCAAAGAACAGAAAATTGGAACAAAAATAAAAGACTAGGCTTTGTTGGCTTGTTCTTTTTTTCTCTTGGGGCTTTGGAGAAGGTCAAATCTTTTTGTCGAGTCTTTAACAAAGTAAATGGATAATTCAGTTTGCCATTATTCATTGGGGAGTAGCAGCCTATGCATTTCCAGAGAGGATTGCTTCTGTAGAAACACATGGTGGTTGTCCTTTCTCATTTTGCTTACATCTATTAAAGTTGCTAATCCACATGTTACCATCAAAACGTCTTCACTTTAATCTTCGTTATAAATAAAACATTCCATCGTATCAGAATTTACTTTGACTTTCATATTTCTGCCAGAAAAATAAAAGGCAACAAAAATAAAACTTTCCTACAGTAAATAATTGATCTTTATTGAACTTGGGGTAACAAAAATAAAAACTTACCTTGTGCTCCAAAAAAGGAAACTGGAAAAACTTAAATATTTCCCCGTTTTTCTCTAAAGAAGTTTTGTCTACAACGAAAATAAAAAGTAAGGCGAATTTTGTTTTACACTGTTTACATCTTCTTAAATAATAAATGTATGCATTTAAAATCTACAATCCTATTTACAAAGATTGTTTATGGTTCTTAAATATTTGTTAATTCCCGATAGACCCAAACATTTTCGAAAACTCCAGAAATTTAAAAAAACCGTCCTAAGAAGAACACGTTGTTTATAAAAATACACAAATATATTTATTGAATTTTGCGGAATGTATTCAACAGCTACCAAAGCTTTATATTCCAAAAGAATACGGTAAAATAACTGTTTATAAAAAAAATATGAACAGATTGATAGGAGAGTCAAAATATCGAGCCAAAACTAACTTTGGCTCGAGTTTTTAATATTCTAAAGAAACAAAAAAAAAGGAAACAGTAACAAGATATTATTGCTAGAGGTTCCTTCTTTCATGTAAACTTTGAATCATGCAAAAATATGCATTTTTACGTAAGTTATTTAAAAATTAGTCCGTCGTTTGGAAGTGTAAGTAGCACAAATACTCGGCGCATTTATGGCCGACTATCAAATTTTTGACAACAGTGATGGGAATCATTTTTGCAGCTTATAAATTGCTCTTCATTTTCGTCCAAACACGAATTGCGTATGTGTCATATTTCGGGAGATACCGACCAAATTAGTTGAAAAAACGGATTTCCGGGCTCTTGAGGGCCATTTTCAGGCCCTTGCGGAAATTTTTTTATATCTGATATTTTTAGAGGTTATTGTATACATTAATACCTGCAAATTAAAAACAAAATTATGACGGCCCAACCTGATCTTCAGGTTCACACCTTCGTTTACTGTACTACGATAGATCATTCTACGCGGAATGGAAATCTGAGAAAGGCGTTTTGAGGATTTTTTGCTGCTTATAAAAATTGCAATTGTCATTAACAAAAAACGAAATAAAAAAAGTCATTTCGATTTTTGATAACTCAAAAACCATAAAAGACGGCGGAAATTGCAAAAAAATGCTTGAAAAGAAGGACATTTCCGATTAAAAAGTCCTAACTTCTGAAGTTCTATCTCTATTATTCATAATTTTAATTTAACGCCAAAAATTAGTCTCCGCGCGAAATTTTTGATTTTGTCATGCTACATTCACACAATTGCCATAGCTTGGCAAGCGTCGACAAGCTTCAAATCTTTACTTGGATGCCGTTTACACGCTTGCGAGTGCGTTATTGAGTTCCAAGCACTTGCCGCAAACTTCTTTGATTTGTGTTCAAAAACCGACACCTGTCCGGATCGGCGGCAAGCTCTTGCAAGCGCACTCAAGCCAAGCCAAACACCTCCTTCACACGCTTGCGTTTTGTGGAGCCTTGTCGCGACTTGCCAAGCGTCTAAACGTAGCATTAAAGTTATAATAATTTTATAACTTTAACAAAAATAAAAAATCAGAGTGATATTGTCAAAGTTGTAAAATTATTATAATTAAAACCTTCTTCTTCTTCCCTAGAAGCCGCCTTAATTAACTACCGAAGGCAGCGCAGCCTCATGGACTTTTTGTGCCTAATCTCCGATTGTTTTTATATCAATCTTCCCATTGTTCCTTCTACAAGTCTGTATAACCCCGAGACTGGTTGGTTGATATATTCCTGTGGGCTCATTTCCGATTGCCCAAATAATGCCTGTCTTTTGTGATTCAATGCTTTACATTCGCACAGGATATGGTAGGCTGTTTCTTCCCCCTCGTCGCACATTCTGCAACTTGGGTCCCCATTGTATGAGCCTATCTTTTGTAAGTGTCCTCTTAGGTTATTATGCCCTGTTAGCAACCCTACTGTTATGTGAAGTCTTTTCCTACTTTATCTAAGTGGTTCTTCCTTTGTTCTTTTGGATGGGCCTCTTATGAAGCGTTTTCCATGTCTTATTCTACTGAGGTTTCCCCAGTATTCTTCGTGTTTGTTTCAGATCCATTCCTTGGTTTGCGCTCGTGCTGTCTTTTTGGTCACTCCAAAGGTTCTGGCTCAAAGTATTAAAGCCTTAAAGATACTTTGTTTAACTTTTATGGCGTGATCCGGTTGGGTATGTATATAAGAAGGACTCCACGATGCATAAGAATTTATACGACAATTATTTAAACATTTCTTTTTAATGTGCAATAACGACGACTGCATTTCTGCTTAAAAAAAATTGCATTTTTCAATTGAAATTTAATGTCATATTCGCGTTCAGCTACCTCGAAAACCCCATAAGTAACAAAATTGAGCTGATATTAAGAGAATTTGTCTTAAAACTCTACAAGATGACGTTTATACCATCCTTAGCGACCACCAGGTACTCAGCAGGCTTGCCAATGTCCTATTTGTGTTCAGTGACCTCGTAATAAAATAAAATGTAAATATATCTGTACAGTTTTTATTTGTGGCGCAATTCTTAGATCTTCGCGGATGCTTTCAAGCGAGAAAAAGTTTATGACGATTCCGACATGGCAACCCGCTAAAAATGGCCTTACAAAGTTCCAAAAATGAGTTTCCCGCGAATATCTGCCAAAATATGCAAGATTGCCTCGAAATCTACAAAAATGGTCGATACCGTTTTTTCGCAACACCAATGTTTTTCGCAAAAACGGCCGTCGAACATTCCACACTGGATAGATGTGGTAGTGAAGATGGGCAAAACAATTTTATAAAAAAACGCAAGAAAGATGGCGAAGGAAATTTTCTGGGTTCATTGAACACTTGCTAGGGTCTCATTATAAAAAAGAAATGTTAATAATAAACAATTTTTTCAAAAAATATCCATAAATTAATGAGATACTCTCAAAATATTGTGAGAAAAAAAATTTGACCGCTTTTTCTAATATTCTAAAAAATCAGAATGGACCTAAACTCATATGCAATGATAGGTACGGGTTTTCCCATTCCGATGAACTTTTAAAAAGGTACATTACTGCCCGAGTAATAGAACAATTTATCCGCCCGCTCATAAGTGAATCCATGAAGATACCGGCATTCTAGCGGTAAAGCGGCAGCTGAATTGACGGGACTTTTGGGTCCGTTATCTCGAAATTTATCGATTTTTCGAAAAAAAACTATATGGTTCATTTTTGTAGATTACAAGGCGATCTTCAATTTGTGTCAAAACTAAAATCCTCCAGTTCGCATATTTTGGCAGATAATAGCAGAAAACCCATTTTTCGGGCCTTGAGGGGCCATTTCCAGCCCTTTTTCACATGTTAATGAACTTTTTTCGCTCGAAGGCATCCCCCAAGATCTAAGAATTGCACCACAAGGGAAAACTGTACAGATTTATTTACAGCTTTGTCCCTTCATTTACTGGACTATTATTAGGTTTGTTATTAATAAATAATACAAAATTATTTTTGTTAACATTAAAAGTGCCTCGTCGAATTCTAAAATTTATAATAAACTGCAAAATTATTATTTGTTAATTTCTGAACGTATTAAAAAAGGCTATTAATTTCTGAACGCGATAATAAATCTTCTAACCCAATACTGATTAACAAAAATATCTAATTATCCATTTACGCCATGCTTTTTTTTACCTGGATGTAGCTACAAATGGGTACAATTTTGACTTTAAATGATTTTAAGCTTTTCTGGAAAAAAAAATTAAAAAAAAACTGACTGTTTTGTTTTGTTAAATAAAGTCCAATTGTTCGAAAAATGTTCAGCTAAATTTACTTGTAATCAATGAACGTTTTTAAGTACGAACTGGATATTCAAAACATTACAATACAAACAATTTTGCATAAGCTAGAGCATTAATCAATGTTTGAAAATGTTTATTTAAAGATATGTGCTAAATTCCACGTAAATATCATTTTACAGGATTAATACGAGTAGAACTAAATTATTATAAATTATCATTTTTAAAATGTTTACTTAGTTAAATAAATTAAATAAAAGAATCATCTTTTTAAACTTATCGTCCGTATTTGCTGAGCAGTATGTCATTCCTTATATTTATTGTTATTTCCACTGACCCTGCAGTTTATAAAGAAAATTACTAAAGATAAAGAAAGTATAAAAGATAAAAGAATTGCTACGCAAATAAAACTAAAAATACTATTAGTTTACCGGCATTTGAATGGCTTTAAATCTTAAGTTTTTGTAGGTTATTTTATTTTATTATCTTTTTGGGATAAATTTTTTAAAATTTACTTACTTCTATTCTTTTAATTACCTTGGATTTTAATAATTTAATATTAAAATATAAAGAAAGGCCACTTATTTTATAGATAGCTACCATTTATTTTTTAATTCAAATGGCATGTATCTTAATTTACTTAAATAGTTATTTATAAAGCGAAGCGAGCTATGCAATTCACCCAAGTCCCTTTAAAAGTACTTCTAACACAGGTATTACGATATTTTTTTGTACAAACGCACTAATGCAGTTAAAAATTAAATTATTCAAAAATCGGAGGATATAGTTTTACATAGCATTGTTTATAAAATTTATTGAAGTTGACATTTATTAATGAATTCTAACAATTGTTGTTGATGCTGGTTGGTTACGGCATGTTTACTTTAAATTTGTGTCTCCGGTAGCGTAGTGGTCAGAGATTGCTCGCGGGCCCGGTGATCCGGGTCGATTCAGTGCCGGAGAGAGCATTCTCATGAGTTATTTAAAAATAACGTCCATGGTGGCACTACCGCGTTGTCTAAAAGTGCTATAAATGAAATTTGCAATGTTTAATGCTTGGACAACGGTTTGACGGAACAACTGGGAAGAAATGGGTTAAACACCGGAAAACCCGGCACTCACGGTACTTTGGTACTTAGGTTTATATATGTATATATAATCCGTAGGATATAATATACATATATAATAATCCTTCGTGAGCTGTCATAAAGAAAAAAAATTGATACATCGTGTCAGTTTGAGCTCGTTTTAGTTTTTACTTAAAATGAAAGAAAATGTAGCAGAAAGTATTGGTTGCATCGATCCATTTAAAGAGATAGATGAAGCGGCCAGTAGAGCATCGCTGGATTTACTGCCTAGGAAATCTCGTATACAATATAATATTGCCTACAATAAGTTTATAAATTGGTGTAAGAAGAAATGTGTTGCTGAAAAGTATACACAAAATATATTCCTTGCGTATTTTGAGAAAAAAGCGATGATTCGGAAAGCATCATCGTTATGGTCGACTTATTTAATGATCAAAGCTATGCTACGCATAAACAATGACATGGATATCTATAAATTTTTTAAGCTTATCGCTTATTTAAAGCGTCAAGAAGATGCATACCAGCCCAAAAAATTAAAGATTCTAAGTAAACGCAATTTGACCAGTTTTTGAACTGTGCACCTGATGATGAATACCTTCTGATGAAAGTAGATACCATTTTGGGAATTTTTGGTGCCTGTCGCAGGAAGGAGCTTTGTCAGTTGACGACTTGGAAGATATGGGCACTTCATTGATGTTTTACATACGAGATACTTAAACCAAGGTACCACGAAATTTCATTATCGTTGAAAAAATTTATTTGGATTATTATCGAAAGTATATGGCTCTTGGTCCAGCAAATGTAGGACATCGGAGACTTTTCCTAAAATACGCGAAGGGTAAATGTACCAGAAATTCCGTCGGAATTAACTCTTTTGGAAAAATCCCCGCTGCTATAGCAAGATTTCTACAGCTTCCAAGTCCGATCCTCTATACGGAGCATTGTTTTCGCCGTTCTTCAGCGAGTTTACTTGCCGATGCTGGAGCAAATTTGACGACAATTAAGACGCATGAGGGGTAAAAATCATCTACCGTTGCTGAGGGATACATCAAAAATTCCTTTGAAAATAAGAACTCTTTGGCCAGAAAACTACTTACAGTGAAAACAAAAGCAGCTGATCGTGCCTTAACGTCGACTTAGAATGCGGTTTATTCTGTTCAATTTACCTCAATTACGGAAAATGCTTAAACTGTGGAAAGAATTTATTTTTTAAGTTGTTTAAATTGTACAATTAATATAAATGTTAGTAAATAATTAAACGTTGACGTTATCTTTTAAAATTTGACATTTCACTTTTAACACTAGTGCTTTCTAATGTTACTTTAGGGCACTAGTGCTTTAAAGTAACATTTTTAAGGCATCTTAAATAGTGTTAAAGATTAAATTTTTAACGCGTTTGTGAAAAAAATTTATTTATTGTATACAACCATGATATATTTTCCTCATAATATCATATAATTTATTATTAGTTTTTGGTATTATCATAGTTAAATTGTTTCTGCTATTGCGAAAAGATGTATTATCTTAAATGACAATAAAGAATTATTGATATTAAGATAAAACAAAAACTGGAAAGTCAAGGATAAAGTTTAGATGTAAAGAAAGTTTGATTAAAAGCTCATCAAGCCAGATCTGATTAAAAGTCTTAAAAATATGCCAGGAACAACGTTCTGAGGAATAAAGGGACTTTGTTTAATTACGTAAAACGAACAAAAAAAATCTGCAATGGGTGTAATGGTTTTTAAAAATGATTTTCTTTTGTATGTCTTGTATTGCTCTGGGTTTTTTAAAATATTTTATTATTTAAGATTTAATACATTTTTGATATTTTACAAAAAACTGCAGGGAGAGGTTTAGGTCATCAGGGTGTCCGGAATAATGTGGTAAATCTCCCGGATATGAAAAAACAAGGAAAAAGAATAACACAAGTTCATAATTATTGAACCACCATGTTTATCCCAATTTTATTTTAATAAAATGTAATACCAATTAAGACTCTTTAAATTACTATGAAAGGAAATATTGTAAATTAGTCACAGCTGCAAGGATGGACCAGTTGAGACACTTGTCACCCCTTTTTTACTTCCTGTATTAATAAGAACTTGGGACAATGTTTTTCACAAACCTCTAACTATTTACTAAAAATTAAGTACTGTTTATTTATGTCGCTTATTCTCGCCATTAAAAAAAAACAACATTTCATTTGCACTCTTACGGCCGAGTGATGATCGCGTTGTTAAATTTAGCAATGGACTACAATTGTTAAAAGTTAACAACGGTTTAGAATGTTTAACAAAACGTCATTGTCAGTGTTATTCAATGATTTTAGTAGGCAACCTGTCAAAATCTGACATTTGGTTAAACATTTTAAACTTTTGTTAACTTAGCAATTGTTAAAAGTTAACATCAGTTTAGAATGTTTAACAAAATATTAGATTTTGACTGGTTGCCTACTAAAATTATTGAATAACACTGAGAATGACGTTTTGTTAAATATTCTAAACCATAGTTAACTTTTAACAATTGCTAAGTCCATTGCTAAATTTAACAACACGATCATCACTCGGCCGTTAGTCCTATAACTTCTGTCGGGTTAAGTTTGAAAAAGGGATTTTTTTATTTCGTCGGGCTAGCGAGTGTGTCAGACTTTTCAGAAAGCAGGCTGAACCCTCTTACGAAGGTTTTTCCAAAAAGTTTAATATTTTATTGAAACTGTTATGGTATTGACAGAATAAAATATCTCTTTTTCATATTTAGGCCGACAGAACTTGTGGGAAATAGCAGTTTAAATAAACTGTCCTTTTTTTTTCGAAAACGGTGGTTAGGATTAGTTACATAAATAAAGAGTACCTAATTGTTAATTCTTGATTAAACGTTTGTAAAAAGCAATGTCCAAAATTCTTATCTATACAGGGCGTAAAAAAAGCTCTCTGTATAATTAAAAGAAAGAGTTTTATTTCTTTACTAGAGAATTGATTGCACATTTGCAACCAAGCGGTCTGGTACTCTAAGGAATGCAAAAAAGTGAGATTACCTAGCTGTAAGTATTGGCAGGGAGCGGAGTGTATGGTGGGGACAGCTTAATGGATTGCAGCGCTCGCTGTGGTCAAATTTTCGTTAAATCCTGCTGAATTTAAATGTAAACAATTAAATAAAATTAGTAAAAACGGTGCATAATAGTTGTTGTGTAGATGCATGTAAGAATACTGGCAGAAATAGTAACTCCAATTTTGATTTGTAGCCGAACGACTTTTGGGTTTAGGGCTTAACCGAACAACTTTTAAATTTGACGTAACAAGAAGAAAAACTTACTCGTTTCTTACTCTTTCCTTCTGTTTCTGTCTTTTTCTAAAGTTCTTTTAATAATTAGCGAGTTTAAGAAAGAAAAAAGTTATTTTTAATAGACTAGGTAATCAAGGAGTGTCTGCAGAACTGAATTTAGTGTCTATGTAGTCTTCTGTGATTTTGAATAGAGAAAATGGCTATAAAGCTTTCAAGTAAGTAAAGTATATATAAATGTTAAGTATATTGAAAAAGCCCTATGGACCAATTGTCGATTTTTGTCGGTGCCCGCTAGTTTTTGAGTTATGAGGCCCCACTGACATAACCTTAAAATTGCATAAACATTCCTAAAGTTCCGCCGATTTTCACCTAGGAGATTTAACCAGAAGTTATTCTGACATTTTTAATGTTATCTAACAAGCATTTACAGTGTTGACCAGGTTTTTATATATATATATATATATATATATATATATATATATATATATATATATATATATATATATATATATATATATATATATATATATATATATATATATATATATATATATATATATATATATATATATATATATATATATATATATATATATATATATATATATATATATATATATATATATATATATATAATATATATATATATTATCTTTAATAAATACTTTTTTCTTAGGATGATTGCTTGTATACCATCTATACTAGTAATACTGTGATTATTTTCGGACATCCAGTGGAAATAAAAAGCTTACTCTTATTTGAGCGAACAAAAATTACATTTATTTGAATACAATTATATTTATGAATACTAAGTACGTTTTGCTAACAATTATAAAGCAATTTGTCAAATATTTTAATTGCATATTTTAAGAAAGAAGAAAGTGCCAGGAAATTTCTTATTTAATTTACCTAAATTTATATTCTCAGACGCTGAAAGTGCCTCTTGACTGTTTTACAGGAAATAGTTGAAAATCTAGTTAGACACCCAAACTTCACTAAGTTGAGTTTCGAGAGTAAGAACTGTCATCAAACTTTAACTTAAAGTGCAATTAAATTAGTGCATTTGTATAATTGGGGTTCAATTAGAGTCTGCAACTGTTGGGAATTATTTGTTTGAAGTAACGACGATGACTTTAGGTAAACCAAAAGAAAAAATAAATTTCTCGTTCTTATAATATAGGAAGTAATAAAACTAACCAGCAATATCGTGTAACGTTTGACATAGGTGAATTTTTATCTTATAGTCTAAGATTCGAATATGACACGACGTTCACCCATCTGCCAATCGGATGAAATGTATTTTTTACCAAATATATTTTGCAAATAAATGTATCGCACTTTAAAATATATGCATGGCTTATGGCTATGATTATTAAAAAAAAATAAAAACTCTTAGAGAAACCAATATAATGTAATTACCTACTTTTTTTATTCTATGTGACAGTACTAATATACAATAAAAAAATTATATATTATATTTTATTAATAAAATCTTTGGAAATTTTTAAAATTTAAAAATAAAAAAAATTTACAATTATTTTTTGGTACACCCTGTATGAGTAAAAATATATACAGTGACCGCCATAACTGTCGATCCATATGGAAACCTTCTTTATAACATATGTCCCAGAAAATTTTATATTTATTTAAAAACTCCAGTAAGCGTCGAAATGCCAGAACTGTTAAGAATGTTGCAGCAGTAAAAGAAAGTGTTGCAGAAGATCAAAATTTATCAATTCCTCGTCGTGCCCAAGAGTTTGGACTTAAAGGGGATCACAAATTTGCCGAAAAAAATATCTTTTTAGATGAAACTCATTTTTGGTTAAGTGGATATGTAAATAGGCAAAATTTTCTTTCTGGTGTAAAAACAATTCACAACAGATTCACGATAAGCCTTTGCATCCCCTAAAGGTAACTGTATGGTGTGGTTTATGGCATGGCGGTGTCGTTGGACCATTTTTTTTCCAAAATGAAGTTGGAGATTCCGTTACAGTGAATCGTGAACGATATATTCAGCAAGGGTTGTATACTCACAATGGACGTATAGTTCAAGGATATTTGAACAATACGTTTCCTAACCGTTTGATTAGTGGACGTGGGACCATTTTGTGGCCCGCGAGATCACCAGACCTAGCTCCTAATAATTTCCTTTTGTGGGGTTAATTAAAAAATAAGGTTTTTGGTCATGATAGGGCTAATAATTTAGAAGAACTTCGAATAAAAATCGAAGAAGCTTTTCAAACTATCAGCCCTAAAATGCTAACAAACGTTAGACGGGGTTTTTACGATCGTTTGGGATATTGCCTTGCGCAAGAAGGAGGTTTGTTTGAACATTTATTATAATTTCATTTTAGAGTATTTTTTATGTTTATATTTATTTATATTTTTATTGCGTACTATTTTAATTTAAGAAATGAGTTTTGGGTTTAGAGAACTTACTATGGCAATTAATGAACTAATAAATAAAGCTGTTGGTATTTAATTCCCTATTTATAAATAACGGTATTAAGTATCAACTATTTTCTCAACAGATTAGACCGCATAAATTTATTTTTCGTAATTTTCAAGCGCGCCTTAAACCATACAACACACCCGTCTGAAAGCATATTACAAATTGAGATCTCGTTCGGTTAATCATGCATTTGTTTATCGATTGAAGCGGACAGTAGTAAATTCATCAGTTCCCTGCCTATGTTTCTACTACACTGGACCTGTCTGTATAAAAAGTGTGGTTATATCTAAAATCATTTTTATTTTATTTAATTTTAAAATCATATCGTTCTTATTGGAAAACCCTCTATCATCATTTAAAAATAAGTTATTAAATATATATTTGAATATAAGGGTATTAAATTGGGGTAAATCAAAAGAAAACAAGTCAGAGTTTCAAGATGATTTGATTTTTAAAATAACATTTTTAATTACATCATATAAAGAATTTGTATTTTTACTAGTCAATAAAATAGTTGTACCATTCGCCAACATTGTAAAATTTTCATTTATATTTGGTTAAGCTTAATCATTTATATATAATAAAAATAATAGAAGTTCAAAAACAAAACCCTAAGGTAAACCACAATTTATATTTCTACTTTCTGACATAACATTATTTAAACGTACAATTTATGATCTTTTAGAAAGATATACTATACCTTAAAATTCATAAATCTTAAGTTTTTTTAATAAAATAGAATGATATACACAGTCCAAAGCCTTAGCCAAGTCGCAAAGATCAGCATCTGCTAAATCACCATCATTTAACGCGACGTGTAAAGTTGTTCAAGAACAAAAAATATTGCATTATTTATATTTTGATTTTTTTGGATTCCAAATTAATTTAAATTTGAAATTTTATGTTTATAAATAAAAAAACCCTTCTACTTTTTACAATTTTTTAATTATTTTTATAAAGAGTTTTTTTATATAAAAACTCCAGTAATTATCTCAATTTATAAAGAACATTTTATAAAGAACATTTTATGTCAGGTTCGAGTTAGATTAATATTGGTTACTACGATTCTAATAAAAGTATAGATGTCGTTAGTTTTTAGGTGGAAAAATGTTGAAAATATTCTTTAATTAAAGTTTTGCTTGTTCTGTTAAAAGTAAAAAAAAAACGTCTAATTTAATTAATAAAATGAAATAAGCAAAAGTTATATTAAAGAATCTGTTAAAAACCCAAATTTAAAGAAGTTCTGAAGTTCCCTCTTTAGAATATTGTTCTCATGTCTGGGGAATGGCGTCCCCTACAACACTTAGCATTCTGGACTCCATTCAAAAAAGAGCCGTTCGTCTTATTAATGATCCAACGCTCACAGAAAGTGAGTTCTTGCCCATCGTCGAGGGGGATCTTTCGCTCTTCTATAGGTATTTTCACGGCTTCTGCTCAGAGGAATTGGCCAGTATGATTCCTTCTCTGGCAGCTCCCAACAAAGCAACACGTAGTGCAACTTTTATGCATCCTTTTACAGTTCAGTTAGAGAGGCCCGAACTTCCCGCTTTCTTCGTTCCTTTATTCCTAAAGTGTCAAGACTATCGAACCTGCTGCCCGCAGAAGTTTTTCCTTCTCCTCCCAATCTCCAAAAATTTAAGTCCCGTGTGAACAAACTTCCTCTCACCACACTGAAGACACCCACGGTACGTTAGTACTTAGGCATCAGCCTTCGTGGACTGTCCCAAGATAAAAAAAAAAGTATTGGCCATTTGACCTATCTATCGTACTGCTTGTTTTCAAAGAAAATATATAAAATGTCTTTGTTAAAGTGTCAAAGCAATTTTTTTTATATTTTGTGCAAGATTATTATTATTTTTTATATGTTTAATTGATTTTTAAAGCAAAATTACAAACTAAATTATTTATTGTCATCTAATTGCCTTTAAATGTGCTACGTTGTCAACTTATTTATTTTTTGCACTTTTTGTTAAATTTAACCCATTATTAAGTTCATTGCTAACTTTAACAACGTGATCGTTACTCGGATGTTAATGATGTATCACTGTTCCTAAATAAAATTTAGATTACCCTGTTTATAAAGACTCATTTATACTTGGTATCACTTTCCACCTTTAAACTTGAGAATTTTAAATAACAGCGTGCATATTTTTTTTCTTTATTTTTAAATAAATTGGAAAGGTAAAACCGGATAATACGAAAACTCTTCAAAATCGTTCAAGGTCTCGGTATCGATAACCAAACGGGATTATTTATAGTTTCCGTCCCTTTCTCAAGTGTGTTTTTACAGGTTGATTGATGGAAATGACAAGAAGAAGAAAAATTTTCTTTAAACAGGGCGCGTAAAAATTGGATCATATTTTGCTCGATTTTTCACTAAAATCGACCCCGAAAATTTATTAGAAAGGTGATAAGAACCAGTATTTGCTTATCGGTGGTTGCCTCTCATTATAGGAGGGTACTTTAGAGGTGGTAGGTAACTATTCTTTTTTTTCTGGCATTATATACCCCTCAGTTTAAAAAGTACGCAAAATATTTGATAATGATAATATTAATAATAATATTTCAATAGGTTTTCGTTTGGTTACTCACCTAAAAAATTTATAAAAAATGAGACCACTTCGGTCCTGGTACCGTGGGGGCGGAGACAAAATTCACAGGGCCGGAACTGGTCATCGGTATATCTTATGGAACGGCCAAGCAGTTTATATCAGTTAGTGTAGAGGGTCATTCCTCCAGTTTCTACCAAATTAATGCCGGGGTGCCCCAGGGCTCAGTGCTGGCACCCACGCTGTTTCTTCTACACATTAACGATCTTCTCTCTTCCACAATCAATCCCATTCATAGTTATGCTGACGATAGTACCCTCCACTCTAGTATTCAATTTCATAAGCCACCGTGTGATTCTGATTTGGAAAACAAGCGCAGGTCAATGCAGATATCTCTTTCACAAGACCTCAAACTTATTTTGGAGTGGGGCGCCAAAAATCTTGTTCAGTTTAATGCCTCAAAAACACAGTCATGTTCGCTGTCGCGAAAAAAGTCTGCAAATGCTCATCCCTTACATATGAGCGGCCAAGTTCTGCAGAACAAAGAGTCGTTTAATCTAGTCGGCGTTACTTTTGAGAATAACTTTAACTGGCACAAACACATTACATCCATAGCCTTCAAAAAAGCTTGGATTCCTCTTCCGAGCCAGGAAATATTTCTCTTCCTCCAATCTGTACACTCTGTATGTATCTCAAATTAGACCCTCTTTAGAATATTGTTCTCATGTCTGGGGAATGGCGTCCCCTACAACACTTAGCATTCTGGACTTCATTCAAAGAAGAGCCGTTCGTCTTATTAATGATCCAACGCTCACAGAAAGGCTTCCTCCTCTTGCCCACCGTCGAGCTGTAGGGGATCTGTCCTCTTCTATAGGTATTTTCACGGCTTCTGCTCAGAGGAGTTGGCCAGTATAATTCCTTCTCTGGCAGCTCCCAACAGAGCAACCCGTAGTGCAACTTTTATGCATCCTTTTACAGTTCAGTTAGAGAGGCCCCGAACTTCACGCTTTCTTCGTTCCTTTATCCCTAGAGTGTCAAGACTGGGGAACCTGCTGCCCGTAGAAGCTTTTCCTTCTCCTCCCAATCTCCAAATATTTAAGTCCCGTGTGAACAAACTCCCTCTCACCACACTTAAGGCACCCACGGTACGTTAGTACTTAGGCATCAGCCTTCGTGGACTGTCCCAAGATAAAAAAAAAAAAATATCAGCTTGGACACAAAGAGAAAATCTTCGGTACTGGCATGGACTTCCGGGTCTCAGATACTCGAAGGCCTTTATAAGCCCACCGAACCAACAATGTACTGTCAAACTACTGGAGCAATCAAGGGTCCACTTTAAAACTCTAGTGGGACTGTACACGGGACATTGCAGATTAAAATACCACATACACAAGATCGGCCTAGCGGAAGACGCCGAGGACCGCATGTGCATGAAGGGGGACGAATCGGCAGAACACATACTGTGTTCATGCCCAGCAATGGCACGACTAAGATTCGCAATCCACGGCGATAACACCTTGTTGCCGGGGGAGGTGAAAGATCTCTCTCCCAACAGGATCATCAGCTTTATAAGGAGTCTGGACCTGGTGGGAGAAATATAAAAGGGAGTGAGCCACAAGAGACCGATCTGTCGCGGTGGAAGTGTGTTATACCCACTCACTTTAAACCTACCTACCTACCTGGTACCGTGATATAGCAAACTGAGCCTGCTTAGCCCTATTGGACTAACCAGTCCTATACTCATGAGCTGGCTCAGTTCGCTATACCACGGGACCAGAATCAAATTGGTCCCATTTTTTAAAAACTTTCCCGGCGGATAACTTTAGAACATATTTAAAATATATTATCTAAAGTTTAAAGAAGAAAGGAAGGATCCGTGTAGGGGAGCCCGGGGCTGGTTGACGCACCAGGTTGGTTGACGCACCTCAATTTTTTTAAAAACAGTACACTTGGCAACGTCGCCGACCGGTTTGTCTTAAAGCCGCCATAAAAAACCACTCTCGAACGTTCGTTTCAGTTTGATTGCATCAGTGGTGTTGTGTACAGTGCGGTTTGTTGTTTTTTGGTAGTGGTAAGTAATTTTTTATTTTTTTACAGTTTTTGTTCTAGAAACTTTATTTTTAAAGATAATTGAGATCGGTTTTTTGCTAAATAAAGCTTCAACCGTCCCAAACAAGAACAGTTAATTAGATTTTCTAAGAATAAAATAGTATAGGTGCAGTTGCATCACACATACAAAAACGTGGTCAGGGGCTGGTTGACGCACCCAACAAGGGGCTGGTTGACGCATGCGTCAACAAACCCCGAGTTTAAAATAAAATATTTTAATTTTTTTTATATATTTTAGCGAGATGCGTTCTCGTAAACGAACATCAGAAAGGGGTACCACTCCACCAGATATCATGCTAAGGGCAGTTAGAGAGGTTAAAATAAACAAAAAACGCATTAGGGCAACTGCAAAAGACTTTAAGATCCCGGAGGCAACTTTGAGACGTTTTTGCAAAAAATTTACTGAGGAAGAAATTAATGGCGATGCCGCAATAACAACAAAAGTTGGATATTACAGAAATCGCCAGGTATATTATATTTTAAATTATTTTTAAAAATATTAAAGTTTCAAAAAATGCCTTACGTCTTTTATAATTAGTATCTTCTTATTTTTAGGTGTTCACAGATCAACAAGAAAATCATTTGGAGGAATACCTTAAAACGGCAAGTGACATATATTTTGGATTGTCTGTCAGAGAAGTAAGAAAATTCGCGTATGATTATGCCACTGCTTTGCGCATTAAATACCCTGAATCCTGGAACGAGACAAAAATGGCTGGAGAGGATTGGTTTACATACTACATGAAACGACATCGTGCTCTTTCGGTAAGAACTCCAGAAGCAACCAGCTTAGCTCGCGCTTCTAGTTTTAACAGAGAAAATGTTTCAATGTTCTTTGACAACTTACAAACGGTCCTCAACCGCCAAAAAATTAGAAGCAGCACAAATATGGAACATGGATGAAACTGGGATTACGACCGTGCAAAAAGCCTAACCGAATTGTTGGCAGGCGTGGATATAAGCAGGTGGGACGCGTAACCTCCCAGGAACGCGGCACTTTAGTTACTATGGCTTTGGCGGTATCTGCAACGGGAAATTCTGTCCCGCCATTCTTTGTTTTCCCAAGGGTTAACTACAGAGAACATTTTCTCGCTAATGGCCCTCCTGGAGCAGTTGGAACCGCAAATCCTTCAGGTTGGATGAAAAAAGAGCACTTTTTGGAGTTTGCTAAGCATTTTGTCCCCACGTTGGTTGTTCTAAAGAGAGACCGGTACTACTTTTGCTGGACAATCATGATTCGCATTTGTCTGTAGCTGCCCTTGATTATTTAAAAAGTAAAGGTGTAACGGCGTTGTCATTTCCAGCCCATTGCTCACATAAGCTCCAGCCTCTCGATCGGTCTGTCTATGGGCCATTAAAACACTACGTTAATTCAGCCTGTGACTCCTGGATCACCAGCAATCCCGGACGCACGATGTCAATATACGATGTCCCATTAATAGTTCGAAACTCACTGCCACTGGCAGCAACACCGAAAAATATTATGGCGGGATTTAAGGTGTCTGGAATTAGCCCTTTCAATAGAGACGTTTTTGACGATCAAGAGTTTTTACCAGGATATGCAACTGACCGTCCCGATCCCGCAGAAACTAAGCTGACAAGGACGTGGTTCCAGTTCAGCCAAACTCGAATTTAAAACCAAGACCGGGGTGTTCACAGGAACCTGATGATCTTAACCAATCTGATAAACAGGCCCAGCCAGGATGCTCCAAGGATATAGTGTCAGCAAAAAGTCCACTGCCTGAGAAAGAAAATGAGATTTCAACAAACAGTTCTATTCAAGAAAAAATGAGAGCTCGCCTCCTACTGTAAGTCCATTTCAATTAAAACCGCTACCAAAAGCTGGACCTAGAAAGAAGGACGCTAAACCTAATAGAAGAAAGCGTATGACAGCAATTCTAACTGACACGCCTATAAAAGATGCTCTTGAAGAACAAGAGAAAAATGTAAAGTCTGCTAAAAGAAATATTTGCTCAAATAAGAAGTCCGTTGCAAAAGAGAAAAAAACAAAAAAAAAGAAAATAGTCAAAGACGATGATGAGTCCGATGAAGAGGAATGCTTTTGCCTTTATTGCACAGATAACTATAAAAATAGTGTCTCATCGGAAAAATGGATTCAGTGCACTAGTTGCAAAATGTGGGCACATGAAGCCTGTGCTGGGGAACCTGGCGTCTTCTTTGTTTGTGTAAACTGTGAAAGCGAATAATGACTTATATTTTTTTAAGCTATAATATTAAATTTGTTAATTACTTTGTTACCTTTTTTAGAATTAATTCATCTTTTGTTCCTTGGGAAGTTACCTTTTTTATGTTTTATGCATATTTTGTTCCTTGGGTAGTTACCATTTTTAGAATTTAATATAATTTTTTTTTTAATTTAGATTATAACAGATGTTTTACTTTACTTTTTTGTCTGCGTCAACCAACCCCATGATATGCGTCAACCAACCCCGGCCCGGGGCTGGTTGACGCACCCTGACATCCATCTTTAAAAAAAAAATTATACCTAAACTGTTGCTAAAAAAAATTTTTTTTTTGTCTAATATGAAAGATAAAACATTAAACTTTCCTATTTGGTACCAAACGCACACCAAAACCTAATAATGTGTTAGCTAAAAATAAAAATACAAAAAGTGCGTCAACCAGCCCCGGGCTCCCCTAAATAGCAGGTTTTAGTCTCTAGAAATAAAGAATCGAACACAGTGGCATTTTCATATTTATTTGTTTTTGAGGTGCAACGTAAACGCAGAAAAACAAAAGCGATTATAAAAAATCTTTAATAAACTTGCTAACAAAATACGAACTCAATATTTAAGGAAAAATATAAATTTTTACTTAATTAAATAAATCACACTTTAGTAGGGCTATTTTCGTACGGGGATGAAATTATTTTGCATGTAAAGAATTAATTGATTCGTCCGTTACTTTGTGACAGTACATTTTAACTATGTAAAATAAAACAACTTGAACTTTGTTAAATGTCACGTGTATTAAAATATATGGCGTTACGGCCGTTTTGTAGTACAACTACATCTTCAAGACGCTTACAAGATTGAGATAAAACTAACTAAAATTAATAAATAAATACATTGATGGGTAAAAATTCCATATGGTACGGGTAGGTTACGTTAGGTAGAATTTTACATTTTTATTAGCAGATACAATGGTATTGTTGTGTGTATAAACCTTTTTTTTATAGTACTTTGAAAAGAGTGGAATTTCCTAGGTCTAATTGAGTATTAAGAAGATTTACAGTGTAGTCTTTTTTATGTTTATAAATTTAAATTTTCTCTAATAAATCTAATTTTTTGCCTTTTCTTTCTGTATGTAATATTTCTAAATTTGTTATATATGGAAATGTATGGTTGGAATCTAGAAAATGATTGGCAAAATTTGAGGTTCTTTTTTCTAGTCTAAAACAAGCTTTATGTTCTTTATATCTAGTTTCGAAGTTGCGTCCCGTCTGCCCCACATAGCAGCCATTGCACTCATTACATTTAAGCTTATAAACTCCTGATTTTTTATATTTGTTTTGTTTATCTTTAACATTAAACAATAGATTGGATAGACGGTTAGATGATTTAAAAGCTATTGAGACAAGCAAGCACAATCATACACCAAAAATATCTTACCCAATCTAAAAAACTCAAAAAAAAATTAATTTTCTTAAAAAATAACCAAAATAGAGACAATAGAAACCCAGAAATAAAAAGAACATTTTTTGACAGAGTTGTAAATCTATCAGATATACCGTTTTCAGAACCAGAAATCAAAATATTAGAGAAAGGACCTAAATATAATCCACCGTATTATCAAAAAAACCAAAAAAACATAGAAACCATAGTCATGGAAGTAGAACTTTCACTCTCTAAACAAAATAACACAAACATACAAAAAGAACAAATAATAACATTAATTCACAATGACAAAAAACAACCAACTTCTCAAATACCAGAACAGTCCATAATTAAATCTATCCAAAAGAAAATAAAAAACAACAATCTTGCAGTCACCACAGCAGATAAAGGGAACTCTATAGTTATTCTAAAACAAGAACAATACAAAAGAAAAATTTCAGACTTTTTAGAAAAAAAAACCCAACAATTTAAAAAAAAAAAAATCCAACCGAAAAAGTTCAAAATGAACTAAAAAACACATTAAAAAATAACGGGATATTCTCAGACAACGAAAAATATTTTTTAATAAATAAAAATCCATCTCCACCTACTTTATACGGACTAGTTAAACTTCATAAAGAAAATAAACCAATAAGACCAGTAGTTTCATATCACAATACACCCCTGAGAGAAACCGCTATTAAACTAAATAATATGATTAGAAACCTGATTAGTTTCACACCCAAATTTTCAGTCAAAACTCGGTTGATCTAACAAATAAGATAACAAATTTAGACCTTCCAAAAAACACCCGACTAGCCTCATTTGATGTCACTAACATGTTCTCCAACATCCCTAATAACGACTGCTTGACAACAAATAAATTAAAAAACAATAATGTAAATCCAATACTACAACAAGAAATCTTACAACTTTTAGAACTTTGCATGAATGAAAACTATTTTAAATACAATAATCAATTCTATAAACAAAAAGACGGCTTAGCGATGGGCCCCCCTTAAGCCCATTGCTAGCCGAAATATTCATGTCTGAATTTGAAGAATCATTCCCTAATTCACAATTCTCTAAAAACATTTTCTTTTGGCATAGATATGTAGACGACATTCTTTTAGCATTCACAGGAACAGAAAATGAACTTAGACAGACTCTAGATTACCTTAACTCATTACACCCAAAAATTAAATTCACCCTTGAAACCGAAATTAACAATTCAATAAACTTTCTAGACCTAAAAATATCAAAAAACGCTGATAATGAACTAGAATTTGACATATATAGAAAACCCACTTTCACAGATATCACAATACCACATGACTCTCTACACCCCAAACCACACAAACTAGCAGCGTTCAGATCAATGATACATCGAGCTTTCTCCATACCACTGTCTAAAAATAATCTAATTAAAGAACTAGACACCATAAAATCTATCGGCACTAATAACGGTTACACAAATTATGAAATAGACCGCCTTATAGCAAAAAAGAGAAAAACAATAGCCAATACACTAATTTATCCAAATATAAAAAAAGAAAACAAAAATAAGTTCTACTCTCTAACATATCTAGGTCCTATCTCTAACAAAATATCGAATATTCTATCCACAGAAAGTGTCTCAATAGCTTTTAAATGATCTAACCGTCTATCCAATCTATTGTTTAATGTTAAAGATAAACAAAACAAATATAAGAAATCAGGAGTTTATAAGCTTAAATGTAATGAGTGCAATGGCTGCTATGTGGGGCAGACGGGACGCAACTTCGAAACTAGATATAAAGAACATAAAGCTTGTTTTAGACTAGAAAAAAGAACCTCAAGTTTTGCCAATCATTTTCTAGATTCCAACCATACATTTCCAGATATAACAAATTTAGAACTATTACATACAGAAAGAAAAGGCAAAAAATTAGATTTATTAGAGAAAATTGAAATTTATAAACATAAAAAAGACAACACTGTAAATATTCTTAATACTCAATTAGACCTAGGAAATTCCACTCTTTTCAAAGTACTATAAAAAAAGGTTTATACACACAACAATACCATTGTATCTGCTAATAAAAATGTAAAATTCTACCTAACGTAACCTACCCGTACCATCTGGAATTTTTACCCATCAATGTATTTATTTATTAATTTTAGTTAGTTTTATCTCAATCTTGTAAGCGTCTTGAAGATGTAGTTGTACTACCAAACGGCCGTAACGCCATATATTTTAATACACGTGACATTTAACAAAGTTCAAGTTGTTTTATTTTACATAGTTATTTTGCATGTATTTAAACTAAGTTGTTTTGTTTAGTCAGCAGGTTAACTGTTTTATTTATTTTTATTTATAATGGTAGTAGTAGTAGTAAGGGTCCCACCTGGAAGGATCCCGTAGGGCTTACAGGCCCTCCGAACTCCCCCTAGGCTTGCCAACCACCCCTCGCTCTCCTTTTGGCTGAGCAAGTCCTCACTACGGTTTGCCCTGTTGGCTATCACGGTTGTTTGGGGTTTTGAAGTTTTTGGCTTAGCCTGAAATCTGGCTTAGCGGAGTGGGGTTTAAGAAGTGACTGAGAAGCTGGGGCCCTTGCCCCAGTGACTCGGGACAATCCAGAAATCGGATTTTTAAGTGGCTAGGCCGAGAGGCCTGTAAGATAAGTGGTAAGATAAGTGTGTCAGTTTAAAGACTAAATGCTGCAATTAAAGATGGATAGTTTTTTGGTAAATGAGGTGTTTTAAAGATTTTAGAATTATCCTAGGATTTTTAGAAATGCCTATACAATGTGTACAATTGACACTATGGTGCTCTGTTGAAAGCTGCAAGAAAAGAAATTATTCTAATAAGTTTTTTTAAAGTAAAAATCATTAAAACACCTATAAAAGAGGGTACCCTAGAGCTCGTCTGTAGGCCAGAGTGAAAGGTAATTATTAAGTCGTGTTGCCATTCTTTGAATGAAATCGAGAATGGCAAGAGTTCTGGGAAAAAGTGTTTTCTTAATATAATTTAGCCTTTGATGCATAATCTATTTTTTTAAAGAGTACATTGTTACTTTTTTTATGTTAGACTGATTTAAACAAATGATTTTTTTACAAAGTAACCAAAAACGTTTAAAGCAAATTAGATTTTTTTTAGTGAGATATTTAAAAAACGTTTTCCGTCAATGAATTGTGTATGTCAAATAACCTAAAAAATATTTTGAAGGTCACGTGGTTACTTAGATGACGATAAATTGTAAAAATGCGATATAAATAGCAAACTGTGGGGATAAAAAGTTAAAATATAAAAAAAATTATTGGACAAAATTATTTAAAATTTAGCTTTTAGGCTTTTTAACGAAATTTTAATAAAAATATAAACATTTACGATATATTTTTAGTGACATACCGCATTTATTATTACATTTTTTGGAATTGATATTGCACAGGAAGTATCCAAATTTAAAAAAAAAATATTTTCTTAGGTACTTATAGCCTTGACCATAATTTTTTTACGCGGTCCTTTCTCAATATATTTGTTTATACCGTGTGTCTACTTAAGTTGGAACCATATGGAAAACTTTTTTATTATTAAGTTTATGTAAAAAAGTTATTCTTTATAAAAAGTTCTGCATGGTCCAAAACTTGCAATGCAATCATTAGATATAATTTTTTTTAAGCCGTATACGAGGTTTGTCAAAAAATATGAATTTTCTCAAGAATAAAGTACCTTTATTTTTTACAATACAGAAGAATATTATAAGGTAAAGTTATTTTGAGTTAAAAGTTATACTTAAATATGTAATTACAGCTATTTAGCATACAAATTTAGATTTGGTGATTCTTTACTATTTTCGTATTAATTGTTCTGGCTTGATACAATTTAACGTAATCTAGGGTGCATTGACATAAAATATTTGACAGTGTGTGTCAGAGTAAGTTTGTACTTGTAAAATTTCAGTTAAAATGGCAAATTTACTAAATCGTAAAGAGAAAATAGGAAAAAATAGAATATTGGTAAATAATCACCAACCCTAAATTTTTATACTAAATAGCTGTAATGGCATATTTAAATATAACTTTTAATTCAAAATAACCTAAAATCATAACACTCTTCTGTATTGTAAAAAATAAAGGTACTTTACTCTTACGTAAAATTTATATTTTTTAACAAACCTCGTATACGTCTTAAACAAATTGATATCTAATGGTTACAATTTAAGTTTTGAACCATGCAAAATTTTTTATAAAGAATCACTTTTTTTAACCTAATAATAAAAAAGTTTTAAATATGGTTTCAACTTACAAAGACATACTGTATACTATACTTGATTAAAAATTGTTTTTCTACTACTGTATAAATAAGAAAACTTTGTGGTCCTAGCAACGCGAATGATAACGAAAGAGAACCTTCGTCTTACCTGGTTGCTAAACGTTGCTAGCTACGAAAGTAGCTAGCAACGCGAGAGAGTAGTTGGTTAGGTTTTAACATTAAAAGTAATTGTGCAATTTGAGCAATTAGCAAAAGAAATTGGAGGAATAATACTTAAATTAACAGTTTTTAAATTTGTTGTTGGGGTATAATTATCACCTTTAACTACGTTAATATTCATATTTTTCACTGTTACTTCATTAGAGGAAATATTGGTAGGAATTTCGTGTAAAATCTTCTTTAAAATTTCCTCCTTATTACTATAGGATTCAGCAATATATCCCTCCGCAACAGAAGAAGACTTCCAACCTCCATGCCTTTTTAAGTCCAAAATATCGACATCCAAAGCATTGGCAAGGAACGTAGTTGACGTTCTTCTAAAAGAATGGCCAGTGTATCTACTTCGCAATTTCTTTAGGTACATTTGAAATAGTGTGGTTTCCAATTACTTGATTAACACATTTACCTCTTTCATAACGATACAATAAACGCTCATCTAGAGCATTCCTTGGTCTCAGCTTAATATATTCCTGTAGAAATCTGACATAAGGAACTGAGCCTTCATCGTTGGTTACTACAAACTTTCTTTTAACTTTATTTTTAGACTACACTATTTTTACTATAGCCTCGTCATTTCTTATTTCTACATCACTTAGCTTCATTCTGCATATTTCACCTGTCCGGCATGCCCCAGCCACTCCCATAATGGCTATTACTTTCATTGCTAAGTAACTTTGATCAGACGCGTTAAGTAAAAACTTTATGATTTTTTCTTTTTTAAAAATTTTTGACTTTTTTGCCTCATAACCATCGTTTTTCCTTTTAATAAAAGCAACTAGTTTTTGAACCTCCGAAATATCTTGATTTTTGTTTACGGAAATTGTTAACTTGAGCATGGAATATACAGACCAGAGGGTTGGTGGTGATAAAGACTCGGATTTTTTTTTGAAAATACGCCAACATCACATTCTCGTCAATCCGCCCCACATTTTTTGTAGCAAGCCATTCAAAAAACAATTTATATGTTTGATGGTACCTCTTTTAGATTTGTCTGGCAGAAGTAAGGCACACGCAAGGTCAGCTGCCTTTTTGGATGCCATTTTCATATTCATTTAACATTTTAAAATGGGAATGGATTTATACTAAATTAACAATAATTCAAAATCTCACAAGTGTTGATGACAGACAATGTCAACAATAAAATGTTTATGGATTAATTTTTAACAGGTAAAATTTCAAAATCTCTGATATTTCTATTAAAAAAATGATGTTAATGATTATTAAATTATGCGATACATAGAATAGTAGCAGAAAAATATAATACATTACACGATGCGAAAGGCTTTCTGCGTTGGAGGTTTTAAATAGCCTCGGCTTCGCCTCGGCCATTTAAAAACCACCTCACACCAAAAAGTAAACTTTCGCATCTTGTAATGTAAATAACTATTTCATCCGAGCGAACGTCGCCACTAATTCCAATCTTCTAATAATTATTTTAATAGGAAGAAATTCCCAAAATTGCTCCTTGTTAGTCCTTTTTAAATGACCTTGTACCCTATATTTTCTTTGCACACTCTAAATTTATTAGGTCAAAGATCAGACCTATTAAGAATCAACCCCCGTACCAAACCCTTCTTTCTCGATCAGTAAATTCCATCGACGCTATTGTTTTGAAATATCTTTTATCCGTTGATTTAATGGGACCTCCCTCTCGTATATACCGAAATCAATGAACCACGAAAGGGTTTAGTATTATTTGTGATCCCAATAAGAGGGTCTATATAGGGTCACAAATAACCAACTTAATGCCACTTTGAAGCTATATTATTTCAATTGGCCCCAGTATATCAGTGAAAGATTAGCTTGCATTTTAGGTAACGGTTGCGAAGGGTAAATCGGTAATACCTTAGTTTTTATTGCTGTTTATATTTTCGATTAAGCACCACATGTTTAAGGTTGATGTATGAGGTGGCAGGCATGTTTTTGTTGGAAATTCTTAAGAATATTGTATATACCAAGAATGGAGATATGTTCGCCCTCAGAAAAGTCCTTAACATTTGTTAGATAGACAAGATATGAAAAAACATCTTTTTTTTTGTTTTAATCCTTTATAACTTTGTAAGCATTATGGTCTATTCACACACATCAGTCAGGGCCGGTAAAGTTGTATATCAGTCCCCGAGAAAAAAAAAATGGTTTATTTTTACATCGGACCGGTGCACAGTGGGGCGATCCTACAGTAATGTTGACAATAGAGAAAATACAATTTTTAAATTGGGATTTTAATTGTATTGTTTGTATTAAATAAACCCTTTTAATTGGGCGGATTGATTTTAGCCATATTATTGCATTGGTTTTTATATAACCCTTGGGTTATTAAATTGTCCGTAAACTCTTATTTAATTTTATAAATTACTGTTGCTTCCAGTAGATAATAAAAAATTATAATAAATTGAACACTGACAAAAAGTTTTTAAAAATTTTATTTTTTTTAAATCGTTCAGAAAATAATTTTATTTAATTGCATTCGCAAATCGCCGATTTATGCTGTAAAAATACCATTTGGCACTTGCCTATTCATTGGATTTTTCATTTTTTGTGTCGCGCCTTTGTTGACATTTTATTCCCATGAGTCGTTGCTTCTATTTATTGGTTTTTCTATTATTTTGCAAGAAATATTGTTCAACTCTTTGATTAATACTAAAAAGTTTAAAAAGTTTACAAGAGAAAAGACTGAGACATTTGTTGATTTGTATGGGGTATTACATGCCAGTAACGTATGGTACAACATGCTATTGTACCAATTAGTATTTTGTCAGAAGACGCTCAGAGACTACAACAGAAATATCCTCAATAAAATTAATTCAAACCCTTTGATATTACATATAAACCAACACTTTAAAATCGATCGCGATCGTTTGGAAAAATTTCTCCAGAAGTAAAAGAACTTTAATTAAAATATAGAAAAACATCCTAAAATTTTTTGGCTAAAACTCTTATTAATAAATTAAATACATTAATTTTTTTATTTTATTTTACTTTTAGATATATTTGTGTTTATATTATAGTTTAGTTTGTAAGCTTCAATTTATTAAACAAATAAAAATTTAAAAACACATGTTGATATTATGTATTTATAAACCACAATTCTATATTCAGCAAGAGATACATAATATATAGGTACACATTTTAAAAGTTATTATACCGTTATATTGCAACTTGTTAAATTGCTTATTATTAGCTTAATGGAGTATTTGATTTGTTTTAAAAATGTCACCAGAAGCAATACTCTAGGACCACTAGAAACGGAGATAATAACAAATGTCTAGCCTACTCTATCAGTCGCCCCAGTGGGTGGTGATTTTAAAAATGATGACATGCATGTTACAAACCATATATTTGGTCATAAAAAATACCGATGACAAGAAGCTTATTAAATGCATATGACACAATCCCGTATTGTATGATTCATCTCCACTGTGGCCATTTTGGTGATTTATGTATTAGGATTTAAGAAAGTATTAAAAATAAAAAAAGGCTTATTGCACAAAAATACTATGATTGATATCATGGCGAAGAAAATAAAAATGTAAGTAAAACTTTTATTAAATACAATAAATAGAGAAATACAGTTAAAATTAATTAACCTTCTATTTTGTCACTTTCGTCATTTAAATTAAAACAATCTTTAAATAATTGTCTTATCTTTAAGGCAATTTTTGGTGCATTTTTACCTTGATAAAAAGGCTGCAGTTTTTTTTATTTTGGGGATAAGTCATTTCTACAGTGTGTCCCAAATTGGTGGGGAATGTATGGGGATCTTGGAAACCACGATAGATAGAAAATCGGTTAAATGGGGAAAGTTTTGGACAATTATGTTAGTAAGCTAATTCCGTTTACCACGTGGTTTTACCTATTCAAGTTTTTGAGAAATTTTTAAAAAACCTGAAACATGCATTTTCGAAAATCGGCCATATTTTTTTTATAAGTGAAAATTTTTCAAATCTGTAAAAACTTCTTCAAAGCAACTTTTTTTGTAGAATATGACCGAGTAGTCAATTTTTTATTTTCTACGTTTCGGGTTTTTAGAATCATCATCAACTTTATTTTTTCATATGGACGCCATATTGGATTTTTACGCAGCCAAATAGTGCTTTTTATTCTGATTTCAACAATGTATAACATGTCATAATTTAAGAGTTTATAACCTCATTTATTTCAAAAAACAAATATTTTCTCAGTTGGTCTTGATTCTGGCGAACGTCATTTTTTTTTGTAAACAATAAAATATTAGTAATTGGCAAAATAGATAAGCTGAACAGATATTTTACAGATATGGGTTTTGCAAACATAGCTATAACGTTAATATCGTGTTACAACAAAACTACACGTAACAAGTTAATTGAAACAAGTGAAAACAAAAACAATGAAAAGTGGCTAAACTTATATTCCTACATGAAGATGTAAAATAACGACCTAAAATTAAGAATGTTGTCCATATTTCTCAACATATTAACGATATTTTTTTAAATAGTCCTAACTACCCTATAAATGGTTGACTTAGGTATGTGGAATTCTCTATCAACATCCCTGGCTGAGGATGTTGGATTTTCTTTAAAATGTTGGTTAACTGCAGCATCTCGTTGTCGATTTTCTTTAACGTACTTCTTAGGTCAGCTATATTAACATTTCTTTATAACTTTGTAAGCATTATGGTCTATTCACACACATCAGTCAGGGCCGGTAAAGTTGTATATCAGTCCCCGAGAAAAAAAAAATGGTTTATTTTTACATCGGACCGGTGCACAGTGGGGCGATCCTACAGTAATGTTGGACAATAGGAGAAAAATACAATTTTTAAATTGGGATTTTAATTGTATTGTTTGTATTAAATAAACCCTTTTTAATTGGGCGGATTGATTTTTAGCCATATTATTGCATTGGTTTTTATATAACCCTTGGGTTATTAAATTGTCCGTAAACTCTTATTTAATTTTATAAATTACTGTTGCTTCCAGTAGATAATAAAAATTATAATAAATTGAACACTGACAAAAAAGTTTTTAAAAATACCCCTTATTTTTTTTAAATCGTTCAGAAAATAATTTTATTTAATTGCATTCGCAAATCGCCGATTTATGCTGGTAAAAATACCATTTGGCACTTGCCTATTCATTGGATTTTTCATTTTTTGTGTCGCGCGCCTTTGTTGACATTTTATTCCCATGAGTCGTTGCTTCTATTTATTGGTTTTTCTATTATTTTGCAAGAAATATTGTTCAACTCTTTGATTAATACTAAAAAGTTTAAAAAGTTTACAAGAGAAAAGACTGAGACATTTGTTGATTTGTATGGGGTGTATTACATGCCAGTAACGTATGGTACAACATGCTATTGTACCAATTAGTATTTTGTCAGAAGACGCTCAGGAGACTACAACAGAAATATCCTCAATAAGAATTAATTCAAACCCTTTGATATTACATATAAGACCAACACTTAATATCGATCGCGATCGTTTGGAAAAAATTTCTCCAGAAGTAAAAGAACTTTTAATTAAAATATAGAAAAACATCCTTAAAATTCTTTTGGCTAAAAACTCTTATTAATAAATTAAATACATTAATTTTTTTATTTTATTTTACTTTTAGATATATTTGTGTTTATATTATAGTTTAGTTTGTGAGCTTCAATTTATTAAACAAATAAAAATTTAAAAACACATGTTGATATTATGTATTTATAAACCACAATTCTATATTCAGCAAGAGATACATAATATATAGGTACACATTTTAAAAGTTATTATACCCGTTATATTGCAACTTGTTAAATTGCTTATTATGTAGCTTAATGGAGTATTTGATTTGCTTTAAAATGTCACCAGAAGCAATACTCTAGGACCACTAGAAACGGAGATAATAACAAATGTCTAGCCTACTCTATCAGTCGCCCCAGTGGGTGGTGATTTTAAAAATGATGACATGCATGTTACAAAACCATATATTTGGTCATAAAAAATACCGATGACAAGAAGCTTATTAAATGCATATGACACAATCCCGTATTGTATGATTCATCTCCACTGTGGGCCATTTTGGTGATTTATGTATTAGGATTTAAGAAAGTATTAAAAATAAAAAAAGGCTTATTGCACAAAAATACTATGATTGATATCATGGCGAAGAAAATAAAAATGTAAGTAAAACTTTTATTAAATACAATAAATAGAGAAATACAGTTAAAATTAATTAACCTTCTTATTTTGTCACTTTCGTCATTTAAATTAAAACAATCTTTAAATAATTGTCTTATCTTTAAGGCAATTTTTGGTGCATTTTTACCTTGCATAAAAAGGCGCTGCAGTATTTTTTATTTTGGGGGATAAGTCATTTCTACAGTGTGTCCCAAATTGGTGGGGAATGTATGGGGATCTTGGAAACCACGATAGATAGAAAATCGGTTAAATGGGGAAAGTTTTGGACAATTATGTTAGTAAGCTAATTCCGTTTACCACGTGGTTTTACCTATTCAAGTTTTTGAGAAATTTTTAAAAAACCTGAAACATGCATTTTCGAAAATCGGCCATATTTTTTTATAAGTGAAAATTTTTCAAATCTGTAAAAACTTCTTCAAAGCAACTTTTTTTGTAGAATATGACCGAGTAGTCAATTTTTATTTTCTACGTTTCGGGTTTTTAGAATCATCATCAACTTTATTTTTTCATATGGACGCCATATTGGATTTTACGCAGCCAAATAGTGCTTTTTATTCTGATTTCAACAATGTATAACATGTCATAATTTAAGAGTTTATAACCTCATTTATTTCAAAAAACAAATATTTTCTCAGTTGGTCTTGATTCTGGCGAACGTCATTTTTTTTTTGTAAACAATAAAATATTAGTAATTGGCAAAATAGACAAGCTGAACAGATATTTTACAGATATGGGTTTTGCAAACATAGCTATAACGTTAATATCGTGTTACAACAAAACTACACGTAACAAGTTAATTGAAACAAGTGAAAACAAAAACAATGAAAAGTGGCTAAACTTATATTCCTACATGAAGATGTAAAATAACGACCTAAAATTAAGAATGTTGTCCATATTTCTCAACATATTAACGATATTTTTTTAAATAGTCCTAACTACCCTATAAATGGTTGACTTAGGTATGTGGAATTCTCTATCAACATCCCTGGCTGAGGATGTTGGATTTTCTTTAAAATGTTGGTTAACTGCAGCATCTCGTTGTCGATTTTCTTTAACGTACTTCTTAGGTCAGCTATATTAACATTTCTATTGCTTTGAAAATATCAAGTTTTCTTTAAATAATTAACCAATTTACAAAGTTGAAAAAAATTTAATAACGTACCCGAGCTAACTTGATAATAACGCTACATGACATTCGCCGGAATCAAGGCCAACTGAGAAAATATTTGTTTTTTGAAGTGGATGAGGTTATAAATTCCTAAACTATAACATGTTATACACTGTTAAAATAGAAATAAGAAGCACTATTTGGCTGCGAAAAAATCCAATATGGCGCCCATATGAGAAAGTAAAGTTGATTATGATTTATCAACTTTACTTTTTGTGTAACACGGTATTAACGTTCTAGCTATGTTCGCGAAACCCATTTCTGTAAAATAGCTGTTCAGCTTATCTATTTTGCCAATTACTAATATTTTATTGTTTACAAAAAAATGACGTTCGCCGGAATCAAGGCCAACTGAGAAAATATTTGTTTTTTGAAATAAATGAGGTTATAAACTCTTAAATTATAACATGTTATACATTGTTAAAATCAGAATAAAAAGCACTATTTGGCTGCGTAAAAATCCAATATGGCGTCCATATGAAAAAATAAAGTTGATGATGATTCTAAAAACCCGAAACGTAGAAAATAAAATTTGACTACTCGGTCATATTCTACAAAAAAAGTTGCTTTGAAGAAGTTTTTACAGATTTGAAAAATTTTCACTTATAAAAAAATATGGCCGATTTTAGAAAATGCATGTTTCAGGTTTTTTCAAAATTTCTCAAAAACCTGAATAGATAAAACCATGTAGTAAACGGGTTTAGCTTACTAACATAATTGTCCAGAGCTTTTTCCATTTAACCGATTTTCTATCTATCGTGTTTTCCAAAATCCCCATACATTCCCCACCAATCTGGGACACACTGTATAGTTGGTCTTTTATAGCTATATGTTACTGTATTGTTACAAATATAAACGGAGACGGTACTGGTTGGGTAAATAGACTATTAGTAGTGATGAAAGAATTTGTAAGAAATTACGAAAATACTCCAAATTTGTTGCAAAATATCAATAAAAAAGCAAAAAGGGTGAATTTTTGTGTAGTTTATTTTAGACTTTTAAATTTTTTAAGTACCTCGGCAAAAGAAAATCAAGTCCTTATGACACATTACGTCAATTATTATTTGACAAATGTGTAATTTCTTGGATCGATAGTTTTAAAAACCAATTTTGAAATCCAATTTTGTTTTAAAAAGTTTACAAATCTGCAAAATGGGTAACATTTAATATACGAAACATGGACATTTGATTTTTTACATATGCTAGAAATCTAAAGCTTTTATATTTTTGGTTTTAAAAATAAACATTAAATTATTTAAGCGTCCGGCCATTACCTAAAGTTATTTTTTGTTAATTTGAAAGTAAATCAAATATCTCCAAATTATCGATAAAAAAATCTAGTAAAAATGTGCTTTTTTATTTTTTTTATAATTTATTTACGACCAGTATTTACAAAGTGTAAGCAAATAAAACAGATAAAATGCGTTTCTAACTTTTTTTTATATTTTCCTCAAACCTTTTAGAGAATAAAACATATTTGGATTCTTTTCATATACACCTTTCTTAAAGAAATTCCACCAAAAACATTCCTGCCACCTCGTATTTACAACAACTCTTGTTTTTTGTACACATAAGGCTTGGTCTATTTGTTATTTAAAAAAATATTTTAAAATGTTTCCAATAGAAATTTATCAAAAACAGTATTTTTCCATTAGTATTATATTTCCAGGAGGCGTAGATTTACAATTATTTTGTTATGTCTGTCATTCGTCCATATATCAGTCTGTGTCGATCCAACCCTCCGTCAATGTATTTATTCAATTATCCCAGCCGCCTGTCTCCTTCATTACCGATATTACAAAGAGCTGCGTCTCATACATCCAAAAATTAAGAAAAGAAAATAACAGGTTTTGTTTTTCTACCATCAAGTTCGTAAAATAAAGACACTTTTTGTTTTGGATAGGTGCTGTTGATTACTTAAAAATGTAGTTTGTGTTACTTGTTTTGAGCCAGAGTCTAGTGAATTGAGTTGGGCACGTAAGAGTCGATTGACTTTGCCAAAAATGCAGATAACATAAAACAAACAAGACGTTGAAACCTCACAAAAAATAAATATTCATCAACGTTTCGATAAGGAGTCGATCACCGTTTTTAAGATATATAAAAAGTTATTTAAAAATAATAATACTAACATAATTTTTACTTTGCATTTAAAATTCTAGAGGTTTTGAGATATTTCCATAATATATGATGGTATGAGCTACATGACAGATTAATATATCGTCGTTGCGCCTTCAAAACGCGACATGTGCATATATTGTGCAAAATGCGCTAAGTGTATATTTAAATTAAGGACTTCAAACTGGATGTTTCGTCAAAAGCTGCTATGTGATAATCGGACCAGTTTTAGTTCTAGGCGTGTTTAATTAAAAAGCGACACGTGCAGAATCCAAAATATGCGCCTTCAAAATACGCCAAGTGCATAAATGCACATAGCGTTTTTAGATGCGTATTTTTTAACTGTTTACATACACATGTCGCTTTTGTCATAATGTAACAGGTCAGTTCGTGTTGATATAGCTGAATGTTTCGTGGTGAAAAATTGTGTTAAAACACCCAGTACCAATAGCTTTATACAGTGTTTTAATTTTTATAAATCTCTGGATTCTTCTAAGGTATGGTTTTATCCATCTAATTTTTTTTTTGCTTAATCGGCCTTAGATATGACAAAACGCGTCTATCTATATGAATGTCTGTTGGTATATCTATAAGTTCAATATTATGATAAATGCAGTTTTTTAGGTACTTAGGGATGGTAAGGTACACAAACAGTGACGTGGAAGTATTGTAACATTTTGCATCGGCTTTACTTTAATGATACCTATTATAGATATACAATTAATATAATATTACCTACTATTATTTAACGGAAAAATAAACAAAATATAATCAATAATTGATATTCGATAAAAAGCAAATTAGAAGTTCATCGTTTATGTAAAGATATTGTTGTGGTTGGTTTGAAAAATCTTTATAGTTAATACAAATTATGCTTAACCGGGGCATCTTTATTTTTATAGTTTCTGCAAACATGGGGAACGCAAGAACAAGAAAAATATTGCTTTAAGCACAAAATATTACCCAAGATGATGAAAATTAAAGTGTGCATATCAACGTTATTGACAAAAATTATACTAACATTAATAACGCGAATACTGTTGTGCAAACCAATGTTGAACAGGCACATGATGTAAATAACCCATTTCTAAATAATATGTTTGAGGATGATATTATTATTGAAACATTTGACGTTCAAGAAGTTCTGGATCCTCTTGATGATACCACAGCTATAAATCGCGATAATGCCATATTATCCATTCCTCCACCGCGTCCATACCCCTCGATAACGCCATATCCCCACCTCTTAAGAACCCTCTTATTTTTGAAACACTTAATACGGAGGGTCAGATACATACAAAAAATTAAATTAACATAACCTTGAACGCAAAAAAACAGGCTACAGTAGATAACCTGAATGGTCAAGAAGAAATATAAGCAGATGTTGAAGATGACGATGATGACTTCACTTACAGGGCAAATGAAGGAGTAGAAGAAGAAAATAGTGTAGATACTCTATCTAATGACAGTAATTCAAAAAATAATGTTGAAGTTAGCAAAGAAGAAGCAACCACAGAAAACTGAAGACAAATAAACAAAACATTAAGGGTGCTTTGCAAAAGCTACTGTGGATATACGCATGACAGGAGTCTTCGAATAATGAAGCCAAAAACGTGTATTCACACCATAACTGTTGCAAAATCAAAAAAATCATATATGTGCGAAAAATAAATAAGCGAAGAGACAAGAAAATCAAATTTTCAACATTTTTGGTCAATGAAATCTTGGGATTTTAAGAAGTCCTATTTAAAAGGTTTGGTTTAGTTTACAGTTAAAAAGGCGTAAAAATACAAACTCAGATCAGCTAAAAAAACATCACGTGTATGATTGCTTCTTACCAACATTGGAGGGTATTAAAGTTAGGGTGTGTAGGAGCTTTTTTTTGGGTACCCTAGCTATCAAGAAACATTCTTTATCCAGATGGATACAAAAAATAACCCTACCGCCTATGAAGATTTAAATCCTGATGGTGATTTGAATAATAACAAACGACAATACAAGGATACAAAACAAACTGTAAATAAAAAGAAAGTTAATTCCAATTCCGTTGTTGAATGGCTAAACCTATTACCAAAAGTATAAAGTCATTATTGCAGGGCTTTAAGTTCCCGTATTTATGTCGAATCTGCATTTAATTCAGTAAGTCATATGCACACTGTTTTTAAAGAATGGTGTCAAGAAACTGGTAAAGATACTGTAGAGAGAAAGAAATTTTGTGAAATTCTGAGAAAAGATCAATGCGACAATTGTGTTTCATCCAAGGAAGGTAATTTACCGAGCACATTATGAAGAAGAAAGAAGTCCGTCAGGCAAAGCAAGATGCCATTTCTAATCTATCCGATGAAATATTGGTATTAGAAGCACAGCATCTTATTTAGTCTGAAATTCTTAGTTTTAATGCAGTATTATTCCCAGAAGCTCCACATTGACAACTTCACTTCTTATATCTCCAATACCAAAGTTGTTCATCTTTATGAATGGAGTGAAGAAAATGGCACTGTAACATCAAACGAATTTACAAGCTGCATAATGGACTTTATACCAAAGCATTTACAGTTTAAGAAAATTATTTTAATTTCAAATGGTTGTGTATAGCAAAATAAAAACCCAATATTAAAAAGCGCTTTATTAGATTTTACAAAAAAAAACTTCCCTGAAAATTGAACAAATTATATTAGAAAAAAAACATACAATAATGGAGGTTGATAATGTTTATACGACATTAGAACAATTTTTTTAGCCTCCTATATACACACCCTCTCGTTATGTTAATAGAATGGGACAGGCGCGAAAAAAACAACCTTACATTATAAATCACGTTGATTATTCATTTTTTAGAAATAATGAAGGGTAATCCAACAATTTCACTTTAATTTGTCCAGGTAAAAAAAGCGGCGATCCAACAAAATACTAAAAGTCCAATATTTATACAATTTCTTCTGTTTCTGTGCATTATACATATAAGTAAAAAGTACCTATGTGTTCAAAAGGCGCATCTCAAATCAGACATGTGCACTCCATAATAAACAATAGTGTTCTTTTATTTACTAATCTTAGATTTTGAAATACAATGCGCATTGCAATGGTGCATTAGGCAATATAATGCCAAATTGAGTAAATGGCTTGTATTCCACAACTTCGAGAAAAACTATATAGTTTTTTCCCTCTCCTGAAAAATGTATCAAAATGCACATGTCGCATTCTGAAGGCGCAACGACGATATGGTGACAAGATCAGTTATTATGTTTTTATTTAATAGGAAGGGTCGTAAGGTTAGTTATTTTAGAATTTCCTTAAATTATTTCAATATTGGACAGAAAACGCCAAGTATTGCTTAAATTAAATATTATTAGGGCAATTTATTTATATAAAAACCTTTACTTTTATTTACCATTTTGTAAATAAGTTTTATACTAGAAGCAGGTCATTTTCGAATTGTGTACGTCTATATTTTAAGTATATGTTTTATGGAATGGATGGTTTGGATAAGTGACCAGTCTATTATCTTTTTCTTCGTTTGATACTCTCTTTCTGTCACTTTTCCACAATCTATTTAATGAGCCGCTATTTTGCCACTTCTGCTTTAAATGTTGAATGGTACTTTTTGTTAAGTTAATTTTCAATCAATCAATCTTTCTCTTAATTTAAAAAAAATATATTTTTTTAAATATAATAATATAGAAATTTTGAAATAATATTTTTCTACTTGCGTGAGCAAAGTACTTACTTTGCGCACGCAAATGAGTGCGCAAAGTCTAACTTTGCGCACAAAAACTCTTTGCACACGCATTTTCATTCTGCATATTTGCCGTATTTATGGTCAATTTTTTAATGTATTGATAACATCTGGATGAAATAGTATTAAAAAAAAGGGATCTACATATTCTTTTATTGTGCTTTATTAAATCTCCAGATACATTTGGCGCAACAACCAAGTACAAACATTTTCTAATGTCACGGAAGCATCAGGAAATTCGGTAAAAAGTTTAAAATGAGTTTCTAAGAATGGAGGAAGAATTGTCAGTAACCAAGAAAAAACATTTTCTAATGTCACGGAATCATCAGGAAATTCGAAAAAGTTAAAAATGACTTTCTAAGAATGGAGGAAGAATTGCCAGACGATGTTTTAAAAGCCGCAAGTTTGGCCAACTTAGAGCTCCTGCCGGCAAAATCAAAAGAAAAGTACGAGAAGCAGTATAATTCATTTAAAACATGGTGTGAAGAAAAATGCGCTAGAACTTTGAAACAGGAGATACTTTTAGCCTATTTTCTCAAATTAAGCAAGGAATTTAGTCAAAATACTCCATGCTGAAAAGTGTTTTAAAGATCAAGAAAAATGTAGATATCGGCAAGTTTTATAAGTTAGCAGCATTTATTAAGAAACAAAATGTACTCTTTCGGCCAAAAAAGTCAAGAATTTTTTCAAAAGAAGAAATATCTACATTTCTTAATGAAGCACCTGATGAAATATATCTTTTGATAAAAATTGCGATCATTTTCGGACTTGCTGGCGCCTGCAAACGAGAAGAACTCGCAAAAATGACAACATCCGACATCGAGGACAAAGGCAACCTAATTGTTGTGAAGATTCCAGATGCAAAAAACTATACCTTACGTACTTTCGTCCTGTCAAACGACGATCAACGACGGAAAGTATTTGTTCTTATATCGGAAGTATACAGCATTACGGCCACCGACAACATATCAACGGTTTTTTTTATATTTCAAAAGGGGAATTTGCACACAACAATGCGTTGGAATCAATACATTTGGGAAGATGCCTTCTAAGATAGCAGCATTTTTAAAGTTGCCAAATCCAGAGCTATATACCGGCCACAGCTTTTGGCGATCTTCTGCAACGTTACTTGCAAATTCCGGAAAAGGACTCATAGATATAGAGCAGTTAGGCGGTTGGAAATCGACAATGGTAGCCGAAGGATACATTGAAGAGTCAACAGGCTACAAAAAGGGGTTAATTAAAATAAAAATTATTAAGTCAAAAACTCTCAAGAAACCAGATGAAATGTCCTGTTCCAGAGATGCTATTCAATCAGCTAAAACACAAGATTTCGTTTTAACATCGAGCAGCAAACCATCATGGACGTTCCTAAGAAATCATTTGAAATCTTCCATAAACCTTCAACATGCAACTAATTGTACTTTTAACATTAATATTGTTAATAATAATTAATAATATTTTTTTTTGTATAATCAGTTAAAATAAAAATTTATTTACTTTGGATTTTTAAGTTTTACTGAAATATTCGTATATTTCTAATAATCATATTCTTTAATAAAACGCTCGTAGAAAAAGTATTGTTCCTAATGCTTGCGCAAAGTGACTTTTCCGCACTTAAAGCTTATACGAACTCCGCTTTGCGTCGTTCGTCTAACTGCTTTGGCGTGCGGAAAAGTATCACTTTGCGCACTTATTAGGAAAATAACTATTTATCTGTTGACACTTATTTTTGTCACTTGAACAATTTTAAGGCAAAGTTGAGGTTAGGCAGGGTAAGCCATAATGAAAAATGGTATGTCCGCAATTTTTCGCCTGCAATAATTGTACAAAGTTCCATCCAAAACAATATTTTGCGTATATTAAGTTGGCTATACCAGAATGTTTATCATTAGAAAATTATACAATAATAAGGGCTATAAATAGATGTTTTTTTATATGTTAATAATTGTGACAAATAAACGGTCGCTAAAAAAGATATTTATATTTTACTCAGCGTTCCGAGTCTATAATAAAAATGTTCAAGTGATTTCAGTCGAACAATAACCAAAAACCAGACATAAGGCTTTACATCGAAATAATGATCCCTAACAGCCCGAATCAACTTGAGGTGTCCATAATGAGGGTTTTAAAATACGTATAACGTTCGTGAACGAAGAATCCATGCAACATTAACTTCGTATGGTCGATAACGTCGCAAAATAGGTCGTGGTTCATGGAACAGTGGCGCGAGAGCTTAAAACAGCTTGAATTCTCCTGGAAGGAATATTTTGGTTAGTAATTTACCTTAGAACTTGCTTAAAGTTATTAGAGCTATCATAGGTTTTTTATATATAGTGAATAATATGTGTTGCAGAAAAGAAATGGTCAATAAAAAAAAAATGTGTATTACACCACAATTTTAAATTATTTAAAAATAGATTGGTTACTACCCCAATAAGTAATATTTTGTATTTTTAAAAATTATTGATGTTAAACTTAAGGCAAAAACGTAAAAAAAACTAAATAGTAGTTTTCCTTACAAGTGCAAAAAGTAATACTTTACAGGACGCGATTGCCCGAACGATGGGTGGTGGAGTTTGTGTGCGGGAAAGACACTTTTCCCAAACACTTACTTTTAAATATTTTATGTTTAAGTAACATAATTTATAGACAATAAACAATGCATTTATTAATTAGGTTTTATTAGTAATATTATTATTAAATACGCAAGTCGTTTCATTCTGCAAATTTATAGCTAAGGCCATTTGATCTGTTAATTAGGTCGGATTTTTATGCTATTAATTTGCTTTTTCTTGCGCCAATCTAAAAATTTGGTGTATTGCTGCTGTACCTTACTTTTGATGTACTTGGTTCATATTTACCTCATTGGCAGCCTTTACAATATTTTCAGGAAGCTCTTCGTCGATATAATCCATTATTTGACTTGTTGAAAACCTTTAGGTCTTAGAAATATTTTGACAAACTTTGAAGGCTTAGAAAGGTACTTTTGTTGAAAATAATACAGAAGAAAACCTGGTTTTATTCTTATGTGACTTTATATTTAAAAAATTGTCCAAAAACTTAAAATTAGATTTTAAAGAAGACTGCGTAAAAAAAATACGACAGGGTTGATTAAATATAAGCATCCAAAATGGTAGGTATTGTTATCAAAAAGTAATTCAATTTCTTATTAGGCCAATCCAATACAGTATTAGGTCTAAATATAGATAGTTATACTTTCCCGCACTAGTGCGGAAAAGTGACACTTTCTGAACCAAAATAGGTCCACGAAAGTAAACAAATATGCACAGTGGTAAAAAAAAATTACTGTTATAGTATGTCTCAAAGTATACCGTGTTAGCTCTTGCCTTCATTTATGGATTATACCTGCCGACAGCAATAAAACTGCGGATGGTAGGTATTAAAAGACAGAACATTAGGGACGGACTTTAATAATTAATTTAAAATTAATTTAATTCAATAAGATTAATTAAAATAGGATTTATGTTGTTTTGGATAGAAATGTAAGAGTCCTCAATTTTTATAATGTGCTGAAGTGAATTTTTCCTGCTCTCAACTGGTATGTTAGTAATTACGCTATTTTGTCATATTTATTGAACATAACTGAAAATTAAATATAAGAAAACATTTTATTTGAGAAATAAAAACTCAACTTTTACATTAATACATAAATTATATGAAAAATTTGAAACTACAGGCACAGTAATCAATAATTGCAATTGTGAAGAAAATCGACGTGAAAATCAGAGACAAATTGTATAAAACGAGAGGGATTTAGATTTGATACTTTGTGTAGAGGGGGCCGAAGGAAACATTAGCACGAGACAACTGGAGGACATTACTGTACAAGACAACACCACAATATCTCGAATTTTAAAAAGATGTAAATACCACGCTTACAAGTACGAAAGACACCAAGAATTAAGAGACGGAGACGAAATACGACGACAGGAATTTTGCTTTGAGATGATGGAGAGGACAAACACTGACAGAGGTTTTTTACAAAATATTTGCTTTACTGACGAATGCACTTTTACATTGAACAATGAACCCAACATTCAAAATTGCCGATACTGGAGTAACGAAAACCAAAATCGATTTATTGAGACAAGGACTCAATATCCACAAAAAAATGTATGTTTTGGCGGGAATTTTCGGCCACCATATCCTTGGACCATTTTTCCTTGACCGAAATTTAAATGCGGAGTACTTTCTGAAACTTTTAAACTTTTAGAGGAACAAATTTTGCCTGCTTTGAACAACCTTGCTTGTGAAAATCAAGAGATTTGGTATCAAATGGATGGCTGCTCAGCACACAGTACCAGAGCTGTGCGCGAATACTTGAACAACGCATTTAATAACGACATCATAGGCCCGAACCACGCAATATCTTGGCCAGCCAGGTCTACGGATCTTTCGTCAAACGATTTTTTTTCTATGGGGACATTTAAAACTAAGCTTCATACCAATAAAAAATATGAAAATTTAGACCAGCTAAGGAATGCTATTTCCGCTGAATGTGCCAGAATATCGATGTACCAACTAGCCAACGTAAGAAATGAGTTTTATAATCGTTTGGGTTATTGTCTGGCAGTTAATGGAGGAATATTTAAGCATTTGATTAAGTCCTGATATTTTGTCATAAATTGAGTTCTAAATGTAGACAAATTTGTTTTATTGTCTTGCGTAACTGTGAGTGCATGTATTGGAATTAGCAATAAACTAAAATGAAATGCGAGGATTCTTTTTTAAATTCCCGTATAAAATTGTTCAGTTTTGGCAATGACATTATAAATTAATGATCTAAATTGTCACTGAAAAATCGATATGGTGTTTTTATTATTGATTTCTAGAGTACAGGGTGCAAAATTAAATACTACGTTGCAGAAGTATTTAAGCAGTTTACTCTTTACTGGTTGGTTGAAAAATGCTCAAATTTTCATTTTGAGTGGAACTTATTGTGCTCTTCAATAAATCCTTATAGCATTTTTTCTAAAATAATTAGGAGAGCCAATATTTGACTACTTCAAAATTTACATGGGATTCCCTATGTCCGCTCGGCGACAACACCCGGTATATACATATATATATATATATATATATATATATATATATATATATATATATATATATATATATATATATATATATATATATATATATATATATATATATATATATGACTACTTCAAAATTTACATGGGATTCCCTATGTCCCGCTCGGCGGAGCAACACCCGGTATATACATATATATATATATATATATATATATATATATAAAGTTTTATCTACAACTGAAAAATAAGAAAATACTGTTTTAATTTTCGTTTATTAATTGCCTGCATTTAGCACCTTTAATTATACCATTTGTTATACTTTTTTTTATTTTAACTGTGGGAAATTATTACGTGCTTCGGATTATGCTTAAAAACGTTGTTAATTTAGTATGCATTTTTTTCTTTCTGCAAAGTCGTCCTGCCAACTAAACGCGAGTACATTTTGCATAGAAAAATTTATTTAAAAATTAGAATAAGCATTGCGAAAGTCTCCCTTCAGATGCAAAAGTTGCCGTAAAAGTGCCACTGGGTAATGCCGAAAAAGTCGCGATTAAAATATGAGAAAATATACAACCAGTTTTTCACATGGTGTGGTGGTAAATGGGTAAAAAATTAATGCAATAAAAAAATGATTTTTATCGGCAACGAGAATAGTCTTGAAAAAATATAAAAACATTTATAATTATTATTAGTAGAAATTTGTATTAAAATTTCATAAATTTAGATGTACATAGTTGTTTTATGTTATTACAAAAACTAATTATGCTGTAAGTCTTATTACTTACCTAGAACAAAATTTATAAAAAGTTCATAACTTAGTTAATGCAGATAAAGTGATAAATTCATGTATACGTTTTTACCATATTTACACCCTGAACCAGTGGAAAAAATAATTATTTGTAATTATTATCGAATAAATCACCCTTTAGACTTTTCTTTAAAGAGTTAATTTTGTCGGTAGGTCTATATTTAAGGCTTAAACACGTTGTAATAATTATGCAGGTAGAAATTACCAAAATAAGACATTAGTTTGGCGGAAAGGATTTTCATGCGGAAACTCTGTTATTGGAAAATAAGCGTATGCAACAAACCCGGAATCCGAAGTTGTTAGGCTATATAATTTTTTCTTATCTTATTTCGCTGTTTTATTTTTTTTTTAAGTCTTTAAAGGTAGTTTACTCGCGACAGTCGTAGACAAAGTTATCGCCTTATAGTAAGTAAAGCTCGACTCATTTACAAGTCAAATCGAGATAGGTATAAACATGTTTTGTCTTCGTCTCTTCCATGCCATCCGCGCTGAATTCGCCCATCTCTCTCTAACAAAAAATGATTGTTGAACAGACAATGTTAATTATGCACAATTTAATCGATAATATCTAGTTTCACAGACGATAAAAAAATTATTTTTTATATAATTAGCTAAAAAACACTTTAAATTATCCTATATTTCAATTTCATTTAATTTTTAAGAAAAGGCCATTTTACGACTGAACTACCCTGAGAAACATCAACCTTATCAATAGGCCACTATTTCCTAAATAAAGTAACACCACTGCCTGTTCATATACGTAAACTACTGAAAGCAAGGAAATTCCGTGAAAAGCATTCCTAAAACGCAGGCATTTCGGATAAGATAACTTCGTGAAAGGGCGCTCCGGGCCATCGTTTCGCCGTTATTTCGCGTCTTTAAGCCCGGAAGCGCAATCCCGGTCATTTGCCAGGAACGCGATGGGTCTTTGAATGGACTTTTGAGGCTTTTCATAGTAAAAGGTCAATTTTGACTATTGACTACGAGAAGAGTGCCGGTCGTTTATGTTCAATGTAAAGTAAAATTACTTGATTAGGGGAATATATTTTTAATCACCATGATAAAGTTTTGTCCCTGAAAGAAGTTATCTTGATATTGTATCTAATACTAAAATTTATTTTTGTCCACTTTGCTTGGGTTATAACGTTTTAACATAACAATTTTTCTAGTGTTTGTGGTACAGTATTAGACTCCTTAAACAACTAGTTATGAAAATGAAAAACACTTATAAATTTATCAATTTTTAATACAGGCAAAGGGTCATGTCATAAGTTAAAATAGAATAGAATATAAAAAAAGCCTCACACAAAACTATGATTTAGAAATTCCATTTGAAAATGGTAGGCCTTAGTTAAAAAGAGACCTTTTACTTCTCACCTTATTTTTTAACTGGGTATTTGCCGAATGGGAGGTGAAAGGTGGTTAAACATTTTTTTTTATTATTATACACAATCGACTGTTTTACCAAATTGAGGACGGAGGAGAGCAGCCAAATGCACATTACGAGTTGGGTAAGATTCCGCAGAAATTTCATCTATAAATTTTTTCCTAAGTCAACAGACTATCAACAGTATGACGATACATGTTAATGTTACATTTTCTTTAGCCAAAAAAAAAAGGTTTGAAAGATTTTTGATGTTGGACTGCACAAATAAATCTTATAGCTCTTTTCTACATGACAAACACACTATTGAACAGGTAATGAGCGCATGAATCTCTAAATGACGGCATTATACACGTTTTGAGCCACATGAATATTTAATTTCTGGGAAACAACTCTAACAGCATGACAACCTTTAGATACTTTTTTATTAAGTTGAAAAATATGCTCTTTAAACTTCAACTTATTATTGATGTATAGACCAAGAAATTTATTTACTGTTGGATTACTTATTAAATTGCTCTTCGGTTGCACAGCGCAAAGCCTGCACCTAAAGCTAAATATATTTGTTTTAGACATATTAAAGGTTAGCAAATTTGCGTCACACCAGTCTTACATCTTAATAAAATCTGCCTGAATGCTTCCTCATTTTTTTCTTCTTCCTGGAAGCCATCTAGATTCAATACGGGAGGCAGCGCAGCCTGGGCTTTTGTACATAATCTCCTTTTATTAGATTTACTACCGGAGGCAGAGCAGCCACTGGGACTTTTTGTGCCCAATCTCCCATTATTTTTTATATCAATTTTTCCACCATTAGTCTTGTTTCTTCTACAAGTCTGTATAACTCAGAGACTGGTTGGTTGATATATTCCTGTGGGCTCATTTTCGGTTGCCCAAATAATGCCTATCTTTTGTGATTCAACGCTTCAAATTTGCACAGTATATCGTAGGCTGTTTCTTTCCCCTCGTCTCACATTTTTCAACTTGGGACCCCATTGTGGGTGTCATCTTGGGTTATCGTGCCCTGTTAGCAACCCTACCGTTATGCTAAGTCTTTTCTTTGTCTGAGTAGTTCTTTCTTCGTTCTTGTGACCTGGGCCTCCTATAAAACTTTTCCCATGTCTTATTCCGGGTTTCCCAGTATTCCTCGTGTTTGTTTGGATCCATTCCCTGATTTGCCGTCCTCTGGTTTTGGTCCTCCAAGGGGCAGGTTGTGGTTCAAAATTATGGTGGGGAAATAATCCCATGCCCGACCAGCCGTTTTTGGGTTGCCTTTTATTCCAATGTCCTGGTACCCACAGGTAGTTACCCTATTACGTTCCCCGGACTTTCAGTTCTTTTGGCATTCCCTTGTCGCCTGGACACCCTGGGGTTTACTAATGCCCGTGACGCCTGGCTGTCTTTAATTTGAATCGACATTTTTTTTAAATTTCTTTTTTTTTCCCTTTTCAAAGTGCTGTGCTTCAATTTATCCCTCAGGGCCAACCCTCAGAATGGTTGTTGTATGCAAACAATAAACTCCCCATGCGGAAATCTGGCAAATCATTGATAAAACAAAGAAAGCAAAACTTAAAACAGATCTTTGGGGGAGCGCTTTCCCCGACTGATAATGATCCAAGAAAAAAAAAAAAAATCATTTAAAAGATTTTCCCTAAATCCATAGACTTTAAGCTCGGTTGCGTAATTTCTATGTGTTCCGAAATATTCACCCAATCATTTGTTTTTTTCAAAGAAACCGAACGGGAAAGGAAGTAAACGAATGTTTAAAAAAAAACTTATCATACGCTTTTATACCAGTTTTTCAACAATTTTTACGACGGTAATAAAAAAGAAATCGGTCGAAAATTGATGGTTATATAAAACCTAATATGTGTCTTGAAAAAAATTCTTAATCTCAATCGTCAATTTTTAAATTTAAAACATATTGTACAGTTATTTCTTTTATGGAAACAAACGCGACTTAAGATCTAAATCAACTGGTTCGTGCATTTTCCCTGTTTTTGATTTATTTAATTTATTGTAGTTTAGTGACTCGCACTGATGCTGTACTCTTTTTTTCTATAAGATTATTAATAAGACCATGTATATCATAAATTTAAAAATTATGCATTTTTGTGATAAAAAATATTAGGATATAAAGCCTATAAGCCACAAAAAATAATGTTTCTTATCTATTTTTACTACACGAGTTAACCATATAATATATAAGTGATCTTCATTTCTTAATTAAAAGGTAACGGAGTAATAAGAAATATCTTAAACAATGGAACGAATGGAATTTCTCAATCGCAGAATGGTATTTCTAATACCGAAATGTTTTGGAAATTAAAAGCTGGCTATGGTCTGGAATTCAAACTGGCAACAAGAGAGGAATTTTATATTTTTACTTGATATATTGGTATTATTAATAAAATATGGTTATTGTAATATATTTTTTTGTGTATTTTCTTGAAGAGTTTTTTATACTTTAAAATACAAAAAAAGCTAATATTGCGTTGAACGCTTTTTAAAATAAGTTTGACGCTACAACACATCACGTGTCAAGTCCGTGATCGGAATTCTCTACGAAGTTTAGCCAAGTGAGCTTAACGAAAGTTTACATAGAAAAGACAAGCAATCGACGCTATGAAGTTTCGCTGTCGCCAGAGGAGGATTTACCAGCAGGCTGAGTAGTAGCCTATAGTGACAGATTTTAGGGGCTTTAAATTTGGAGACAGAAGTTTTTCATATGTTTTACAGAAACTTTAAAAAATTATAGTTTTATACCTAAATGGTAATAGGTCCACACAAGCAATTCAACATGTAATATGTTACACCACTTAGACACGTTATTCTACAATTTTCGAGTGTTTGGGAGGATTAACACATTTATTTTTTTTATTGATAGTCTTAACAATAAAATTTTTTTATTTATGATTAAAATAAGTGAATTGCCATGATACCACTTCTGAACTAGCCTTTGTTTTGGAAAGAAATGTATTCTAATAAGTTTGAGACTGACTTAGTTCAAGAATGCATAAAGTTCCAATATTTTATAGATGTATTTCGCTAGATAACGAGAAAGTAGACAACCAAGGATTAATACTTTTTAAAGATAGATAAACACCTAGTTGGTCGTTAAAAAAATTATAAAGAAAAATAAATAAGTAATAAATAAATAATAAAATTATATTACAATAATATTAAATATATTATAATAAGGTATTAAAAATAATTATAGACCTATATCTCTTCTTTCTGTTGTTTGCAAAGTAATGAAAAAATTCATTAATTCCCAAATCCTAAAGTATCTGGAAAAACATAAGATCTTACATAATAGACAGTATGGATTCCGTCACAATAGATCCACAGCTGATCTTCTTTCCTTTGTCTCACACAACTGGTGAATCCCAGATCGTTGCTTTTGACATATCCAAAGCTTGAGATCAGATCTGGCATGATGGGCTTCTTAACAAACTTCCTTCTTACGGTCTTCCACCTAAGCTATGCTCTTGGCTCTCCAGTTTCCTTACTAATCCACGTATATCAGGTACTGTAGATGGTTATTTTTCCAGCTGCTACCAAATTAATGCTGGGGTGCCCCAGGGCTCATTGCTGGCACCCACGCTATTCCTTCTACACATTAACGATCTTCTCTCTTCCACTATAAATCCCATTCATAGTTTTGCTGACGATAGTACCCTCGAATCCCGGAAAAAAGCGCACAGGAAAGAAGCGCACAGGAAATATGCTCACGGAAAAAAGCCCACAGGTATATAAGCGCACATGAAATAACCGCACACAGAAAAATACGCACATCGAAAAAAGCGCACTTGGAAAAAACCGCACGTAGATTAATGCGCACATGGACAGAAGCGCACTTGGATCTGAAATAACTGGAATAGTCTAACCGGTTGCCTACACGGGGTGTATACAGTGTCCGCGGAAAAGTTTGCACCATATGGTAATTTCTTTTTAATTTGTTTTCTTGAAAACCGGTATTAGTTTAAAAAACAATATGTAGAAATTAAACAAATTAAACAAAATAGACTTATACAGCTGTAGACATGTTTTATTACGTATTATAAAATATAACTAAATAATGTTTTTAACAGTAAGCTATTGTAAATTGGTTATTCTTCTCAAATAAGACAGTTTGTCCCCAGTCTCCTTATATTTTTCTACAGAGCTAGCAACAAGCGCGTAAAGTTCTCTGTATTTTCTTTTGGAAGGCTCCACTCTATTAGTTTTAGAGTTTACTAGAGTCAGTTTATGGCATGCTAAATCCCTACGCAGTCCGTCAAAAAGCATCCATATGCTCGGATGACTCTAATGAAATAGCGAGTTTAAGGCATTGTGAAACCCTTCGCAACAATTAATAGTTCTTGGGGATTCGTCGAGAGCGGCATCGTAATGATTCCATGTTCTTGGAGAGAATTAAGGACATCTTCCAGCAGCACCTTCTATATATGTGGAGAAAAAATATGTTAGAACATCGTTAAATTTTTCTTCATCAGGAAAAGTTTCTGCTAGCATGTTAAAAGTAGTTCTTACGTCTTCTAACGGAACGAAAGATAATGCAGCAAGGGATTTTAGCATTAATTTTATGTTGAGGTTGGATTGGAAGTCTGATTTTAAACCAACAGCATTAATTTTCCTTATGATGCTTTGGCATGAATGGAAATAACAACCCTTTATTTCTGCTTCTTGAAAAGACCTTCTTGCAGCATTCATGCAGGCTTTCTCGAAATCTAAAAGTATTTTCTAGGGCGACATGTTTGGAACTAACCCTTTTAAAATTCGAAACATCTCCATGTATGTCTCTTAATTCTTCTTTTAGCAATATGTACACATGGTGGATACGAATAAACGATAAAACATTGTAGGTGTTTTGTCAAATGTTCCTCACCGAATAGAGTGGGTTGGTCCAGCTGGCACAATAACTCTCGATCTCCCAATATTAAATTCTGTTAGAATCTTCTATGCCGGAGTCGTGAAAGACCAAGTCAGAATATTTCTAAGGAATCAAAAAATTGCTCGTCAATGGATTTGGGAAGTGATTCTCTGTTTGGTAATTTCGAAGAGTCCTAGCAAGAGACGATTGTTTTGCAATATAAGCCAATACATCATTGCTCACTCCTAATAAGACGTCTCCAATGACATTGCGAGGAGTTGCATCCACAGCTACCATCGCTTGTCGCATTCGACTTCTGGCGATATTTGCTTCTGCTTTCTGAGGACAGGAGTCATGACGGTGACTGGTTGGCTCTTGTACGATGTCTGCATTCTCGTTTTCAATAAGAATGGCACTTTGTGGATCGATTCATGCGGCACCTGCAAGTATCTATTTCATTTGTTGAGGAAAACGTAGATATTCAAATCCCTTATAACTTAGAATTGGTTTGCTTTTCTGACTGGTTGAAAACTCCATTTCGTTTATTAAGAAAAAATGTCGATTTGTCTTGTTTTGAAATTTAAAGTGAGTAAAAGGAAACTAAAGTGAGTGGCCTATATATAGTCCAACAATGACAATAAGAAAAACAAATAATATCTAGTTTATCATTAAATAATTTTATAATAAATAATAGTTACCTAGAAAAGGCAATTAGGTACCAAAATGGCCGTAATAAAGGATTAATGACTCTAATGACATTTCCTAAAAATGGTAATTTATGCACAACAATCATATTAAGGATTAAGGACTAATTTATTTATGACTCTGATCTGACCTAACTTCCTAAAAATGGTATTTTTTGCACAACAATGATATTAAGGATTAAGGACTAATTTTTTTTTAAATAATATTTAAATTTCCCATAATTGGCATTTAGGCTCAACAATAATAGTAATGAATGTGTATGACCATCCGATAGCTCACTAAACCATTTTTTTTTACCTAACAATTATATAAATTTATTTATTTTGATATCTCATAATGCCTTTTCTTCTTTGTATATATCGGTTTTGTGTGTGCGCATTTTTCAATGTGCGCAATAATCTACGTTCGGTTTTTTCCAAGTGCGCTTTTTTCGATGTGCGTATTTTTCCATGTGCGGTTATTTCATGTGCGCTTATATATCTGTGCGCTTTTTTCCGTGCGGATATTTCCTGTGCGCTTTTTTCTTTTGCGCTTATTTCCGGTCACCAGTACCCTCCACTCTAGTATTCAATAAGCGGCCAAGTTCTGCAGAACAAAGAGTCGTTTAATCTCATCGGCGTTACTTTTGAGAATAACCTCACAAACACATTACATTCATAGCTTGGATTACACTTTCGAGCCAGAAAATATTTCTCTTGTTTCAGTCTGTATAATCTGTATGTATCCCAAATCAGACCATCTTTAGCATATTGTTCTCATGTCTGGGGAATGGCATTCCCTACAACACTTAGCATTCTTAACTCCATCCAAAGAAGAGCCGTTCGTCTTATTAATGATCCCACACTTACAGAAAGGCTTCCTCTTCTTGCCCACCATCGAGCTGTAGGGGATCTGTCGCTCTTCTAAAGGTATTTTCACGGCTTCTGCTTAAAGGAGTTGGCCAGTATAATTTCTCCTCTGGCAGCTCCCAACAGAGCAGTACTTTTATGCATCCTTTTAGAGTTCAGTTAGAGTGGCCCCGAACTTTCCGCTTTCTTCGTTTCTTCATACCTAAAGTGTCAAGACTATGGAACCTGCTGTCCGCAGAAGTCTATCCTTCTTTTGCCATCTCCAAATATTTAAGTCCCGTGTGAACAAACTCCCTCTCACTACACTTAAGATCCCTACGGTACGTTAGTACTTACGCATCAGCCTTTGTGGGCTGTCCCAAGATAAAATAATAATAATAATAAAATGTTATACATAAAGTTCAAAATTTACATGTTTAGTGTTTAAATGTCTTTTTTGCATAAATTTCGTTTTTTCCAAAAAAAAATAAAAACATTTTAAAATAAATAAAGGGTGTGTAGTATCAATAATGAGGTTATTTTATTTTAAAACAAATAGTAGAGTAATATACGGGAGGTCATATTTAAAAAACAACTTTAAATTATATCTTTTAAACTCTAATCGATAGAAAAAAGAGCTCCTCCTGGATTCTACGTAAAATTCCACACAAACTCGATTTGTTACTTTTTTATCTGACTTAACAACCAAGATAAACAGGTGTGCTAATATTATCGAAATTTAAAAAACGACCTGGACTTTTAAGATGAATCAAGTTGGCAGGGATCTGTTTTTACCATTGCAGATATGTCGAATAATGTAAGAATGGGCCATTAGATTTGTAGTTTTTCCAAAACTGTGGAAATCCGTTGAAAAGTCGCCACCCTGTTCATTTGTACATATTTAATAAAATACTTTTCCTACAATACAAACAAGCATTTTTAATGAAAAGGCGTCATAGTATCTTTTTTTAATTAAATAAAAATCCGACCAAAATAATTATTTAGAATGAGTAGTTCCGATGAGGAGCTACCAGATTCTATCCTGGATGCAGCAAATACCGTAAGTTTGAATTTATTACCAGCAAAATCGTGAAAAATATGAGAATCAATATAGTCATTTCGAAAACTGGTGCTCCAGCAAGGGGACAAAAAGTATTAAAGAAGAAGTGTTCTTGGCTTATTTTGCGGATTTGCAAAAAACATATAAACCTAATACTTCATGGAGTAAGTACTCTATGTTAAAATGTGTTCTCAAAGTGAAAAGGAACCTTGATTTAAGTCTAAATTTCAAGCTAACATCACTACTTAAACACAAAAACGTGGGATACCGGCCAAAAAAATCAAAAACTTACAGCAAAGAAGAAGTTTCAAGATTCATGAAAGAAGCACCTGATAATATTTACCTTCTAATAAAAGTTGCTACAATTTTTGGATTAGCCGGTGCTTGTAGGAGAGATGAACTTACAAAAATAATGATTGATGACATACAGGATAATAAAAATTTGATAGTGGTGAAAATTCCTGACAGTAAAAATAACACTTCCAGAATCTTTGTAGTGTCCGATGAAACAAATAACGGACTTTATCTGCAATTGTACCGTAAATATGCAAATTTGCGAAAACCACATACCCCACACTACACGTTTTTTTGTCCAGTATAAACAAGGAGCATGCAGTACGCAATGTGTGGGAATAAATTCAATAGGTAAAATGCCTTCAGAAATTGCTGCATACCTAAAATTAAAAAATCCAGAAGAGTACACTGGACATAGTTTTCGTCAATCCTCTGCGACTATGTTGGCGGATTCTGGAGAAGGAATTACCAATGTCAAGCGACTTGGGGGCTGGAAATCAACGGCTGTAGCTGAGAGCTACATTGATGAATCCACAAATCAGAAAAATGATATGTCGAATAAAATATTGACCATGAACAACTCCCCTCCTGAGCTAAGTCAACCTTCAATAAGCGCTTCCATAAGCCAACCGCTAAATTAAATTACAGGTTCTGCAATTAATTTACAATATGCTAATAACTGTTCTTTTGTTGTAAATGTTATCAACAAATAATTCCCATTTATAAATATATTGGAGTAGTTCTTTCAGATTAAACATAATTTAAAAAATAATCATTGCTTTAATATTGGTATTATTTGACGCTCGTAGGAAAAATTTTGTTCCTAACTTTGCGCACTTGTTAGGAAAATAACTATTTTCTCCAAACGTCAAAAAATGTTGACATTTTTGTACTATTTTCGGGTGCAAAAGGTATCAATTCTTATACCGTACAAAAATGTGCTCGTTCCTTAACAATACTTTTAATCCTAGGATTAAAAGTGCTACTTTTAATCCTAGGATTAACAAAAACGATTTTTGAATGACTAAATGTATTAATTTTTACTTGGTTAGAGAAAAAATAGAATATATCATACGCACTAAAAGTGCTTATTTTTACTCGCAATTTTGCATTTGCTCGGCAGCGATGCACTTTTAATCCTTATAATATAATATACTATATATTTTCTCGTTTTGAATTTAAAAATGTTCTTATAATTCATTTTTGCATAATATAACACAAAATTTAAGCATATAAATAATAAATATTTTATACGCTAATAAACAGCTCGCTTATAAAAAAATATAAAATAAAAATGAGTATTTATACCATTTTCGCCATTACCAAGGGAAATTTTAAAATGGCTGTTTATTATTTAATGGCTAATTTTAACGAGAAATAAAATATTATTTCTCCCTCTGAGCGCTGTGCTAATGAAGATTATAGTTTTGAATTTATGGAGCTTTGTGCATATAAAACCAGAAAGAAAAAAAATGTAATCAATAAAATGTTTTTATTATTAATTAATATTATTTTATTTAGGAAACGGAAAAATGTATTAAATTTATAAAACTAATTGTACTATGATTACTATTTTTAGTTATACGAGACGCCCTTCTTATATCTAATCCTTGGCAGCACTTATTATTGTTCAGTCTCGTCTTAGTAGGTAGGTAGGTAGGTTTAAAGTGAGTGGACTTTTTACGCCCTCCACTGCGACCGCTCGGTCTATTGTGGCTCACACCTTTTTATATTTCTCCCAATAGGATCGGACTTCTAATGAATCTGATACTAGATTGGGAGAGAGTTCTTACATCTCCTCTTACTCCTGTCGGTATCGGACACGAGCACAATGTGTTCTGATGTGTTCTGGTGTACCTGTCTCCTGGAGAGTATGACGAGCAGACGATTAGATCCATCATGCCCTCCTTTCCCGGTCTAGTGTCGTGGGTAGCTTCCAGGTCCTTGTTACAGGAGCCAGATGTTCTTTCTTAGGTCGCATCTCTGGCTTTGTCTTATAAAAACGGTCCTATCCGCTTTTAGTTTAAAGTCAGGGAACCCTTTTTCCTATAAAGGCGGTTCTGTCCGCCTTTTGTTTGGATTCAGGGAACCCCTCCTAAGCACCTGTTTGTTCGGGATGGATTACCCTTCCCCATGAAACAGACGCCGGTGACTTTAGGGGCACCTTACGAAACGGATTCACCCGTTTCGGTCGGCGCACCTTTGCCTGCTTGTGACCTTGAGTGGCACCTCTCGAAACGGATTTATCCGTTTCAGTCAGCGCACCTTTGTCACTTTTTTCCTATGAAAGCGGTTCTGTCCGCTTTCTGTTTGGAGCTAGGAAAGTAATAGTTCACCACGGCAGAGTCCCGCATTACCGCAGTAAGGCTAGGTACTTTGAGAGATCGCCCTGTATCTCAGAGGCACCGTTATGTTAACACCTTGAGTTAAGCCTTGTGTTCATCTTAGCTTCGGATGCCGTTCCATACGCTAGCCCAAAGAGTTGTCGATAACCAGCAACTCTAGCGCATGTTCCAAAAGATCCTACTGGGCCCAACCACAACGACAAGGTGTGAACACAGCGGTTGAGCTCGTCTTAGTAACAGCACAGTTTATGTAGAGATTTTTTTAATAATTAAAATATAACAGCCAACTAAACTACCTTTTTTTTATAGAACCTTCCAACCAAAATAATATTAAAGTTTTTCTCTGTTTTTAAATTAATTACTCAAATTAAAAAAGATATATTTTTAAATTTTGTGTACTATAATTAAATTGTGGTTTTGATTGTTTGGATAAACCACTGTATTAAAAACTTTGCAAAGTATAACTTAAGATTTGAAACCACTTAAGACGTTGACATTGACAAGACGCAAATTAGTTGGCATACTTGTCTGAAAAGGGAAGTAAAATTTTACCCTTCTGTTCTAGGGAGGTAAAGTGTTGTTTTTTACCCTGATTCAGGGGTTAAGAATAGTGTTTTATAAAAAGGTAGTAAAAATAGTTATTTACATAACAAAGAAGGAAAATGCCCCTTTTCCTTCCACGGATAAGTTGATGCACGACGCAAAGCGAGGGGCATTAATATCCAAGGTAGGAAATGCCCTTTACTTTAGAGAATGTATATAATTTTTTCTACTACGTTTTATTCAAATTTTTAAAAATTTTCTTTTATTATCAAGTGGTGGTTTTGATTGTTTAGATAAACTTTTGTATAAAAAAAGTGGTCAAAGTATAAGTAGGATTTTAAATCACATGACATAAATTAATTGGCATGCTTCGCTGGGATAGGGAGGTAAAAATTTCGCCTCCCTTGGGAGGTAAACTGCTGTTTTCTATTCTTATTTAAAGGTTAAAAATGGCATTTTTTCAGAAGGTAGCAGAAATAAATATTTTACAGTGATATTTTGAACGATTTAGCGTATTAACTGTAGTTTTCCAATTTGAATGTAGTAATCGGATAGATAAACTTTATATATTATTTCACAACTTGTATATCTTTGATTTCTCTGACATGCTTTGAACTCCCATTACTTTACTTTATGAACGAAATTGCTTGTTCACCGTCATTTTGTCCAATGTATATTATGTAAATCAAAGATGTACAGGGTGGCGCCTTTTCGTTGACCTTACAGGGTACAGCGAAAACTAAAAGAGATAGAACAAATCTGATTGTGCAACCTCGATTTCGATTTTTGAAAAAAATTCAATGGTGAAATTAAATCATGGATAACTTGATTCGTTTTGGAGATACAGAGTGTTTTTAAAATTTTGTCAATTTGGCCAGGCACTTGTAACTCGCTTGGTATTAGAGATAGAAAAAAAGTATAAATAGAAAAGTTTTAGGGATTTTTGCGTAGAACTCAGTGGCGTACCTATAAATTTTTATTGACTTTTATTTTTAAGTTATAACACAAAGTTGGGTTTTTTCAAATGGAACACCCTGTATATTTTTTTAAAAATGGATAGAGCTTACAAAAACCAATTCAATGATATATAGTTTGATGGGTCTGTCTGTAACAGATGTTGCGCAAATTGGCAAAAACCTATAAAAATTAAAATATTTGAGACAAAGTTGTTGTTTTTTAATGGGACATCCTGTGTATTTCTTTAATAAGTAATGCAACTGACAAATATCAACCAAATGATATATGGTTTAATGGGTCTGTTGTTCAATGTTCAATAGATCTTGGGCAAACTGCCAAAAACGTAAAAAAAAATAATTTATCCGATCCTTGCTAACAATTATTTTATTATTTAACCAATTTTCTAACTTCTATATAACTAAAATTAAAATTACGAATAAAAAATCCAAGACTAAAATATATATTTAATAATTCATACTATTAAACCTATGCCTAAACTGTATATAAAAAAGTTTTGATATTGCTGTGTTTATCATGATTGAAAAAGGAAACATTTTTTAAAGTAAGCTTTGAGTATAAAACCCCGTATGAAACAAATGAAACTGACGTACTAGTATGACTTATTTGGAAGCAGTGATATTATTTTATAAAATGGAGTTTCAAAATTACGAAAAATTTAATATGTTGGAATGTTACATTGAAAGTGGAAAAAATAGTATAAATGCATTAAATCTGTATTTTAATAGATATCCAGAACGAAGGCAACCAGGACAGAAAATGTTTGCCAGATTAGTAAGTAATTTGATTTCCTTTGAACCTTTTCAAAAACCACGTTCAAAGACCTATAATAAAGAAAACAGAGAGCTGGAAAAAATGAATACAATAGGGTATGTTGTCGCAGAACCTACTGCATCATCCAGACAAATTTGGGATTCTATTGGTGTTAATAGAAAAAAAGTAAAAAAAATTTAAAACGCCACAATTACCATCAATATGTTTATAGAAAAATCCATAATTTACATCCGGGTGACGCAGAACGCCGTATCACATTTTGTTTGTGGTATCTCCGGCAATGTGAACAAGATCCAGAGTTTTCCAGAAAGATAATATGGACAGATGAAGTTCGAGTAACTAGTGATGGACTGTTTAATCGCCACAATAATCTTTACTGGTCAAACGGAAATCATCGTTTGACAGTAAACAGAGTCAGACAAGGGAAATTCCCAAAAAACCATTTAAATCTGTAGTTACAGAAAAAACGGAAAGCAATTTCCCAGCATCGGTTAGAACGGCAAAATGCAAATAAAGAGCAACGCATTGGATTTGCTTCACAATTTTACTTGGAACCTCCGATTTTTTGGGAAAACATAATATTCATCGATGAAAAAGTGTTTCAGTCGTGTTACAATGGAATACTTAAGGTATACAGGCCTCAAGGAACATGATTTGATGAAAAATATACCCAAAAGGACAGACATAGTAGGCGATTTTCGGTAAATGTTTAGGGGTGGCTGAGTGCACAAGGACTTGGTGTATGTTATTTTATTGAAGGAAGGTTCAATGCGGGGGTATATATAGATCTACTATAAAATATCATGCTTCCTTCTGTACTGGATCGATTTCCGGATAGAAATTTTATCTTTCAGCAAAATAAGTGTCCCGTTCATACGGCCCGGCAAGTCAATAAATGGATGAAAGCGCAGCCTATCAAGGTTTTACCATGAACTGCCGTAGTCCGGATTTAAGTGTTATGGAAAATGTGTTAGGCTTATTAGTTAAAAAAATAAATAGGTAAAATGAGTTTAGGGTGTAAAATTTAACCGAACTTAAGGATAAAATTTTAGAGGCGTGGAATGAGTTACGAGGAAATCCGGACTACGCCCGGGCTTTGGTGTATTTGATGCCTGGAAGGCCAAACTCTGTCTTGGAAAAAAACGGGGTCGCAATAAAATATTAAATTTGTTGGAAGGATAATTAAATTTGTTTGAAATTATTTAATTGTTAATTAATTTATTAGTTTGTTAGTTTTTATAAAAAATTTGACAAATTTTAGGCCCAAGATTTAATGGCCGTCACTGCACATATTATAATTTTTTTATACAGTTGTCAATTTTAGCAGTTTTTCCAAAGTTTCACTAAAAAATTGGAATAGCAAAAAATCATTTTGCATGGTCTTAAATTCCAGTTATCATTTAAAAAAAAATGGAGATGCATAATTAACCAAAACGTTGTGTACCAACAAACCAATAAAACCAAGAAGTCCTAGATTATAGTGTTATTGAATACTAACAATTGCCTCAAATCGAAACTAATAACCTTCTGGATAAACAACCGCAGGCAACATAGGAAAAAAATCTTTTATATCGGGTAATTTTTATAAGCGTAAAAATTAAAATTCCTGTTCGCATATTATTGTGCAAATGCAAAACATAAAAATGATAATTAACGAAGCCCTAATGGGAGAAAGAGCTTAAAAAAATAATTAAATAATAAACAGCTCATTTACAACTTCTATGCCCACAGCGCCGCGCGAATAAAAATTGTCTTTTTCATTTTGTATTATTTTATTTTTTTAGTTGTTTTAATGCAAAATTCTCCCACTACTGTTTAAAAATTTTAAGTATGGAAATTGTTAAGTAAAATGGATTCACCGCATAAAAGTAAGCACAAGATAGCTCATCTTACATAAAATAACTACAGAAAAAATAGAAATACCTGCAGGATAATGAGTGTTCTTTAAACTTTACCAACTTTAAGTGAAAGCTTTAAAAATAAGTAGACATTGGTGAAATGTTTGCCCTAAAGTCAAGTTTAAGAGTTAGACAAGTTAAGCAAACTTTTTAAAGTAATTAACTTATTTATAAGTTTGTTTTTGCTATATTATTTATAAGAAAACCAAATTATAACACATGAAAGATATCGTTTTTTATATCTTACACAACAATAAGGAATAAGTTCCTTAAGCAACTTAATGAATCCCAGATAGTTGCACTTGAGATATCAAAGACGGATCGGATCTTGCGCTTTGGTATGGCCGCGCCATTGGCGGGCCTTAAGATTTGCGTCCTCCCCCACACACCGGAAGGTTTGTGGAGTATGAAATACCCCCCAACAAAAACAGGAACTTTGGGGGATTTTCCCCGGAAATTTTACAAAATTAAAATGCAAAGTTGTAAGTTTAAAGTTTTTTAAACTGGGAATTTCTTTTTTTTTAAATACCAATTTTGTGGTGAAATTTGTTTTAATTTATATTTTTTATACTTATAAAAATATTAGCCTACTATTTAAAAGAGACATGATTTACAAAAGACAACTGTTTATACATACTCTTAACAATAAAATCGTAGTTACAAAAATACCGTGCATAGCAGCCATTAACACTTTAATAAATTAAACAATATGCAACAAAAAAAAAGAACTAGTGCTGTCCCCAATTTATAAATTAGCAATTTATCCGCATCTTAAATATTAAAAAAATGAAAGAGTTACATTTTCGCTGTAGGTATCAGGATAAATTTTTATTTTATTAATAATTATACATTTTTTAAGTCTTAATATATTAAAAATAATGAAATTAAGTTTCTAAGTTGAAAATTTGTTATAAAATTGTTCTGTTGTAATTTATTATTTAATAAATTTTGTTAACAAATAATAATAATAATATGTCTACGGTACTGACAACTAATGAAAAAAAAATTAATAGCCGATTTTGCGCCTCCCAGGTAGCTGCGTCCTTGGCGGGCGCCCATCTCGCCACCACCTTAATACGGCCCTGCTTGCGCTTCTGAATAAACTTCCTTCCTACGGTCTTCTATCTAAACTTTGTCTCTGGCTTTCCCGTTTTCTTTCTATAAGAGTGTATCAGCTACTGAAAATGGTAACTTTTTTAGCGTTCACCTAGTTAATGCTGGGATACCCAGAAGCTTGGTACTATCAGCAACACTATTTAATTTTTACATTTACGACCTTTTTCCTTTCACAATCAATCCCATTCATAGTTCTCCTGATGTTAGTAGTGCCCTACACTGTAATATTCAGTTTCCCAAGCCAATCAACAAGGTTAAGTTTAAAATGTTTAATTATCTAAAATCTCAGAACCGGAATTTTGTTGAGCTGAACGGAAACATTTTTTCATATTGCTCGCAAAAAGTAAATCCTAGAAAAATCAACCAACTTCATTGATATGGCCATTCTCTCTATCAAATGCGTAAGACTATAAATTTTTTATCAGAATTGTATAGTAATACACCATATCGTAGCTTGAAAATATTTAAAAAATATATAAAAACATACAGGGCAAGAATTTGTTATAAAAAACAAAATCCTTATGCAAACCACATATTACGCTTCTTTAATGTTATTAGAGCATCATGGGGGGTAATTAATGGTATTAGAAAGAAGGGCGCTTGTCCCAATAACGACAGAACATATCAGCTGACGATTTTAATAACTTGTCTTCTGAGGTTGCAGAAAATTGTATCAAAAACACCAGATTCAAATTATAATGATTATTTGGCAATATAAACGAGTCATGCCCATTCTCATTCTCTAAAGTTACGTATAGCCAAGTCAGACATATTATTTACTCTTTAAAAACAAAATAGGTATTTATGTGTCTTTAATTAAAACTTTAAAGAATCTGCTTGTGATTCCTCTAACCAAACTGATTTATTTGCTTATTATAGCATGTTTTTTTTCATCACCTTTCAAAAATTAAGGGTGGATCCAGTATTTAAAAAGGGTGACAAAAATGACGTAGACAATTATCGTCCCATAAAGCTTGTGCCCATATTGTCAAAAATGTTTGAATCTCTACTTTAAAACCAACTATTTAATTATCTTATGTCTTAAAATTTGCTCTCGTCAAGCCAGTTTGAATTTAAAACTGATATGTTTACAACTTTGGAGGTAAGGGACCTCATAGTTCATAGCGGAGGTCTTTGATTCCGAAGAAGGCAAAGGCAATTCCATCGGCTGGAAGGGTTATGGCAACAATTTTTTGGGACGCCAAAGGCATTATTCTTTTTAACTATCTTGATTAAGAAAAAAACATAATTTTAAGTATTACGCCAACCAAGTTGACCAGTTGAATCAAAATATTTTTGAGAAATGTCCCAGTTTTGCAAAAACAAAATAAGTTTTACTAAGACAACACCGGCCGAGTGATGATAACGTTGTTAAGTTTAGCAATGGACTTAGCAATTGTTAAAAGTTAACAATGGTTTAGAATGTTTAACAAAACGTCATTGTCAGTGTTATTCAATGATTTTAGTAGGCAACCTGTCAAAATCTGACATTTTGTTAAACATTCTAAACCGTTGTTAACTTTTAACAATTGCTAAGTCCATTGGTAAATAACAACGCGATCATCACTCGGCCGTAAACCTTGCCACAAATCGCAAACATTTATCAGTTGGGCTTTGAGCTGGTCTTTTATGCACCTTATTGACCAGATATACCCCAGCGGATTTCCATTTATTTCTGAATTTGAAAAAAATTCTTGCTGCTAGAAAATTTGCCTAGGATGTAGACGTGATTGCTGCCACAAACGCCTATTTTGAAAACCTGGACAAATCAGTCTGCCGCGATGGCATAAAGGCTCTTAAGCACCGACGGAATAAATGTATTGAGCTACATGAAAACTAGGTAAAAAAATAAAAATAATTATTAACCTTTCAAAAAAAGGCAAAATATGGCCTTTTTTTAAAGCGGTTCGAGGATTTTTTCTAAAGTTGTAATTGTTAATAACAAACAACGCAATAAAAAAAGCGGTATCGATTTTTAATAAAATTTCCCATAAAAAATTTCCAATTTCCGAAGTTCTATCTTCATTAATTATAATTTTAATTTAACGCTGAAAATGGGCCTCCGCGCGACCTTTTCGGTTGCGCGCTTGGCGTTAAAACTGAGTACGTCACATAAAATAGTTTTTTAGGATATTAAGTATTATTTGAAAAAAAAATATGGTGTATTTAAAACACATTTCCGTTAAAAATTTAACTTAAAGTTATTTTTTTAAAAAGTTAGACAATTGGCAATTGGTAAATTGTTTTGAACTTTCATCTTCATTGTACATTTAAAAAAAATATTTAAATAATTGTCGTATACATTTTTCGCGTCGTAAAGCCCTTTTTGTATACCTAACAAAAACAGGTCATAAAGATTTTAAAAATTTATTGCTTTGTTTAAAATAATTTTATAACTTTGACTATTTCACTAGAGTGTATTGCACCGGCAATAAAATCGGTATCCAGCTGAAAATATTGCTACCGGGACAAAACCAATAACATGGTATTTCAGCGACAATTTTTTGACATTGTCAAACTGAGATTTTTCATTCATAATTTTTGAATTATCGGCAAAAAATTAGTTTAAACAATGAAAACAGATTTGAAAGTAATTCATTTACTGAGATCGAAAAAGCAATTCATAACACGATCCCTTATAACACGGCGAAAACGAAAAAATCTGCTTGGGAAATATTTTCCAAATTTCTTCAGAAGGTTTGGCGCAAATTTTAGAAGATTATGGGTATAACATGAAGAAAAGAAATGGAGAGGACTACAAAGAGTCTAGTATAAAATCCTTGTGGAATACAGTGGCACAGAAAGCAAGAAAAATATTTCAAAAAATTTGGCAAAAAAGTGGATCCATTTCAGGACTTAATATTTAAATCAGCTCGATTGGCATGAGATGCAAAGCGTCGGCAACTTCAGGCAAGGCCTGAAAAAAGGAAAGTGAGTTCAAAAGCATTTACCACTACAGATCTTTTGGAAATGGTCAAATGTTACGACGAGGACAATCCAGACGGATTACAAACAATATTTTTCCACATTTGTTCCTTTGAACTTGCCTGGTGTGGCAACGAAGCCGTTAATTGTAAAATTCAGTATTTTTAAAAAGAACTGGACCTCAAGGGTAGGTAACTAAATAATTGTAATATTTATTTTGTTTGCTTAAAGATTATTTTTTAGGACACTTCTTTGAAAGGGTTAAATATAATCCCATATTTTCGAAAACTTCCCAAAGAGGCTCTAAAAGTTTGACAAATAGTAAATGGCTAGTAAGAAACAGAACCAATGAAAACCTGTGTCCAGTCAGATTATATTTGAAATTAATGGAAAAAAGAGCAACTAATCCTCACTTGACCACAGAGCGATTGTTTTTAACTATACATTCCACTGGAAAAAAGGAGTATGGTACAAAAACATGCCTTTGGGCTTAAGTACCTTATCAAAGTGGACAAAACAATCTGCTGAAAAAATTGGCTTAGATACAAAAAAAATATAAAATTACCCATCGATCTTCTGCAATCTCTACTTTAACAAAAAATGGACTTGGTGATCAAGAAGCTATTAAGCTCACAGGACATTCTAGTACCAACTCTTTAAAACCATATCTTCAGCTGAATCCAGAGCACCACCTAAATTTAATTAAAAATTTGCGACAAAATAAGGAAAATGAAGTTTCGGCCTCTACGAGTACTACGGTCCAGGTACAAACTCAATCTGCTGTGGTTGAAAAAAACAGCGCTCAAACTAATAATTATTATAATTGCACATTTTATATCAATAATTAGGTAGTTTTTAGTTTACTTGTTTTGATGGCAATTTTTTTTAAATAAAATAATTTTGTGTTCTGTTTATTTTCAAAATCTCCTTACGTGAAATAGTCATGACGAATACCACTCGAAAAAAAATTATGTAGGCAAAATTGTTCTCAAGGTTTTATTCAAGTTTGTTACTTTTCGGTAATTGCCAAGCAACAAACTTTCATTCATACCTTTCGTATATTTTGCCGAAAATTTTTTTTCTGTTGTGATATTATATATGAAAATATTATTCTGATTTTCTTTTATTATTTGTCAAAGTCATAAAATTGTTAGAAAGTAAAAATTAAAATATTTTAAAATTTTATGGCGTTGTCTGGTTAAGTAAGTATATAAAAAGGGCAATTATTTAAACTTTCTTTTTAATATAAAATGAGAAGGAAAATTCAATACAATTTTGTTAATTGACAATTGTCCAACCTGTTAAAACTTCAACGGAAATCAATTCTTTAATGTGTTCTGTACACACGACAATTTTAAAAAATTTCAATTAATATTAAATAACCCAAAAAAAAATTAGGCCCAGTTTCAACCTTAAATTAAAATTATAAATAATGGAGATGGAATTATGGGTTTTGGAACTTTTTTTATTAAAAATTTCCTTTTCTTCAAGAATATTTTTGCAATTTCCGCTATCTCTTAAAGTTTTTTGTTTATTATCAAAAATCGAAATGACTTTATTTTTTTAAGTCTTTCGTTAATAGCAATTGCACTTTTAATAGGCAGAAAAAATTCTTTAAACACCTTTCCTAGATTTGCATTTCACGTTAAATGAGCTAAAGACTCATATTTTTGAAGCCTTCTAAATATTTTTCGCAGAAACCACTTCTTTACTAGACCAAATAATCTTTGCTAATTCTTATATTCTCTCGTAAAATCGTCTATATTTTTTCGATCGATGACATCAAACATAGCCATTTGGCTTTGATAGAAGTCTAAGAGAAAACACCCCCTGAAGGTTAAAAATTGCGGAAAAAATCTGATAAGGGTCTCCGAACACGCTAGAATCGACATTTAAATGACATTGATTAAATTCGGCCACTTCATTTTGCAGGCTGATGGCGTGGCTTTTAAAATTCGAGCCATGGCTTGATTTTCTTGATAGGATTCGTCTGGCTTGAAAATTAATGGAATAAAATTCTTTTCTGCAGTTTGTTTTAGTTAATTAAAATCGTATTGCCTTTTTGCTTCCTAAGGGGAAGGCTTCATTTTACTTCAATTTAAAAGTTTAATCACAAATTTTTATAAAGAAGAAAAACAGCGCTTGTAAAGTTTCTTTAAGAAAATTAGTCATTGCTATAAAACCTTTGTCATTTCTTTTAAATTTTTAATAAATAATGTTTTTAATAAATTTTTAATTTGAGTATACAATTTAGATTAATGTATTGAAATAATTTACAGAATTGATCGATACTTGGTGAAGGTCCATCTTAATTACTACTTTACAAAAAAATAATTACAATTGACTTACACTAATTTAATCAAACACCATACACGAGTACATGAATTATGAAGACACGTTTTGCAACACTGTAGCTTTATTAATGCAAATGACATTCTAAGTTTATACTTGGCCTCTAATGTTTTATAAAAATATTGATAATAAAAATTAGTAGTAGTTTCATACAATAAACATTTTTAACAATGGTGAGCTATTGGATTCCAACTGATCATTTAGAATATAGTCTGGGTTTTTATATCTATAAATTTCTTAATATTTAACTTAGCCCTTTGGATGGTTGCTGGGTGATGTTGGGGATTGCTGGGGATTGCTAGGGTTAAATTCAAGGGTTATGGGTAAATTCTAACTTCATATTCGTTTTTAACAAGCTAAAAAACGTATTGTCAGATATTTATTTTTTTTTCCAAATGAATAAAAATTTTACCTTCCGGGAGGGGGGGAGCTGGGGGGTTGCTGGGGCAAAATCTAAAGGTGATGGGTAAATTCTGACTTCGGATTCGTTTTTAGAGACCAAAAAACTTACCGGAAGGTACTTCACATATCTGGTTCAAAACTTTTTTTTGTGTGCCTGTGTAATTTTCGTCATTTTTACTTAAAATAAGTATTTGTTAATATTTTTTTTTAATAGTTTTATAATAATTTCTCATTTTTTTCATAGATTCCAAGATATTGTGAACTTTAATTTCTGAGAGCAGAAATTTTACTTTATCTTCCGGACTGTAATAATTGCTTATAAGATTCTTTTATATAAAAGTGATATTAAATGAATATACATCGCAAAATTAAAAATTTATATATTTATTTGGGATTTAAAGAACTTACTATAAGAAACCAATTTTTTTATATAAGATATTTAAGAAAATGTGATGAAATTTAAATAAATATAATAAATTTCATAAAGAGTTATTTATCAGAAATTTTGAAATATTTTAATAAATGTTGAAAAAAATTTTTGCTTTAGTCAAACATCCGAAAAATAGAAATATTATTTTTCATTTTTATTCTGCGTATCGGAGATTCCATTTTCTTCAAGTGATGGGTGGTTATCGCAGTCACTTTCACTGCAAACAATGCAAGCCGGTGAGCAATGAAGGCCACTTTTTCTGCAGCCACATGCTGAAACGCATCCTGTTTCGCAATAGCAAAATATGATTTTTAAGACGTTTTTAGGTGCTGCTGGTTGCGTCATTTTTACTGGTTTTAAATAATCGTCTTTTTGCCAACCCCATTCTTCAAAAGCGATTAAGGAATTAATTTTTCATTGCTAGACTTGTAAGTAGACTCTTGGCACATGATGATAATTAAATGTTTTTTTAACCACTTAAAAATAATGCCTTACAACGAGTTTGTTTAATAAAAACTAAATTAGGTAAACAAGGAAATATTAAAACAGATCATCTTTTATTTATTCATGCATTTACTAGATGTAATACTACCTCCGCCTTTTATAATAAAGGTAAAAGTAATTTTATCAAAATTTTTAATAATTATTATAAATTACGTGCAGCAGATGAAACTTTTATCGTTAAAAATCAAAATGATGAAGTAGTTTTCAATGAATATGTAAGTTATATACTCAAAATGTATGGTGCAAAAACTTAAATAAACTATACAAACGTTTCATAGCATTAGCTTCAAAAGATAAAACTGTACAACCTCATTCACTACCTCCTACAGGGGATGCAGCAAAACAACATATCCAAAGAGTCTACTTACAAGTCCAGCAATAAAAAATTGGGTTGGCAAAAAAGAGTACTTAAAACCAGTAAAAATGACACTACCAGCAGCTCCTAGAAGCGTCTTAAAAATTATACTTTGCTTTTTAAGTTAAAGACATTCTTAGCAGCTTTCCTGGGTTCTTAACATGTTTAGGTTTTATTTTGCCTAGTTTTATTTTGTGGTAAGATAGAGTGTTCTGTTTTCTTAGCTGTAACTTGCCAGCTTAAGATGCTAAGAGACAGCTTTTAGTTTATAGTCAGTCAAACTTAAATAATAAGTTTATTAAACGTAACAAAAAGTTCCAGCTTTTTTGACTTTTTAACTTTTAAATGGCGAAATTTAAACATTTATCCTGCATTTTTAAATTTTTACAGTTTCACAAAAGAAAAGTTTTTTTAACAAAAAGTAAGTCATACTTTCTTAAATTTGACAAAAATCAAAGTTTTGCGAATCGTACACTACAAGATTATTTATAAGGCTTGTCCACTTTTACATATTCAAATCATTTTGAAAAAAAACTTATAAATCTAATTTTTTATCTTACAAAAATTCCAATTTTATGCAGAGAAAAGGTCTACCTAATCAAAGAGAAAATGTAAAAAGGAAATTGAGGTATAAGAAAGAGACGTAGGTGATAACTTCAACCAAACAAATTCCAAATTACTAAAATACCAATAATTTAAAAAAATGTTTTCTCCCATAAAAGCTTTTTATAGCACTTATTTTACGAGAGTGGCTATTTGCTTTCGGTTTAAATTTACATTAATGAGCAAAAAAATATTATTTTTGGGTAAAGTTAAAAATAATTTTTAAATTAAATAATCTTTTTAGGCTTTCTTTTAAGTATTTTAAAAGGGGTTACTAGTGGTTGGAAAATAGTACACGTTTTTCTTTTAATAAATTATTCTTTGATGTTTTAAAGTTTGTAAATGTATTAAAACATAACAAAATTTGAATTTATCTAAAATGCTCAAAAGGTCTTTTTCTCAACTTAAACATAAATGGGCTATGGGTGAGTTGGCAAATGTGCCTCATACTGAGCTCATGGGCATACCCATAGCTGCAAAAAAATAAGCAGTAGGAACTTAACTAATAAAGTTGTGCTTATCCATACGAAATTCAGACGGACACTACCAGCCCTAAAAAGAGCATGTTACACCTGGGGTTTAGTACTAGAATGGCACCGTACCATTGTGGTACGGTGACATTCTAGTACCATGGACGCTTCCAGCAGAAATAAAGTCACCCTCTGCTGGATCAAAGGACACACTGACTACAAAAGCAACCGCATCGCTGACTCGTTGGCCAGGAAGGCTGCTAGGACCAAACCTTTTGGACCTGAATCTTTCGTAGGTCTGACAGGGTCTACGATGAGAAACCTAATTAAAATACACTCTCATCAGCAGTTTAAAAGACGATGAAATAAAAGCAGTAAACTGTGACTTTTCCAGGGAGTTACTTAACTATTCTGACAGAGAAACAGCCAAACATGACTTGACAGTGCCCAGAGCGAACCTTTATCCAATTACGAGCGTTCTTATTGGACATTGTCAACTGCGAAAGCACCTTTTTAAAATGGGTATAAATGCCACACCTTTGTGTAAAGGCTGTGAACAGAAAGATGAGACAGTGGAGCACATCAGGACCCTGCACGCTCGTCCAAGAGAAGATCCATGCTGGGCGAGTATTTTCTTTTCTTGGCCGACATTAAGAAGATTTTCCTCGACAACCTGATCACCTACTTTAAACCAGTAGGTTGGGTGACCTACTAAGTGAGCAGTTTCCTTTAAAAGGTAGCACAAAGATCCTACTGAGGCCTAGGTGCTGTGATGTTCACCGCCCTCCTGACTTTCAGATTTAGATTCAGAGGTCTTGTTTTTATTCGAATATCTGTTAAGTTGTAACTTGGTGAGTAAATGAGGTTTGTAGCTACAATATGCATTTTAATTTAGCAGAGTTAGATTTTAAAGATCATATATAATGCGGAATCTACTGATTACTTTGTATATTTTTGATGCCCTTTTACATTAATCTGCCACAAACTATTGTTATGTTATTTGTTTGTATCCAACTAATTAGAACAAAATAGATTATTTTGAAACAAATTGACAACTTAGCCTACTCATTTTAAAATGTCCTTCGAGTCCAAACCTCTAAAATCTGTTAAAAAATTCTCTTATTTTATAACACAAAAGTTGTTAATATTTTGTGACTGAAACAGTCAATAAAATATGATGTAATGGAGTAACGTACAAATCAATTAATTTTTGTAAAATATTACTCTGTAGTAAACTATTCTCTTTTAAAAATTTTCAAATTAAAGCTCTGTTTTGATAGTGATTAGGTTCTAATTCTGTTAACTCAGCTAAACGTGTTAGACTTGGAATTTTCGCGGCCCCATTAATAACGTTCGCTATCTATCTATTGCTTCCACGGAACGGATTCCTACTTATGTAAATTAAGACAAATGATTACCCTATTGAACTTGAAATTTATTTTCGAGTATAAATTAAGCACTTTAAGATTCTGAGTAATCAGACCTTTTTACTTCTAGTTAAGTAACTGGTCATTTAAAATAGGTTGAAGGTAATTTGATTGATCTTTAATACTGTACTGAATTAAACTTATTAAAGATTTATTATAAATAATATTATTTATGATATAAGTGCTAAAAGTGACATTTTATTTTGTGAGAAGGAAAGCTGCCTTCAAACTCTATGTTTAAGGTGATGATGAACATAAATAATCAGGACAGCAGAATTGTTATGATAAATTTGATGTCTTGACATTGTAAAAGATTAAATTTTATCATTGTGACTATTAGGAATTAGAAATAATTAGAGTTGCCGCGAGACACGAGATACGGGATATCTCGTCACGTCTGGTCTCGTTTTGAAGCCATTTTGCCTCGTCTCGAGAGCATTTTGTCTCGAATTTCGAGACGAGACAAAACGAGATAAAATCCTTCGAGACAAGCTCGAGACGAGACGAGACGAGACGAGACATCTCGAAAAATTTTAATGACTAAAAACTTAAGTGAACTAACTGTAATAAATCTCCAACAATATATTTCTAGTTCTTAAGAATTATACAGGTTGTTTAAGATTTAGTGTTACAAACTTCGACAGCAGTTGGATCTTGCAAAAATAAGTTTCTATAAACAAAGTTAAGAAATGCATCGTTTCAGAAATACAGGGTGTTAAAAGATAAAATTTATTGCTTTAAAAAGTATATCACCCTGTGGTTTTATCATTTTTTTTTATTATTTTGAATATTTCACTTATGTACATATTTTCCCATAAGAAAAGTATTATTATGGAGAAAATTACAGCGGAAATTTCACTTCGTCTAGGCAACGTGGTTTTTCCACTTACTGTCAAATTGACAATACGAAATTTTTAAATCATAATGAGGGTTTGTTAAATTAATATTTAATTTTAAGTTAATAAACTTTTAAACGTTTTTGATTCGTAAAATATTCTCCCTAAATACCGCTCGTGCTTTAAAATTAACCAGATATTTTTTAACTCATGCGTGTTTTCTTTAAAAATTTCACTCGTCCCTCGGACTCGTGAAATTATGAGAAAACACGATATCGTGAAAAATTATCGGTAATTTTTAAGCACTCGTGGTACCGCCGATAAAACAACTTAAAATACAACTTTTTTGTCTCTTGATTTTTTTTTTTAACTTTGCTTTGCTATCAAGAAAAAAATTAAAACCGATTCTTTTTTTATACTCTTTTGAAAAGTAGGAGGTTTACTTTGTCTCTCGAAAAAAACTCAAATAACAAAAAAGTTGTATTTTAAGTTGTTTTATCAAAATAATTGTTTTAAAAAATTATGTACAATTAAAGCTTCTTTTTAACTTTAGGACCCTGCGTGCTTCCAATTTCGAAACGGTGCATATTCGAACTTATGTTTATAGAGATTTTTTTGCAAGATTTAACTGCTGTTAAAGATTATAAAACTATTGCTCAAACACAAAACAAAAATTTCTAGAAAACATTTTACCTGTTTTTGTAATAGAGTTTATGTCTTATGTTTTATTATCTTTAAGATTTTTTTCTATTTTGTGGACATTTTTCTGTAACTTATATGTTCTATATCTTTATTTTAAATAAAAAAACAAATTATTAGGTTTGTTTTTTTTAGTTGCATATTATGGGTATCCGTAAAGTCTGACATCACCAACTTTTTGAGAAAACTACACAATTTTAAGAAGAGCTCAATCACGTCATCTTTTATTTTACAAAACGTGTTATAAAAAATATAAGCACTTATACAGGGTGTTCCATTTTTAAAAAATATTAATTCACCTTCTTACTTCTTACAAGCTTCAAACACAAAAATGAACTAAGGAAAAATGTCAAAACATTTTAAAAAGGCAACCGCTCTATAGATCTTTAAATAGTAAAAAACATACAAAAACTATTGCCGCATCCCGAATAAAACGGTGTGTCGGCAAAGTATACAGGCAGCGCGGCGGCACTTTTTGATGCATATGCAAAGGGTTGTTTTTGAATGTTTTTTCTGTTAGTTGAGGATTTGCCGCTATTATGTTTTAAAAAGTTTTAATTTAAACTAAAAACAATTCATCCTTCTTAAAATACATACCAGTTTGCAGCAGATTTTGCAATTAGTTTGTAGGTATATAGTGTACAGGGTAAGTCAACGAAGGCGAGGAGTAAGTAATTTAATGCCTTGAATATAAGATGTGTAGATAATGTGCTTATGTAAGTATTAGGTATATGGTAAAATGTTAAATTTTAACCATATTTTAAATTGGACAGGGCACGTCCATAAAGTATTAGGGTGCTACAAAAGTAATTTTTTAAAATTTAAAATAGAATACCCATACCTACTCATATTTTTACAGTTTTGGATTCTATTTATTTAATTCTAGAAATTCCTATACCTACTTCATATTCTTGGGTATACTTAATTATTATGGAAAAAGTTAAAAATTAGTAAAAAAAATTGAGAATGAACATTTCAAAAATTAAACATTGGAATTAATAATGTAATGATAAAATATGTGTGTTCCATTTAAAAAATATGTCTTTTTATCACCACCTTGGTCACTGTGCAAACATAAAAAGTAGTTTAAAAAATGTGTAACATGTATCTAAAAATAAAAATCGACGTGTCCAAGCATCTTTATTAAACTTCCGAACTAATTTTTATTGAAATTATACTATACGTTACTAATGCACTGTATATTAAAATTAATTTAATTGAAATAAACCAAAACAACTCGAGACAAACGAGACAAAACGAGACGTCTCGGCTCGACCCTTGTCTCGTCTCGTTTCGAAATACATTATCTCGAAATTTCGAGACGAGACAAGACAAGGCTTTATCTCGTCTCGTCTCGTCTCGCGGCAACTCTAGAACTAATAATTTTCTTGTCGATGGGCTATTTAAACAAACAAAAAATTTGCTATTGTGCGTCTTTTTAATGGCAACAATAATAATGTGACGACTGTGCAAAGGGAATATCACCTATTGTATCCTTAACAACAGATACTATCTATAAACACTAATAAATACAGATTTAGAAAGTTAGACCGGAAAAGCTTAAAAATAAAGAGAAGGACTATAGCACGAAATAAAAACAAAGATTTGGCTATACTAGTTTTTTTCAGAATAATTATTATACTTTTTCTATTGGACTAGCACTAACTACTTTTAATTATTTTAGAAAGTCCTGAAATGTTAATCTTGGATACGCATCTAAACCTAATAAAATGGAGTATAAAATTTATTTAACTTTAAAATTTTATAAATTTCATCCCTATAAATTAATGTTCGTCAACAATTTTTCTGAACAAAAGATGCAGGTCCGATCTGAGTATGCACTGGAAATAGCTAGTCTTATGCGGCAGGATCCAAAGTTTTTAAATAAAGTTTTTTATCGATCGACAAGTCTTCCTTAACTTTAGCATAAACATTTTATCGCAGGAATATACATTATTGCTCCAAAGTAAACCCTCATCAAATTTAGCAACATAACAATTTTATTGTTTCCCTTGCTTTCTTGATACTAACATGATTTTTTTTTAATTTATTTACAATTGAAGTTTAAATATCTTAAAAACTGTTTACTCAAATATTATTACTTAATGAAAATTTGAAATTAGAAAAAAAAGATCTTTTGTTTTTGCCCATAATTTACAGGGTGTTTCATTTAAGAAAGTTAAAGTTTCTTATAATTTTAAATTTTTTTAATGCAATATTTTTATACTGATAATTTGAAAAGATACTATGGGAAAAACCTACAATTTTTATATAAAACATTTTTTTCTACCTTCAAAAATAAAGAGGCTCCAGATGCCACGTAAATATAATCAAAGACCGCATACATAAAGAGAATCAAAAAAGTTTTTAAACAAGGTTTAACTCGACCCCACTTTTTATTTAAGATTTTAAGGGGTAAAATTCGCTCTGGTCAAAGGGTTGGGATAGGAGCTGCTGCATATGCTTAAAAAAATTTCCCGTACACATAAAAAGTAAACAAGTACCAGCATTTTTTTTAAAGATGGAAGGTACTCAAAAAAGACTTTTACTTGTTTTCGTTTAGCCACCACGTACAAAAAACGACATTTATTTCTAGGATTACAAAAACGGCATATTTCTATTATTACACTGTGAATTGTTATGATTTCTAACAATTCTTTTTGTCACCGAATAAATATTAGTTAACATTACAGAAATCTGTTTTGCTCTGTTTTAACCCTTAGGGGCCACACCTCAGCCAGGTCACATGAGGCCGCATTACGTCATGGCAAAGATAATACTACTACGGATAGATGGTTCATTTAAATGGGGCGTTTTGAATCAGTTCGGAGATATCAATGCTTCCGTAAATGCGAATAAAATTAAGTCGGTAACCCCTGCCCCAGCGAAACAAACCGTGCGACATTGCCAATGTCTGTCGCTTGTACCTTATTCGAAACACGAAGTAGCGAAAGCGGGCGGATAAACGGATTGTGTTTTTTCTAGTCGCGTTTCATCACGCCAATAGTAAAAGCCGGCAACACTGTTTAACTTTCGTTCAAGGATAGCGCCAAAATCACTCGATGGTCATCGGCTCGCGTTAGCCAAAGTCCATTAGGGGTATCAAAAATATAGCATTGAATGGTTCATCTTATCCGTAGTAGTATTATATTTGGCCATGGTAAAAATCCTAGTTGTACAAGACATATGGGTTTTTTAAGACTTCTAACCGATTGCTTTATGTTAATTGACGAGTTCTTCATCATTTTTAATGATTTTTATCGGTTTATTTATAGATGGCGTTTTAAAAACTGGATATATATGTAAAGAATTTGCAAAAATGCCTTTTTTTTGGAAAAAAAATGCATTACTCCGCCATTTTTTAATATTAAGCCTAAAATTATTTGGTTGTACCCACAAAATCTACCACTATCATAAAAAATAACAGTACCGCCGATCATTCAAAAAGTATATTTATTTTGCAAAATTACTGGAGGGAAAAATTAAAAAAATACAAATCATAACATTTGCATTATGGTATTTTATTAGCTTCTTTTTTTTCTTCTTCTTTAGTTTATGTTTTGAAAAACCAACCATTTAAATCTGTAGTGACAGCAAAAACGTAAAGCAAATTCCCAGAATCGGCTAGAACGGCACGGCGAAGAATAAGGCAAATATCCGAATTGCGCTGCCACCCGGCAGCCTTAAAACCGTTTTTAACAAATGAAAATAAAGAACAACGTATTGGATTTTATCTACAATTTTACTTGGAACCTCCGATTTTTTGGTAAAATATAATATTCACCGATGAAAAAGTGTTTCAGTCGTGCTACGATGGGATACTTAAGGTATACAGGCCTCAAGAAACACGTTTTGATGCTAAATATACCCAAAAGGACAGAAGTAGTGGGCGATTTTCGGTAAATGTTTGGGGGTGGCTGAGTCCACAAGGACTTGGTGTATGTTATTTTATCGAAGGAAGGTTCAATGCGATCCAAATGCAGATCTACTACAGAATATCATGCTTTCTTCTGTACTGGATCGATTTCCGGACAGAAATTTTATCTTTCAGGAAGATAAGTGTTCCGTTCATACGGCACGACAAGTCGATAAATGAATGGAAGAGCAGCGTTTCAGGGTTTTACCGCGGCCCGCACGTAGTCCAGATTTAAATGTTATGGAAAATGCTTGCGGCTTATTAGTTAGCAGAAAAGTCAAAATTTGACAAAATTTTTGCCCTAGATTTAATGTCTATCACTGTTCTCTTGATTTGTTCGATAAACAATATCATATTAAAATGAAACTGAATTATTTCATATGAACGGACAAGATTCCATGCCGACTAGGATTAAAAAAAAACTAGAATATTAAAAACTCATCTTTATATTGTCTATTGACACCAGAAACAATTCAATTATATAAAATATCTTTTCCAAGCAACAGTTGTTGCCACACTGGGGAATCTAGTTACCCCACGCCGATTAGCGTTTGAAGCACCACCACGCGTTTTTTGACTTCCTATGTAATGGAGTCACATCTCACACTTGTCTACCACTGGCAGAAGTCGTTACTTGTATTAATTTTAAAGGTTTAAGACATCTAATTTTACTTTTATTGAGCCTGTGGTCACTAGCTACCCCGTGGGTCGCTAAGAGTTAACCAATTGCCTCTTACCCTTAACAAGATTTCCATGCATGATGTCAAATTTTCATCACTATCTAAATTTATCAAAAAATTACATTTCGGTTACATGAAAGCCGCAATTTTAACGCATAATACCTCGAAGCTAGGTAATTCCCACAAGAAATCTTTCCGGAAAATTCATGCGGGGACGACCCTGCGAATAACCAATTTCGAAGTTGTATTGTTAAATCCTCGATAGCGTTGAAGAAGTTATAGGGCCTTGTGTGATATTAAAAAACTCTATAAGGGTTTTTAACTGGATAATCGTGGTTTTGATGCGCTGAAAATATTCCTTTAAATTTTTTAAATTTATAAGAAACTTATAGTACTTTTTGAGAAAAAAACTTTTATTTTTTTACTGCAACTTAACTAAGAGTACCTAGAAATGCAACAACGTTGAATCTTTCTTCTTTTTAATTACACAGGCCCACAAAAAAAATAAGTGGTGTGTGCTGAGTGTGTCGGACTAAGATTTTCTGGCGTAGTTTTTTTACTGAACAGCACAAAATCGAGAGAAGCCCAAAAAACCGACACCGTATATTTACCGCAGAAAACACCACAAAATGTTTGGGCTACGACTATACAGGGTGCCACAGATTCGAGTGCATGCATGGGGGTCTCGGAAACCGTAAGAGATACGAAGTCGGTTAAATTATGGCAAAGTTGCGCATTTAGGTGCCTAACAACATACCGATTAGAAAGTTGTAAAATTCCGAGTACTTCCGGAGATATCTGGAAAAACCCGAAATTTGCTGATTTCGTTTTTATTTTTTTCTGGCGTTATTTAAAGAGATATGGAAAAACAAAAGACACTTTCTCATGGCCACTTCTTAAGCTCTACAAAACAGCGTTAAGAGATTTTCTTTACGACGTTTCGTTTTCGTTAGACCATTATCAACTTTATTTTTTTGGGTTTTTTATTTAATTTTTTTAAACCTCTTATTATCCCGATTACAAAAATGTATAACACTTAAATTTAATTAACAAATATGGAACGCCCCTATAAGAAATGCTGTGCGTTCCTTGTCTTACTCATTGTCTCTTATGAAAAATATGTTTATTTAACAGAAAAATATTAAGTGTTATACATCATTTTAACTGCTTCAAAAAAATGCAATAAACAATTGAGTGCCGCATTTAAAAAAATAAAGTTGATGATGGTTTAAGGAAAACGAAACGTCGTACGAATCTCTCAACGCTGTTTTATAGAGCTTAAAAAGTGGCCATAAGAAAGTGTCTTTTGTTTTTCCATATCTCTTTAAATAACGTCAGAACAAAATTAAAACGAAATCAGCAAATTTCGGTTGTTTCCGGATATCTCCGGAAATACTCGGAATTTTACAACTTTCTACTCGGCAGGTTGTTAGGCACCTTAATGCGCAACTTTGCCATAATTTAACCGACTTTGTATCTCTTACGGTTTCCGAGATCCCTATGCATGCACTCGAATCTGTGGCACCCTGTATAAGCTATAAGAGATACAAAAAAATTTATAAAACAAAAAATAATGCCTTTTAAATTATCTATATAAAACGTTATATAGACGTTTTTATAGGATAAATAACAAAGGAGATATAAACAAAAATGTAATTTTGACAAAAATTTCAGTCCAAAAAGGTTTTTTTTTATCATTATGATTTTGGTTTTTTAGAATAAATAATTAATTTTATTTATATAATTTTCAAATCACCTGAAATTTGCAAAAAAAAAACAAAAATAAAAATAATTAACTTTCAATTTTTTTCTTTGAAAAAATCCTAAAAATTTGGTTTTTTAGTTATAACTCAAATACATAGTTTATGTCCTTTATAGTTTTTAAGATTTTTACGTTTAAAAAAAAAAAAAACATTTATATCTGAAATTACGCATTTTCTCATTTTTTTCTGCTTGACCACCAATTTCGACTTCATATTCGTGTTTAGCAGCAAAAAATACACCAAAAAATCTTAATCCGGCACCCAGAACACATCACTTTTATTTTTTTTTGTGGGTCCGTGTTATTGGCCTTTATAATACGATTAGTCAGAATAGATTAATATTAAATCTCTCCTTTTCTAGCTTATGTGTGATTAAATAATAGTAGTCACTTACTTAAATCCTTTTAAATATTGAATCCTTAACATTTTTCTTAAAAAGTTTTCACGTCATGTCATCATCAATTTTCCATTTTTTTAATTTTCATTTGGTAGACATTATAATACAAAGTCGGTTATTTTTTGTTGTAAAATTTTAAACAAAATGAAAAAGAAAACATTAAGGGCGCCTTACTTACTTACGGCCATAAAAAACGAAAAAATATTGTCAATAATTATGAGATTTAAATACATAATTAAAAACCAATTTTATATTATTAATTTATGAGAACGAATTATATAACTAATTTACAACTCAAAAATTAAAATTTAAAAGCTAATACAATCATTCCATGTTAAACTCAAGCTCATCTGCAATTTGCTCAAGTGAGCTAACCACTGTTGGCTTCGTTAATCTGAACTTTTTGTCTAATCAAAATTGTTTTTTTTTTAAATAAGGAACCAATATCCAAAAAAATAAAATAAACTTTCTAAATTCTTTTTTAAAATCCATCTAATATTAAATTTATAATAATAAAGTTCAAACCACCATTGTTTAAAAACTTCGTTTTTACATAATTTTTACCAAAATAATTACTTGAAACTACAAACGAAAAATAAACAAAATATATGTTAAATGTCAAGTGTTTCAATGTCAAATTACTTAAGGGATCATTTAGTACAAAAAATCAAAAAATTAAAGTTAGGATACTCTTAAGGACGAATTTCAGCTGGTTCAAAAAACATTTGAAACTTAAGGGGCAGTTAATGCTTAGAAAAAACTTAAGTGTCGTAAAAAGTGTTGATGCAACTGGCCATAACTTATTTAGTATTTACCCAAGGACGGCTGGAGATATTTACCAGTTGAAACGTTGTGTTTTGTTAAACAAATTAAGATAATGGAGAAATCATCTCTGGTTCAACCTACATCTATCAGCTTTAAGCAAACATACAGGGTGTCCCAAAAGTAATGGGACACAGAGCAACAGCAGATTCCTTAGGTCGAAATTATGCAATTTACGTAAACTTGCCTTATCCCAAAGTTGATAATAACAAAGATACAGGGTGTTAAACTTTTAATTTTACTTTCGTTTTTTCGTAATAATTTCTTAACTAAATGACATAGCGATACAAAATTTGGGATCTGGGGGTTTTCTGATGCGAGAAATTTAAATTTGTCCATGCTTTTGATGTTGCCACTAGAGGGCGCCAGCTAAGGCCTACCTCACTTGTTTTAGATGTCATAACTTTTTTTAAGCTTAGAATATTGACCGGTTTATTAAAAAATAAGTTGCTATAAATCCTTTTGTATCAAAAATGTATACTTTATTTAAGCCTCTAGAAGCAACTGTTTTCGAGATAAACGCACTTTAAAGGATACCGCAACACGTTGATCAAAAGTCTCCACGGGCACAAAACCCAAAAACCCCTCTAACCCCAAAATTACCCTCAAAGGTCCCCAAATCTCCAGTGACCTTTAAGGGTGATTTTAGGGGGGTTGAAGGCGTTTTTGGGTTTTGTGTCCTCAAAGACTTTTGGTCAGCGTCTTAAGAACTATCACTATGCAAAGTTTGAAAACAATTGGCTAAAATTCATTTTCCTTAAAAAAATTGCTGGATCCTTTAAAGTGCGTTTATCTCGAAAACAGTTGCTCCTAGAGGCTTAAATAAAGAATACATTTTTGATGCAGAAATATTTATAGTAACTTATTTTTTAATAAATAGGTCAATATTCTAAGCTTAAAAAAAGTTATGACATGTAAAACAAGTGAGGTAGGCCGTAGCTGGCGCCCTCTAGTAGCAGCATCAAAAGCATGGACGAATTTAAATTTATCGCCTTAGAAAACCCCCAGATCCCAAATTTTGTACCGCTATGTCATTTAGTTAAGGAATTATTACGAAAAAACGAAAGCAAAATTAAAAGTTTAACACCCTGTATCTTTGTTATTATCAACTTTGGGATAAGGCAAGTTTACGTAAATTGCATTATTTCGACCTAAGGAATCTACTGATGCTCTGTGTCCCATTACTTTTGGAACACCCTGTATAAACAAGAGTGTTTTTTATGTTTAATAGTTATTTATGGTACTAGTGTGTTGTTGAAAATAAGTCACGCGAAAAAAATGTTTTGTTATAATTTCCTAAGTGATCGAAAAACATAACACTCGAGTAGTATACAATGTTTTATCCAACAACTAAGAAATCATAACACATGAGCAGAAGGTTTTATTTAATAACTAAAGAAAGAAACAGGAATTTTTTGGAAATGAGTCTCCTTTAAAGCAAGATTTAAAAATTTTTATTTCCTGAGGTTTTGCGTTGACATTTAGTATATCTGTTGTAGCAGCTTGCACGGTGTAAATTTACCTTTAGTCTGAGCATTTAAGCTTGGATTCAAGTGGGTTGTTTTTGGTGGCCATGAAATTTTAAATTTTATTAGCAATAACTTAAATAAATTTTGACATTGTTAGATTCTATTGTGCCAAAAGTGATTTTTAGAGTTAAAAAATGAAAGAAATTGATGAGAATTATGTGCCCCATAACATTATTACGGAAGCAGAATAAGCGACAATTCAGATATTACCAGAAATATCCCGAGATTTTTATGACAAGGGGTGCACAGTTTTTAAAAAAGTAATTAAGATGAAAAAAAAATAATAATAAAAACGTTTTGCTGGCTTATATTTTACATTTACAGGAAAAAATAGCTCCATCTTCTTTTTGGACAAAATACTCCATGTTTTGCTCGACTCTTCATTTGTACAAGAAAATCTACATTGCAAAACATGGGAAATTACCTAGTTTCTTAAAAAGTAAATCCTAAGGATACAAACTCAAACTTCGCAAAAAAATTAAATTGAAACTTTTTTACGACAGGCGCCCGACAGTGAGTATTTACTAATGAATGTAGCCTTGATAATGGAGACTACTGGGGCTTGTAGATGTAATGAATTAACACATTTAAAAATTTAAAAAATTTAAGATAAGGGAAATTATTTATTTGTAGTGTTGCCAGGCACAAAAACTAAAAAAAAAAACAAAAAGTTGTACTACTCTTAAAAAAAGATTTCCAGTAAACCCTGTTGATTTGTGTAAAACATACATTTCTTTGCGATCAAAAAAGCACAGGCCATAGCCGCTTCCATGTCTTTTATAAAAATGGCAAATGTACAAATCAGTGTGTGGGTATAAATACCATGTCAAAAATACGCGTAAAAATTGCTGCATATTTAAACTTAAAGGATCAAGAACTATACACCGGCCACTGTTTAAGAATATCCTTCGGTACCCTACCAGCTAATACAAGGACCAACATGACAACACTTAAGCGCCATGGAGGATGGAAATTATCATGAGTGGCGGAGGGCTACCCTGAAGAATCCGTCCAAAACAAAATTAAAATTGCTGAAAAAATTCAAGGAACCAGTAAACAGTTCTAACAGTCCTAATAGAACCCTCGATCTCAACTTTCACTGGAAACATGGACAATTTGACAATATCCAGTTCATCCAAAACTATGTCATTTATATTTAATATTAATTGTAATTTAAATACTAAGTATTTGAATAATTTAAAGGCACTTAAGGTATACAAATTACATTTGGTTCTTCATTTAAATACAGAAAAAAACTAAATTTAACTTAACATAAAAATAACCTCAAATCAAAAGCAATGAATGCCTAAATTTATTAAAAAATCCCTATTTTCATCGGGTTATTTTATTTAATCATCGAAAAAAAAATTCGCGATTCCTTTTGATGATTCGCAAAACACATTTCTTGGCTTCGTTTACATAAACTTTTCTTAGCTCGAACAATCCGAAAAGAAAAATAAAAAGAAACGAGATCCTTAAAGTCCTCTCCGAAACTCGGTGAAATGATGACAAATCAGAACAGTTTTGTCAAGGGCAAAGGAGCATTTTCGGGATATTTCTTTCTTGGATGAGTCAGTTTTCGGCTTGAAAGGCGGCCGTAATGATAATGGAGCTATTAGCAGAGAATAATAATAAAGAAGATAAATATAACTAACACTTGATTTTCTTGGATAATTATACAGTGTGACCAAAAAGATTTATTGAAAATTTAACTTTGGCGTTAATTTCTGCCTAAATCGAGAAAAAAATTTACAAAAAAAAGTAGTAACGTGATTCACATTACCTGTCAAACTTAATTTTTTTTCACAAAATTCCAAAAGTGAGGTTGTTTCTGAAAATATATAAAAAAAATTATTAAAACAGGATATTTTAATTTCAAATTTTAGCCCATATGCAAAATTTAACATGTATTGGATGAGTTTCTGGCATATTTTGGAAAAGGATTTATTGCAGACACAATTTATTTAACTCACTCGTAAAACGGCGTTTCCTAAGAATTGCATAAAATTGAAAAATGGGTTATTAAAGGTGTCTTTTATCTAATTAAAAAAAACTGTTATTGTCTGTAAAGCGAGATATTAACAAACAAATTGTGCATAATAAACATTGTCGATATCTGTCATGAATGAAACCACACATTCATTTCAAAATACAGGGTGGCCGTCCATATTTTGACCCATTTTGATCGCGAATAACTTTTGAACAAATAAAAATATCAAGATGCGGTTTTCGCAAATATACTTATATTTCTTTAAAGTTTATTCTCGTATCTTTACCATTTTAATGTGACATTCCATTAGCTCAAAAACAAAATGGCCGATACCCTGTATATGTTTCAATATTTTTAAAATTTAATTTTTCCCCTTAAAAAAATGTAACACAAGCTATGGTTATCTTAAAAAATAACGCATTTATTGAGCTCCAAAGAATTGACTCTATGTCGAATAGGAATATTATTTTAAAAGGATTTTTTGAAAAGTCGCCTGTGGAAACAAAGTTATCTCGTTTCCATAACAGCAACAAGCCTCATTGTCAGCCATTGTTGGTCATTTTTGACAAGTTATTTTAATTAGGAAGCGCAAAATGTTCTCGTTAAGCGAAAAAGGAAAATGTATTATTATGTTTGCCGAAACCAAATCAGTAAAAGAAACCCAGCGAAGATTTAGAAACATGTTTAATAAAGCTCCACCCACAAAAATTCAATTAAAATCTGGTACAGAAAATTCTGGAGTACAGGATCTTTAGCCCGTAAAAGAAATTAGTAAACAATGAGAATTTGCTAAATAAAACGTTACAAATTCTGGAGATAACTCAGGAAGATCCAACATTGTCAACAAGAAAATCTCAAGTTCAGTCCATATTCCTAAAACTACAGTACAAGAAATCATGAAAAAAGAACTTAAATTAAAGCCATACAAAATTCAAATGTTACAAGAAATAAAAAAAACTGATTTTCCACAAAGGGTGGAATTTTGCCAGAAATTCAAAATTTAGTAAGGAACAATATACATTTTTGGATAGACTAATAATGTCAGACGAAGCCACATTTCACCTCAATGGAAAAGTAAATAAGCATAACTGCAGGTTTTGGGCAACAGAAAATCCTCGACAATATACGAACACGTTAGAGATTCGCCAAAAGTCACAGTCTGGTGTGGTATGTCAAAGCAAAAAATTATGGGCCATTTTTTTCATGAACCAACTGTAACCTCTTGGACTTACGTTGATATGCTGGAAATATTTTTATCCCCAATTGCAAGAAGAAAATCTATTGAATTTCGTCTATTTTCAACAAGATGGGGCTACACCACATTATGCTAACATTACCAAGGATTCACTGACCAACGTTTTTGGAAACCGGTGGATTGGAAGAGGAGGCCCTATTTCCTGGCCACCTCGTTCACCAGATTTGACTGTTCCAGATTTTTTCTGTGGGGATATGTGAAAGAGAGGTGTTATAGTCCACTTCCCCAAAATTTAGAGCAATTAAAAATTAATATCCGAAACATAATAGAAAATATTCCTGAAGAATTTTTAGTCAATAGTTTTAATAAGTTTTTTTCGAATTTAAATAAGTGCGTCGAAGTCGGCGGAAGGCATTTTCAACATTTACAGTAGTTTTTTAAAAAGTAATGTAACCTTATTGTAACTATTATTTTGTGAATAACCTAAACCTTTGGCGATCCTTTTTTTTTGTAACATATGAAGCAAATTTTAATTGTTAAATAATATTGTTGGTCGACATGCAGTCAATTTTTCGAAGGTCAATAAATACGTTGTTTTTTGAGATAACCATATCTTGTGTTACATTTTTTTAAAGGGGAAAGATTAAATTTTGAAAATATAGAAACATATACAGGGTGTTCCATTTAAAATAACATAGTTGTCCTATAATGGAAAATCGGCCATTTTGTTTTTGAGCTAATGGAATGTCACAATAAAATCATGAAGGTACGAGAATAAACTTTAAAGAAATATAAGTGCATCTGCAAAAACCGCATCTTGATACCTTTATTTGTTCCAAAGTTATTCTCGATTAAAATGGGTCAAAATATGGCCGGCCACCCTGTATCTTCAAAACAGTTTCTACCATATTTTTTTTAAATACTAATGCAATATAAATAAGTGTATTAAAAAATTTTGAAAAAAAAACCTGAATTTTTGACCGTTTTGTTAAAAAGATATTGGTTTTTAAAAGTTTACCAGAATCTTTTGAAACATGCGCTAGAGTTGCTGGTTATCGGCAACTCTTTTGGCTAGCGTATAGCGGAAGCTAAGATGAACACAAGGCTTAACTCAAGGTGTTAGCCTACCATGCTGATGAGTGAACGACATCCTGTGCCTTAAACAGAGTATCTAGCCTTACTGCGATAATGCGGGGCTCTACCGTGGTGTACTATTACTTCCCTAGCTCCAAACAGAAAGCGGACAGAACTGCTTTCATAGGAAAAAAGTGACAAAGATGCGCTGACCGAAACGGATAAATCCGTTTCGAGAGGTGAGACTCAAGGTCACAAGCAGACAAAGGTGCGCCCACCGAAACGGGTGAATCCGTTTCGAAAGGTGCCCCTGAAGTCACCGGCGCCTGTTTCCCGGGGAAGGGCTAATCCATCCCGAACAAACAGGTGCTTAAGAAGGGATCCCTAAATCCAAACAGAATGCGGAAAAGGAGTCCCTGGCTTTAAACAAAAAGCGGATAGAACCATTTTTATAGGGTAAGGCCGGAGATGCGACCTCGGAAAAAACATCTAGTTCCTGTAACAAGGACCTGGTAGCTACCCACATCACTAGACTGGGAGAGGAGGACATGACGGATCTAATCGTCTGCTCGTCATACTCTCCAGGAGACAGGGACACCAACACATTAGAACACATATTGTGCTCGTGTCCGGTAGCGACGAGTAAGAGGAGATGTAAAAACTCTCTCCCAATCTGGTATCAGATTTATTAGAAGTCCGATTCTATTGGGAGAAATATAGAAAGGTGTGGCCACAATAGACCAAGCGGTCGCAGTGGAGGACGTTAAAAGTACACTCACTTTAAACATTAAACCTTAGGTCTGTTTGTTATTAAGGAATAGTTTACACTATTTTATTCTTTTTCTAAGTAATAACGAAAAAAATCTCATGTGTTGTGTGTACAGGGTGTCCAGTTTTCGTGTGTTTTTATATACCAGCTCCCTTACTATAAAAGATAGAAAGATGGGGTTTGCGGCTTACTGTCCTATTTTTTTATGAAACTTTCATTGCCGCAAACGAAATTTTCATAGCCCCCTTAGTTTCTGACATACAGGGCGATTTTGAAAATTTGTCTTTTTTGACGGTCCCCTCTATCTCGATTATTTGGTAACTTTTCAATAAAGTGAAAATGGATTGTTATAGAGTTTTTTACGTAGAATTCAGTGGCGTAGGTAGTTTTTTTCTAAAAAGTTTTGTTTTTGAGTTACAACCCAAACTTATTTTTTTTAAATGGGACACCCTATATATTATTTTTTTATCTTATTCCCCCTTTCACAGGCCTTTCAAAAATATATAATAGTCCATATTTACTTCTTTTAAAAAAGGAAAATTTTAACATTTTTTGTAAAATTTATCATTTTCCGGATAGCCATGACAAAAACAAAATTCTGTAAATGCGCCATTATGGATTGTTATTGTTGTCAAATATTACTGTTATTTGTTTGATTTGGGTTTTTTTTTATGTGGGAGTTTACTTTATTATTTTTGTGAAAAATTGTTCCACATGGCACAAAATAATAGATATGAGAATTATGAAAAACACGATATGTATGTTTGTTTTATCCAAGCTAATGAAGACGCCAACGCAGCCTCGGAGCTTTATTTTAATCGGTAAGGTTTAATAGTATATTATATACCTATAGGTTAAGAAGTGGCCTTCTCAACAATGATTTATTATAGGATGTTTTTTTATTATAATTTGAGAATATCTGATGATTTGAATAGATTTTGACATTGCTAATATTCAGCATTAACAAAAAAAGTTGATATGTAACATTAATATTTATAATAAATAAAAAAGTTTTAATCATTATTATTATCGGGCTTTTTGTTACATATCTAATTATTTCGTAGGTATCCAGAAAGACATCAACCTGATAAAAGAATATTTCATAAAATCAAAGCCAATCTCATTGAACACGGATCTTTTAAAAAACTAAGGCCTAATTTTTACAACAAGGAAAACAAGGAAGAAAATGAAATAAATGTTTTGGCTTCTGTCGCGGTACAACCATCCATATCATGCAGAATAATATATGATATGGTTGGGGTTAAAAAATCAAAAACTCAGTAAATACTAAAAAACCATAAGTTTAGACCATACAAATACCATCTCGTCCAGCATTTGCATCCCGGTGATGCAGAACGTAGGGTAGTTTTTTGCAATTGGTACCTAAAAATGTTGCAGGAAAATGCAAATTTTGAAAGAAAGGTGGTGTGGTCAGACGAGACTTATTTTACCAGTTCTGGTATTCTAAACCGAAACAACTCAAGGTACTGGTCCCAAACGAACCAATATGTAATATTCCTCGAGAACGTCAAGGTCGGTTTGATTTAGCGTGTCATGCTTCATTTTTGGCACTAAAATTAAGTATTTTATCTATGAAGGAACGCTAACCGGAAATAGACACCTAGAAATAATGCGAGATGCACTAATGGAAATATTAGAGGATGTTCCTTTGGCCAATTTAAATAATATTTATTACCAGCAAGATGGCGCTCCGAGTCACAATGCTCAAATAGTGAGAAATATTTAGAAACAACATTTCCAGATAAATTGATTGGTACGAATGGACCTGTCAGGTGGCCCCCAAGATCCCAGATCTTTCTGTGTTGGATTTTTTTTATGGGGGTATATGACAAATCAGATATACATGAGACAATACCACAATATTGATCAACTTCGAGAAGCTACACATCAAGCGTTTAGGCTTTTGCAGGGTAGGCCAATTACTTTATTAAATGGATTGCGAAAAATTGAAAAAGTATGTCGAAAGTGTTTGGAACACAACGGAGCCCAATTCGAGCAATTTTTGTAATTTAAATAAATAAAAATAAATTAATATGTTATTTTCTTTTAATGTTGCTTAGTTATTATGTATTAATATAGAGTTGTTATAATAAAAATGACGTTGTTAATTTTGTTTTGATTTGCGGGCATAGCCGTCTATACGAAAAATAATAAATTTTACAAAAAATGTTAAAATTTTCCTTTTTTAAAATAAATAAATATGGACTATTATATATTTTTCAAAAGCCTGTGAAAGGAAGAATAAGATAAAAAAATAATATATAGGGTGTCCAATTTTAAAAAACATAAGTTTGGGTCGTACCTTAAAAACAAAACTTTTTAGAAAAAAACTACCTACGCCACTAAATTCTACGTAAAAAACTCTATAACAATCCATTTTCACTTTATTGAAAAGTTACCAAATAATCGAGATACAGGGGATGGTCAAAATGACAAATTTTCAAAATCGCCCTGTATGTCAGAAACTAAGTGGGCTATGAAAATTTCGTTTGCGGCAATGAAAGTTTCATAAAAAAATAGGACAGTAAGCCGCAAACCCCATCTTTCTATCTTTTATAGTAAGGGAGCTGGTATATGAAAACACACGAAAACTGGACACCCTGTACAGTCTACTACAAAATTATTGTTTTCAAGCATCGAGAACCTCTAACGTTTGGTGAAGCGTATTTGATCTTTGACAGATAATGTAAATCACGTCACCACGTTTTTTATTTAATTTTTATCTCAATTAAAGCAGTAATCTATGCAGAGTCAATTTTAATATAAAACCGTCAATAAAAAATTCATGTATAGGCTTTTGACAATGTACTATAAAGAGGAATTACAAAATTAAAGAAGTTATATTGTTTTATACGATCAATTACTCCTAAAATACGAAAAATCCGCGAATGCTACCATTTTAAGAAATGCATTTTTTAAGATTTGTGAATGTTAGTTAAGAATTTTAAGTTAAATTCCATGCACTTTTTGTACACAAACGTTAACAGAAAAGTTGTTCAAAGATTAAATTTCCTATCAAAATGTCAAATATTTAGGCACATTTTTTTTTGATAAAACTATATTTATAAAACGAAACACAAAAAGAACCAAAAAGGCAATATTTTTAATTTTTTAATTTTTAATCACAAAAAAAGAAGCTTCTACATATTATGGTCCTAAAAAGGTTTTTGGCAAAAGTTTTTTATATTTGTAGTATGATTTTTTAATGTTGACGACTTTTGCGGTTTTTTTAAATTTTTTTGTGTTTTTCATACTTTATCCTATCATTTATTTCTTGTTGATTTTGCTAGACAATATGGCATGAAAGAAAGCCATTTTAGGGCTAAAATATATAAATGTATTTAGAATTATTAGTAACCAAGGATATGACATTTTAAAGTTAAGAAAGTTGTCAATATTCTGTGGTTTTGTTTAAAATAAAATAAAAAACACTGTCCTTAACCACAAAATTGTTTTGTTGGCGAGTTATAGAGTTCTGGGAAGAGAGGGACATGTTTTTGCCATGGAAATGGCCATTATTAACCTTAATGCGATAAACGTATAATGTAGAAAGGTCACCTACTACAAGAAAAGATTACACATATTACTTTAAATTAAGAAAAAAATTAAATAGAAAATTGACTTTTTTCTTGTAATAGTTGGTATTTTGTACACCTTTGGTATAATTTATGTTGCATTTAGGCTGATGATGACCAGCTTAATGGCAGAAACATGTCATTTTCTTCCTGGAGGTCAATAAAACAAATCCTGATGAACGCCAGTAATTTATTTCATTCAATAGAATACCACAGAATATTGACCACTTCCTCAACTTTTAAATGTCACCGTTTTAAAGGTCCTGAAAAAGGCTATCTTTTTTGTGCCCTAGTGTTTTTGCCAAATTCTACAGGAAAAAAAGTCTAAAAAAAAATTAAAAACACAAACCCGGTTTAAAAGGGAATTCTATTATAAAAAGTAAAAAAAAAACAAAACTTTTTTTTTAACCTGGAATCGAAAGTAAAACTAAAACTACTTTTTTTTCGAAACGTATGTCACAAAATCTCAAGTTCTAATTGACCGATATTTTTTAAAGTTAGCATGAATCTTTCTCAAATATTTCTTTGTTGCAAAAACCAACAAAAACCAAAATTTTCAATTTTTATAATTTTTAAAATTCGAAAACGTTAAAATATAACTAAAACCACCATTTTCTGAAAAAAAATTTTTTAGTTCTTGTCATAATGACATTTTTACTGATAAAAAATCTATCATTTTTTCATTTTTTAGAAGACCAAAAAAGACGAAATCGTAAGATTGACACTATTTTTTCCTCTCAACAGCGTGTAACTTTGGGAAATATGTGTTTTTTTCTTTCGATTTTTATTTGTTCATACTTAAAATACAAATAAATAAATGATAAAAAAATTATAGCTGAAATATTAATTGTTTTGTTTTATCTACCGTCAAAAACGCCGAAAATTCAAGCTTCTAGACTAAGATACCCCCTTAAAGAACATAATAATGGCTAATTTTTTTGTAAAGTAATACTTATACAGTGCTTTCATTTCAAAACGAACCACCCTAAATATCTTTAAAAAAAAAAACACTCACCAAAAAAACAAAGAAACACGTCGATTTAGATATACAGGGGGAAGTTTAATTTCGTATTTGATAAAATTTTATCGGTCGCCTCCTAACCTCCAGTTAACCTCACTTTGATATGTCAAATGGCAACCCCCATAGTGTGACACATCATTGTAAGCGGCATGAAATTTGCTATCCAACAGTACTAAGAAACTTTAAATCGATGGACCTAGAAGCGACTTAGAATTAAGAAGTAAAAATGTGTGTTAATCAGTTTATCGTGTTCAAATAATTTATTTTATCAAATGCTCAAAATGTGCGCCGTTATTGGCGAGACAAGCTTATTTTGAAATTCCTCGCAGACTATTTTAGTGTGCATTCATTCCAATTATTATTTTTTGTGTTACCTGCTACAGCAAAACACTGCAATAGCACAAGTTTTTAAGACGTTTAGGAACCAGTTAAATATTACTGTTAGAATTGTCATTTTGACATCGTTAGTTTAAAATTAAGAATCTTGATTTTAAAATGGTGTACACTCTAGCAGAGAGAATAGAAATAATTTTCCTATATGGGGCTGAAGATCGATGCGCGCGTAGAACCGCCAGAGTATTCAATGAGAGGCATCAAAATAAAAACGTGGGGCATAAATATGTAATGGAATTGGTGCGTGCGTAAGTTTGAAGAAACTGGATCTGTATGCAACAAGAAAAGTACTAATGAAAGGGTTTTAGACGAAGCACGCCAGGTTGAGGTATTAGGACAGTTCGCAATAGATCCGACGTTGTCTATTACAAAAGTTTCTAAGCTGACCAATATTTCTACGGGTTCCGTGCACAAAATTTTGAAAAAGAATAAGTTTTTTCCATACAAAATACAAATTCTTCATGAACTCAACGAAGACGATTATGATAGAAGAATAGAATTTTGAGAATCAATGTGCCAGCGAATTGACGAAGACCCTCATTTGATCAAAAATATCTGCTTTTCTGACGAATCAACTTTCTTCTTAAATGGAATTCTTAATAGACATAACTGCAGATATTGGGATAATGAAAATCCGCACATATTTCAGGAAGGACATACTCAATTTCCAGAGAAGATCAACGTTTGGGCAGGTATTTATGGAAACGAAATTATCGAGCCATTCTTTCTGGAAGAAAATTTAACTGGGCAACTGTATCTGAAACCTTTTGGAAAATGCGATATACCCTTCTATGGTCCAATCTTTGGAAAATCAGGTGGATGAAAATGGTGCTATGGAACTCAGTGAAAATAATTTGCATTTCCAGCAGATGGAGCCCCTCCCACTATGCTTTAGCAGTTCGAGAGTGGCTCAATGAACAGTTTCCAGGCACATGGATAGGCAGACGAGGTGCCATCGAATGGCCAGCACGGTCTCCAGACTTAACTCCTCTAGACTTTTTCCTCTGGGGTTATTTAAAAAGTAAATGTATCTAAATTTACGTAAGAAAAGTTATTGGTCAAAATTTAAAAATGCCATTTTTTGTTTTTTTTTTCTACATCTTTTTAAAAATATGTTTGTCAATTTTTTTTTCTCAAATATGTGACATTTCACTAGAAAATTTAATTCTGCACAACTTTTCACGTATGTGTACAAAACGACATATAATTAGAGTAAAAATAAAAAAAAATAAAGTTGGACAAATTTACAACTATTTAAAAAATGCATCCCTTTAAATGAGAGCACTGTGCGGTTTTTTTATATTTTAATAAAACTCCTCTAATGTTGTAGTTTCTTTTACCCCTCATTTCTGTTAGCATAGACAATAGCCTAAAATGCGGACTTTATAGGTCACACAGTATACTATCCCCCGACCCCGTTTGTAATATTTCACCAATCTTTTTTAAGAGTAGTAATGTTTACGTCAAAATTTTCCCAAAATTGTCGCAGAGAACAAATGCAATTTATCCTCTTAATTTATGTAAATTCTTCTTAAAAATAAATTATTTTCAACCCTCGCTAACCAAAGCTTCAAGTAACCAACCCGTCGGGATCAGGGAATCGCCTTCCAATTGGTTTACCGCATTGTCGCCTCCGCGTGAATTTCTCGGACAGATTCCCTGTGGACATCGCCTAATTTCGGACTGAATCAATTGGTAGTTTATGGTTTTCTAATCATCGATGGAAAATCCGATTAACAAAAGGATTTAATTTAAATTTAAAACTGTTTTATTTCATTTAAAAATAAAGGACAGTAAATGTAAGCCTTTAAAACCTTTAGGATACTAGTTTTTGTGCAATTTATTATTTATTTTTTTAAATTTTGGGACAATCCAGAAAGGCTTAAAACCTATTTACGTATCGTGGGTATCTAAAGGTACTGTACTTGTAAAATAGCTTTTCTTAGGAATAAAATTCTAAGACAAATAAACAATATTGAAATATAGGTTTATGAAGGTGTCTTTTATCTAATTAAAAAAAGTCTCGTCGATAAAACGAGATATTAACAAACAAATTAAGTATAATTTACATTGTCGATATCAGTCATATATGAAAGCCATGCATCTATTATGGAATATCTCAAAAACGGTTTTCGACATGAAATGCAATATACATCAAAGTACTAGAAAATTTCAAAACTCTTGAATATTTTGACCGTTTTGTTAAGAAGATATTGATTTGTTTAGTATTAAGAAATAGTGTACATCAATTTATATATTTTTAACGCAATTGCCCTTATGGAAAGGTGTATTTTAGGACGAAGCGGGTCTAAAAAGTGTAAAATAAACTTAATAATAATCAGACATCATGTGTTGTGTGTACAGTCTCCTACGAAAATAATATTCTCAAGCATTGAGAACCTCTAACTTCTGGTAAAGCGTATTTGATCTTATTTGAAACAGCGCTAAATTTGTGCTTTATTTAAAATACTGCATCACAATTTAAACTAAAAAAAATATATAATAATTCATACTGGTACTAGTCCCGGTCAAGGAAGTTTAAAGGTGTATGGAAGCCCAATACTGTAGAACAAAATTGTCCAGGCGTCCAGCGGGAATAGGGGGAATGGCCCCGCGGAGTTTGCGCAATGAATAGTAGACTTCCATAATTCTTTGTTACTATCTATAAAGTTGACATCATCAAATGTCAAATTCAAGAATTCACTGTTTTTTTTATTTTTTGCACAAAATTGTTGGTTATTAAACGATACTACCATAGAATATTTAAAATTATTGTGTAATATTGGATTTTATATCATCTGATATAATATGGAAAGAATAGATGGCGACACTTTACAGCCTTCTATTTAAATGGTCGATATTTTTGGGAGTTTTGTATTTTTACCAAAAATCTTTGTAAATAAATAAAAACACGATTTTTTAAAAATAAATTTCAAACATTGTATGATAGTTTCATGTACTTATCGCCAATTTTGTGATAAAAGAAGGGCAAGATAGTGTAAATGAGTTTAATCTAATCCTAAGATTGTGGTTGTACATTAAAAAGTGAAAATTTTTATAACTGCTTTTTAGGCATATACTTTTCACTAATAACAAACATTCATAGGACAGAATAACAGTGGTTAAAAATGTTTAGTAACCTTTGGTACCTAGGTATCCATTGTAACAGTAACCGTTAATCCGTTAAATATTATGTGTCTACAGTATGTCGAGCTTAAAAAGTTGATAATGTAAGTTTAAGAAATCAAAAATCTAATTTCTTTTTAAACAAATCCAGAAAAAGCAAAAAGGAACTTTAACATAAAATTGTACGTTCTTTAATTCAATTAGAGGGACCTGTATATATTAAAATTTGCCTGATCTGCCCAGATATTAATAATTTTGATCCTTTAAAAAAATGTACTAAATTATTAAATGAAATAAAAGTACCTAAATGTAAACCTTATTTCTTTTTAATAATCCACAGAAACACACAAACATTGTGGAAATCATCTAAAAGATAGTTAAGATTGCCTTACTTTTCTCACTGCTATTTCCTATGAAATTTTCATTTTCTTTTATTCATAATTGATATATTATTATTTATTCGGTTACCTAACGTTACGTCTTATAAGAAGCACCTAATTTAAATATAATGTATGTTACCCTTAGATTTGCAAGACAAAACCATACAACCTCTAGTCATTTTGTTACGATATTATTAGTAACAAACAATAAACACAAAATTATAATTACAATTTAATAAACACTAATCACTAAAATAAGAAGGTTTTTATCAATTCAAAAACTTCTGCAACCACAAAATATAATCACACAAAGCAAAACAATCGAAACTAATACGGCTCTCATAAAAGTATAATGTGTTGCCTAAATACACACTGATTTATCAGTGTGTAAATAGGGAACACATTAAATTATTTCGTGGAATTTCGTTATTGCGCAAAATCGGCAGGGCCAACTCTGACAGTTATTTTCATACTGGGCTGGACATTTTTTGATCAAATGGGCCATAGCATTGGGCTTCCATACACCTTTAAACTTTCTTGGTCCCGGTCCATTAAACAATCAATTTTCGTCAGAGAGATATGGGCAAGTCGGCACGAATGGCATGGAAAAGACGAAGATTGAGGTTTAAATTCTAGACGGGCGGGGCTTTACTTACTTTAAAGCGATAATTTTGTGTATGACTGTCACGAGTAAACTACCTTAAATAAACTAAGACGAAAAAAAATAAGTAAGGTTTGTATATTTTTGTTTGCAACAAATTGATGGTTTTACAAAATTTTTGGTATAACGCCACCTCAAAATAAAAAAGGATTTGAAAAATTAATAGAAAATAACTACGCTTAAACTTTTTTAATGTATTGTTTAAAAAAAATAATATCCTGGCTGTGGTTTTAATTTTAAGATAAATTTTGTCCCAAAAAAGCTATATTTTTTATAACTAATGTAATATCTTTTCTAAAAGGTATTAGACAATGCTTCAATAACACTTGGACTTTGATTGTCTATTTGTTAAGAGGTTCACAACGTTTCGGCTGGTATGTATCAGTAATCATTTTCAAGTGATATCTTAATATTACTTTTAAGGCTTAGTCTTATATACTATTTGTTATTTACGAAAATACCCGAAGTATGCGGTATTGTTTTGACCAAAAATTGTTTTTTTTAACGTTAAATGCATGTAATTTAATGACCGCTAGATAAAACCCTGTTATCCTGCGCATTTAAATAAAATTCATGTATTACCTACAGACAAATGTGAAGAATGTCAGATTAGAAGTGATCTGGACCATATATTTTTTGCATGTAAAAAATATGCTGTCCATAGTAATGATCTTTTTAAAACTTTAATCTCAACATACAAAGTTAATGATGGTTTTACAAAATTTTTATACCCACAAAATAAAAAATTTAAAATTAAAACGAAAAAACTAGTTAAAATAAATTTAAAAGTTGTAAAAAAAAAATAATTTAATATTTTTAATTTTAATACTTTTTAATTTCTTAAAAATGTAATTCTTTCTTAATCTGTACTGCTTTATTAAATAACGTCGCCCTGATTGCCCCTGTGGCCAAGCTGGTGTCCTTATCTAATCATTTTCAATGATCTTAATATCCAACTTAAGGCTAAGTTTTTAACTATTCGTTATTTAGAAAAATACGAAGTATGCGTATTGTTTTGACCATTTTTCTATTTATTATTAGAATTTTTATAAATACTATATATATATTTATATCTGGAGTCTGGCTGCATGGCAAAAGCCGATGCCCAATAAATATAAAAAAAAAAAAAAAAAAAAAAAAAACATATCACAATACCTATAGCATATATTATTATATGGATGTTATATAATTTTTTCCCTTTTTTTAAGATTTGTTTTCTTTCTGACATTTTTTGTAAAGAACATTAATTTTCCAAATTATTCGGGAAATATTATTGAAAAACATATTTTTTTATAAAACAGGAGCATTTTTAATTACGAGTAACTCAAAAAATACAGACTTATCAAAACAATTTTTTCAATAGGAACTATTTGCTTAGAATTTACCCCTTTATTGATTAATATTTTGATTTCCCCCTTGGAACGGGTGGCTTTCATCTCCTAGGTATAATCACATCACCATAAACTTTATTTCTTGGGGTATTCTCTCTCATGTTACTATAATATATCCGAAAGTTTTCCTTTATTTTCCCTGACACCCCGTTTACTTCTCCACCAAACAAAGAATTTAGTGAATAAAGTCTTTATTTGAAATATTAATGTCCGGTCTTGTCTTAGTAAGAATAATGTAGTTTCGCAGCATTTAAATCCCATACCACTTTAAAAAGTATTCTTACTCTGCCAAGACCTGGCGCCAAGATTTAAAATATGGCTTAAATCAACCAAAGTTCCTATAAAGTGCTGATGTTAGTGCATACACGAAACTTACAAAGCAATATAAATCACATGGTGGTAAATCCAGGCATTAAAGTGGATATGTATTTTTTCAAAGATATATATATATATATATATATATATATATATATATATATATATATATATATATATATATATATATATATATATATATATATATATATATATATATATATATTATGAATCGGTTACCCTTTTGATTAAACGGTTTTTTCTTTTTAAACAAAATGTAGCTTTTACTTTTTAAGTCAGCAACAAAAAGTATAAGATACAGTAATGGTACGTAGTTCTCTCAAACAGTTAGTCAAAACAACACCCTCGCTGTCCCAAATAGTGTGAGTAATGTTTAAAAAAAGGTTAGTTTTAGTGTTGTTTATAAATTTAGTTATAGACAGGGTATCTAAAAACACGAAACATGTATATATAAAATTTTGATTTTAAACGTGTAGTTTTTGTTTAAGTGTGCCATATCTCATAAGATATTGGTCGTATAGATTTGAGAAAAAAAAATCATAATAAAAGTCGCCAAGGGAAATTGCTGGAAATTATTTCGAGTTTGTCAAACGTCCGCTAGAGGGCGTAACAACCAACACCAAGTAGAAAAATGGGATTTTTATAAATTTGTCTAATGAAAGTATATCGATGATATCATTTTTATATTTACTGACCATTTCCCTATATTTTTTGTCTAAAACGTTTTGTTTTATCTATCAAAATAAAGCGGTGGGAAGTTCAATTGTTTTTTAAACAAACCAAGATTTCTCCCGTTTCTTTTACCGATTTTAGCAAACTTAGGCTCATATGAAAAGCATAATTTGCACTACAAAACACTTATTTGGTTTTAAATTTTTGACTTTGCTGTCGCCCTAGATGGCGTTAACGAAATGGTAGCAAATTTTTGAGTTTTTTAAAAAAAAAAACAAATGTAATGGTACATTAATTTTTATATATTTTAAAGAGGATAAATTTCTCTATAATTTATTGAAAAGAATTTATTATTACCTTTTTAAACCGTTATATTGACCAAAATATAATTTTATTACATTAAAAAATGCACGCCACTGTTTTTTATAAAAATAAAAATCAGTTTTGTAATCGCTTATTAGTTGCTAACAAAAAGATTTTGACTTTTTTCGTTAGACCAACGGTTTTGGATTGAAAAAATAAAATAGGTTTACATACTGTTTACAATGATAATTATAAGGTAACAGTATGTAAACCTATTTTATTTTTTTAATCCAAAACCGTTTGTCTAACGAAAAAAAGTCAAGAGGTTCTTTTTGTTAGCAACTAATAAGCGATTACAAAATTGATTTTTATTTTGATAAAAAAACAGTGGCGTGCCATTTTTTAATGTAATAAAATTATATTTTGGTCAATATCAACGGTTTAAAAAAAGGTAGATAATAAATTCTTTTCATTAAATTATAGAGAAATTTATCCTCTTTTAAAATATATAAAAATTAATATACCATTACGTTTGCTTTTTTTGAAAAAAACTCAAAAATTTGGTACCATTTCAGTTAACGCCATCTAGCGGCGACAACAAAAGTCAAAAATTCAAAATCAAATAAGCGTTTTGTAGTGCAAATTATGCTCTTTCATATGAGCCTAAGTTTGCTAAAATCGGTCATAAGAAACGGGAGAAATATTGGTTTGTTTAAAAAAACAATTGAACTTCCCCCACCGCTTTATTTTGATAGATAGAACAAAACGTTTTAGACAAAAAGTGTAGGGAAATGGTCAGTAAATATGAAAATGATATAATCGATATACTTGCATTAGACAAAATTATATAAAAATCCCATTTTTCTACTTGGTGTTGGTTGTAGCCTTAGCGGACGTTTGACAAACTCAAAAATAATTTCCAGCAATTTCTCTTGGCGACTTTTAATATGATTTTTTTTTCTCAAATCTATACGACCAATATCTTATGAGATATGGCCGCTCGCTACCCTTAACTAATCACCCTGTACAGTCGTAAATTGCTTTTCTCATATTGTATATACAGGTTATCTATAAATACATTTACAAAAATTCATTGTTACCCTAAAACTAGCTGGAAAAATGATAACCAGAACTAACAACCAACTTACCTTCTTTTTAAGTTCTTTGAGTTGTAGTTTAGATCTGAAAAAAAAAAAAGAAAAATAAAAGAATTATTATATTATGGTATAAGGAAAGCTTAAAAATATTAGGTTTTAAGGATTAATGTTAATTTAAAATACTTCCGGAAAACATCATATGGAAACATGTTATTAAAATAAAAAGAAATATCTAATTATGAGCAAAAAAAAATTGATTCCATTAAAACTCTTTGAAAGCCTCCCCTTTGGCTTATACGAAAAATTTATATGAACTTGAAGTATTTTTTTCTCGCTTTTTTTTTCATATCCAGCTAATTTTTTACATTCTTTTGGACACCCTGTACTTTTTATGAATCAAGCTTAATCTTTTCTTAACATGATTTATTTACGAAACTAGAAACCACCATTACTCACGACCCGACTAGACTTGGTACACAGGTGTGCTTTATAGAAAATAATTCAGCAGACATGGGATCTCCTAGGACTAAATAAATTTTAATTTACGTAAATTATTACTATGTAATGTATCTCGACGTTCAGATGTAGACGGTATAATTTATATCAAAACATTTTGTAAAAATTAAAAAGCATAAAGTTTCTCTACAGGTATGGTACTTAAAGTGTACAATTAGTAAACACGTATCACACTACCCCTTTAAAAGTGACACAAATCATTTTTTTTATATAGAAATAAGTCTTAAAAAATCCATATGTTATTGTTAAGAGTCTATATGAAAGCCAACACTTAAATCCAGGCTTCTGCTGTAATAGTTTTTAAATTTGGATTTAGTTTTTAATATTTCCTTGAGGAAAGTCACCCAAAAAATCGGTTATTTTGATAATTTTTTTTAACTCGACTTATTTTAAAAAACCGTTACAGCAGAGGCAAGATTATTTCCTTCCCTTTAAAATGGTATACTTTATGCCTATTTAATGAAAAATAGTTACGAAAAACGTTATCTCCTGTAGGCTTGCAATCGGAAACAACATCGCATCGATACACCGAATTTGAAAGAACCTAAATAAAATATAATATGTTTAATGCCGCTATACGAAAATTGTGGTAGTGGAAGTTTGTTAGTCTTCGCCCACCGTCTCCGCGTCCTTTCGCCCTACCCCTAAGGTGTAGCGTAAATGCACTCTTAAATAAGCATCACAAGTAAATTTTCTTAATTTACCCACCAGAAGTAATAGTCCAGTAAATGAATGGATAAATCTATACAGTTTTCCCTTGTGGCGAAATTCTTAAGCCTTGTTTTCGAGCGAAAAAAATGTTTATCAACATTAACAGGTGGGAAAGGTCCCCTCGAGGCCCGGAAAATGGGTTTCCCGCTAATATCTGCCAAAATAAGCAAATTGGAGAATTTTTGTTTTGACAAAAAATGAAGGTCCCTTATAATCTACAAAAATGGTTCGTTTAATTGTTTTTCAAAAATCGATAGTTTTCGAGATAACGGGACGTTATTTCAGTGCTCGCTCTACCGCTAGAATGCCGCTATCTTCATGGATTCATTTATAAGCGGGCGGACGAATAGTTTCATTACTCGAGCAATAATGTATATTTTTTAATTATTCAAAGTTCATTGGAATGGAAAAACTCGTACCTATCACTGCATATGAGTTTGAGTCCATTCTATTTTTTTAGAACATCTTTTTACAATATTTTGAGAGTATCTCATTAAATTATTGTTTTCTTTTTTTTTTTTTGAAAAAATGGTTTGTTATTAACATTTCTTTTTTATAATGAGACCTAAGCAAGTGTTTAATGATTCCAGAAATTTTTTTGATAAAAAAATGATTTGTCCATCTGCATTTTTTAGTAAGAAATTACTACTACCACATCTATCCCGTATGAAATGTTATGGATTTTTCGACGGCCGTTTTTGAGAAAAATATTAGTGTGGCGAAAAAAATGGTAAGAACCATTTTTGTAGAATTTAAAGTGATCTTAATTTTTTGTCGAAACAAAAATTCTCTTATTTGCATATTTTGGCAGATATTCGCGAGAAACTCATTTTGGGGACTTCCTCGAAGACCTAGAAATTGCTCGACAAATGAAAACTGTACAGCTTTATTTACAGCAATGGGTACTTTCAGGTCTTCAGTTACTAAGCTATTAAGAAATTCTAAAAATCTTCTACATACTTAATTATGCCAAAAAAAAATTTAAAAAATATTTTAAAAATCTTTATTAACATGCAGACCAAAGCTCAGTTAAAATTAGGTTAGTAAAACTTTTAAACTAGACGGATAATTTTTCTTCGGCTCTACTTTTTTTGTTGACAATATTTCTAGTTCTGCATTTTGGTAATTTAATTTTTTAAATAACCTTGACTTACATAAACAATTAACAAGATGTTTTTTTTTAACTTCCTTTGCTAGTGCAAAATACATTTTAAAGTAAGGCGGTACTGTATAGGCTCAAAGGAGGTCAAAGTCCAATTATAGAACACCGAAGGACTCCAAGATGGGAAATAGAGGAGGACCAAGAGGTCAGCTCATTGTTTGAGATGCCCTCAGACAGGACAACCCCTCGTTTCATCTTCAATAGACACTTTCGTATTGTCATACCAGATAGGGAGGACTGGAAGGCAGGCCCTCCAATCAAAGCCGATCATATCTGGTATACAGATGGCTCCAAGACCAACAAGGGTGTAGGAGCTGGCATCTATGGAGATAAGCCTAGAGAAAAGGTAATCTTAAGTCTCGGTCAGCACGCCACGGATTTCCAAGCGAAATCGCAGCAATAGTGCATTGCGCCGTGAGGATTAAAGAAAAAGGGAGTAAAGGAAAAATATCGTCATTTACTCAGATAGCGGCCCTGAAGGCCATCAGTTCCCCAAAAGTTAATTCCAAACTAGTCGGGGACTGTATACAGGCCCTGGAAGAAGTCGGCTTGGCAAACAAACTTACGGTAGCCTGGGTACCAGGCCACGAGGGCCATCCAGGCAACGAAGAGGCCGACGACCTAGCCAAAAGAGGATCAGCCGCGAAAATGATAGGCCCGGAGCCATTCTGCGGTATCTCGGCAGGTCTCTTCAAAGCATCTATTAAGAATTGGGTAGACAGACAGTTTCAAAGCTGGTGGGTACAAACACCGGGACAACGACAGTTCATTAAGACCCGCTCGGCCAAGTTTACATCGGACCTACTGAGCCACAGCCGTGAGGTCGTAAGGATAACGGTAGGTCAACTAACAGGACATTGTAAACTCAACAAGCACCGGAAAGAATAAACCTGGTGGAGGATAGCCTGTAGGTTCTTGCCAGGAGGTTGAAGAAACAGCCTTACATGTGTGGTGCCATTGCGAAGCACTATGCAGGCTTAGGTTTACTAGGCTTGGGAGGAGAAGCCAAACCGGCAAGTTATATGGAGTGGCCAGTGTCGAGACTCTGGAGTCTAGTTAAGAAGACGGGCTTGGACAAGGTACTCTAAAGAACGATAGGAGAAACCACAATAAATCTGGTAAGGTTGCAGTGGTGGAGGTCATTATTCGCCATCTCCGCTCAATTAATCTAATCTAATCTAATCTAAGGTTCAGTTTATGAGATCTCAATAAAAATAAAAACTAAAAAAAGGACTTTCAATTAATTTGTAAATTTGTATGGTTTTTTTATGCTTTTGCAGGTTTTTTTTATCTACTGTGTTGCTGGTTTTAAATATAAGCTTTGTTTATACCTATTACTGGCGTAGGTAAGAGTGGTAGAAATGCTTAAAACATTTTAAGACTGTTAGTCCCTTAAGTTTTAAGGTGCATTTTACAAATGAAAAATTAAATAGGATATGGAAAAACCGAAATTATTGTATTTCTTCTATATTATTTTCTTTGAAAAAAATGTTTATTTTTTCTTTCAATTATATTTTAATTTCCGATAGCCAGATCTTTGATATATTCGCGTCTAGTTTTCTCTGGTGCTAACAAGATCTATTGCAGGTTTGAAGGCGATATAGACCGGCGAAACAAACTGGCGTTGATAAAGCTGGTAACAAAGGGCGATTTGTAATATAATTATTAAAAAAATGTATAAATAATTTAATAATTTAGACCAAATTTATATGTACAGGGTTCCTCATTCTGGACTACCCATTTTAATTACTCAGTAAAATTGTTAAAACTTATTTACAATTCACTCTTCGGGATTTACTATTTACGACTTTTCTTAACTTTTAAAAATTACGTCTTTTAAGTAAGTGATATTAACTTCAATGCACTTTTCAAGATTACCTGATCTATTTACCGAACCTCTTCAGGAATTCGGACTTTAAGATCGCGGATGTTTTCTGGACGAGTTGCAAAAACCTTTGACTTTAAATAGCTTCACAGAAAAAAGTCAGGTGCAGTTAAGTCCGAGGACCTTTAAAGCCAATTTAAATTCCCAAATAGTAAAATGAGTCGGCCATTAAACACTTCTCGCAGAACTCTTTTAGAGTTTTTAGCGGTATGTACTGTCGCTTTATCTTCTTCTATTAAGTTACTCTTTATGTTGTCACGAAAAACTTGTTGTTGAACTGAATAATCCATGAAAATTAAAACTAAACATTAAATTATGTATTTAAACCTAATGTTGCTTTATTAGAAGAATGACCTTTTACAACAATCAATTTTTCCTAGTTTTGTGAAAGGTAGCTACTCGATTAGAAATATGTTTATTTAAATGCCAAAGGCCATAGAAGAAAATAATATAAAAAAACGTACCAACTTATCTCATATAGATTTTATTTTAATATTGAAATAAGTAGTCTATCGTGGGGAACTCTGTATAAGGCGCCAGTACAGTTAACCAACGCTTATAGGCAAAAATTAAAACTTCTCTTCTAAAAGGAACATGCTATATCAAATTGACGTATAAGTATGCTAATTAACTGATATAATTAGGGAATATTCACTTAAGTTTATTTAATCGTCTAATACACGTTTTTTTAGATTTTTTTCTAACTCATTTGTTATTTCTAATAAAATCCTAACATTCGATATTATACTTATTTACCATTTTTTTAACATTAACAGTTTAATAATTTTAAATTTGTTTTGTAAAAAAAAACCCCTATGAACTATCAGGCAATCTGATAGTTCATAGGGGTCAATAGCACACTTAGTCGCTATACCCCGGGACCAGGACCGAAGTGGTCCCATTTTTTAGAAACTTTTTGGGCGAGTCAACTCAACAAAAACCTATTAAAATATGAATAATTATATTAATATTTTTGGCAACAAAAGCACAAAGTGTGCTAAGTTACGTAAAAACACATTTGAAATTAGGAATTTTAATTGTAAAAATACTAGTGCAAATGTGAATTATATACATACTATTTTACCAAAAAAAAAAGTTTGTGTCCTTAGTATTACTGTGTAAAACTTGCTTACTGCAAAGTATTTTTTTCGCTGAGTAAAACATACTTTTAACAAGTTTTAATTATAAAAATATTAAATATTATTAATATTATTTAATTAAAAAATAAACTAATTTTCGTAATTTATAATTGCAAGTGGCTGCATGTTAAAACTAATGACTCAAAGATAATTTATAATGCAAATAAGGGGAGATTAATTTCTGGAATATCTAAGTTTACTAAATAATTCTCTACAAAACACCTGCGTCATTACTCAAGATGTTATAACGAGCTGTAAGGACTATTCTAACAAATTTGCATCATTATTATTACGAAAAGTAAATTAAGCTGCTAAAATATTAAAATAACTGACTTATTTCAATAATTTGATATCTAATAATATTTTCCATATCTAATTTCCACTTAACACTTTTATACAATATAATCTTAATTAGTCAAAGTTCAGTAACATAAAAACCTCAGCAACTTAAAAAACTTTTGTGTTTCCTTCCCTTTAAAGAAGAAAACATCCGCTACTTAAAGTTTAAAACCTCCATAACTTAAATAATTGTACCCTTGGCCCCTGATAACTTAAAGAAGTACCCTTGGTGACCTTCATAACTTAAAGTATTTTTTAGTGACTCATCGTAAGTAGGTATACAAAGAAAATATTTTTTTTTAAGCTTTAGTGCTTCGAACTTAAATCTTTACTAAAATAGCTCGTTAATAAACGTATAAATTTAAAAAATAATAAAAAAAACGTAAAATAAAACAAACAAATTTAATACGCTTAACATATCCTTTAACTTAAAATCGGTAAGTCAACATTTGAATTTTTTAAACATCGCTATTTTCAACTCTCGATAAGTAAAAAATTAGGTAACTTAAAATTTTTAACCTTTCCCTTGAGCTTTAGTGATGATTTTAAGCTTTTTAAAAACTGCTGTAATTCTGAATGCAGTTTAAGCTAATAAAGCTTCATTTTAAGAGAAATACCCATAAGATTAACTGATATTTTACTTAGCAGAAATTGGGCGCCCATAGGTAAGGGATAAAAACTGGATGCCTTTTTTCTTGAGAGTTAATTGTGTCCTTAAGGTTTTGGGCTATATTTTTCTGTTATAATCCAAGATTATTTTCGGGATCTGTCAAATGATGTATGTTAAAATAATATCTCTATTACTCTGCGTTAGTTTTTTAAATTAGGCTTGGAGTCAGGCACGCTTACAAAAGTGGATGTTATTAAAAGAGCTTGGATTTTTTATAAAAGCAAAGATTGTTAATGTAAAAGTAAAATAAAGTTAAAGTTTTATAGTGTGCTTTCGGATATTTTTAAATAAATTTAGTAAAAGATAAAAAAGTTACTCTATAAGAGGTATACGTGCATTATAAAGAAACCAAGTAAAAGGAATATGGAAAAGACTAAAAAAACTTGAGTATGCATTATGCCAAACCTGGTTACAAGACTTAGATACGTCAATAATTCACAAAATTTCACCTGCTTAAATGCATTATCGTCACCAAGTTTTAAGAAATCTGGATTTCATATTAAAAAAAATTATTAAATTTCACAACAACATTAAAAGTAAAACATCGTAAACCGTTAAAATAGCCCCGGCAAAATATACCTGTCAAAATCATTCCGACTTATAAAAAAAATAATTTAAAGATTTTTTTTATTAAAGTGAACATAGATTTAAAAGATTAACTTAAAAATTGTATCTAGTATTTCGCAATGAATTCTTAGTATTAAACCAATATTTCTATTAGAGGTATCTTCCGGGCTTGTGGGACGTGGTCTGGGAATTTTCATTCCAAAGCTTTCCGCCACATCTGCGGTGGCCATCTTCAGTGGCCACCGCAGCCAGTACATACGATGACTCCCAAGCCACACCCAGACGTTTAGTCCTCCGTCCGTCCACAGACTTCAAGAATGCACAGGTCGCAGTCCGAAACATCAGACGTCAGTGAACCACCGCGCCGCTCACTTCAAGTACGACAGCCGCACCACTGAAGATGGCCATCTTCAGTGGTGCGGCAGATGTGGCCGAAAGCTTTGAAATGAAAATTCCCAGACCACGGCCCATAAGCCCGGAAGATACCTCTAATAGAATTGACTCCGGCCGTGAAAGCCTACATTCCTTAAACCAATATTTTTTGTATATTAAGGATACTGTTTCTTAAATATAGACAGTAAGTGTTAAAATTCTTTTTATTATAAATAAGGGTTTACATGAGTCTCTGGTCTTAGCTTTACAAATATATTAAACTGCTTTTATTGCCATAAAAACACTAAATATAATAGATACTGATAAGAATATTTCCAAAAACAAATGGTATATCTTATAAACAATTCAATAATTGCAAAATAAATATATTTTAATATAAAAAATTAAGGAGAGAGTACTTTAATTGGATAATAATTAAATGCAAGTTTACTCAAAAGTTGTACTTTATAGTTATTTAATTTAATTTTTCTAATACCACGCTTGATGCAGCGACGGCCCTAGCCCTTTACCAGAGAGCAAGATTGTCTTACAGCGCCCACTAGTCTATGCTTTCACTTTACATAAATTGTATTTTGTATTGATTTTAAATAAATAATAATTACCAATCTATCAAAAATCAACCTTTATAACAAATAATAGCATTTTGAGCGGGAAATTATGTTTATTAAGTAATGAAGAAAAGGCCAAACTTCAAATAACATGTAAAATTTAAAAGGCGGTGAAGGAGAAGTACAGTTGCGGCCATAAAATTTCAGGCAAAATTTGACAATCCGTGTCAAAATCATTGATTTTTCGTAAACCAGGCTTTCACCTGATAATTATATATTTGAAGCACACAGTCACGTTCAGAGGCCTTTTAATATCAATTTCTTAGCTAAACAAAGACTTGAAACTCCATTAATTTATACAGAAAACTAAAATCAAATTAAATATCAACTAATAAACTATAAAACAAAAATCAGTATTTTATGATAGCTCCATTCTTTTCGATCACCAAGGCCATTCTTTTAGGAATCGAAGCGAACAATGTTCTAGTGTAATCCTCAGTCAAACTATTCCACGCCTCTTGAATTTGTGCTCATAACTCTTCTTCATTTGCGGGCTGAACATGTGTTGACTGAATTTTTTTAACTATCAGTCCACATACATTTTCCATCGGGTTGACGTCGGGACTTCGCGATGGCCAGGGAAGAATTCTAACCTGGTTGTTTCTTGACCAGTCGGTGACCCTTCGGGCTGTATGGACCGGACAGTTGTCGTGCTGATGGATAAAATCATTCCCATAAACATTATAGGCCGCTGGTAGCATGATATTCTGGAGTATTTCTTGATAAGAATTGGCGTTAGGTCTGCCCTGGATATGATGGCAAACGCCCACCCATCCTGCGCCGATACATCCCCAAACATTGACCGAAAACCTACCACTCTGATCTTTTGGGTGTATGTCTCTTCAAATCTTGAATTTGGGGGTCTATATACCCGCATACGTCCATTAAAACTTGAGTGGAAAACTAGATATTACCCTTTCCCAGAAACGTATTTCCCGTGGTGGGTATTCTAGGCAAAATCCAACCTTTTCTTGTTTATTTGCCTGCGTTAAAAAGGGTTTTTTGGTCGCTCGACGGTAGTGAAGCTCCAAATATTTGTTGATGCAGCGCCGTGCTGTTCTTTCGGAGCCAGGAAAATTGTTTCTAGTTTTGCAGAAGAGGCTGTTTTAAAAGGATTTCTTCGAACGCAGCTTATCAAGTTTTCGTTTTGTTCCTCGGTTGATATGTGTGGACGACCGCTACCTTCCTTTCTCTCGTGCGAATTTCTATCATGAAATTTTTGTTTGATATCATAAACCGAACTCTTTGACACTCCGACTCTCTCCGCAACAGATTTTTCTGAGTAGCCGTCCTCCAACAATGTAACAACTTGAACTTTTTTTGCTACTGATATGCGTGGCATGGTTCGAAGAACTTGATATATTTTTTGGACAATGACAGATTTCGAATTAGTGTCAAAAGTAAAGGTAAGCTAGTAACTGAAGGCTGTTTTACAACACGTAAAATCGTTACCCTAAATTTTATGGCCGTAACTGTACCTACTTTTTATTTAGGTTTTTGGGTTTTAATTAGGTTTGGGCTATTTTGCCTGAGATATTTTGACGTTGTATCCTGAAATCTATAATTAAAATTACTTTTTCTATTTAAAATGATAACGAAATTTGTTATAAACATTTCCTTTGATAATAGAAAAATATAGTAAAATGCAATTGCTATTTTACATTATTTTTATTAAGAAGAAACCCCAATATGGCACAACATCATGTTGGATGACCCATAAACAAAAGTGCACGTGTATCAACAACAAATAAATTGTAATGCAATTAAAAAATGAGTATCATATTACAGTAAATATTGAACAAAGAAAATTAAATTAGAGTATTCATGTTTGGAAAATTACTAAAACTATTAACTTAAAAAAAATTAGGCCTTTAAAATACAACAAGAGGACAAATCTTTGTGGGCTGTCATAAAGATAAAAATGAATTAAACTAAATGGGCCCATGTATATCATAAATTAAAAATTAATTTCAGCGGCTTTACCAATTGTGTTCGCAGTAATAATAAAGCGGTACTTGCACCGGTTTTTGCAAAAAGTGAATTATAAATTTAAGAATATACCACTAGCCATTTTAAAACTCCTGGGGCAACTAAATTTTTAACGGAGTAAACAACTTTACTGTAAAAACAACTCGGGTCGCCCCATCACTATTTCTCCGAAACAAATTTGTCTCTAAAGCCGATAAGTCTAGTATCGAAAGAACACTTTTCTGCACTTTGCCTGCAGTGCTACTGTAATTTTATTCCATGCCGAACACTGTTCTTCAATCATCGCCGTTTTTTCGAAATCGAATGCGCTGGAAATTCGCTTTAAAATGTAGGAAAAATAAAAAGGAAAGTTTCGAGATACCGATGGATAACATTTATCGTAAATACGTATAAAATTGTTATTTACGGGGTTGTAATAAATAATGGGGATACGTTTTATGATCCCATTATAGTCAAAAATTCTCTAATTGAACACAGGCAAAAAAGTTCTTATTAGTAGATATCATTGTATTAATTTTGTAATGTTATTGCATGACAATCCTTTTCACCAAGCCTATGTCAAACGTGTAAGTAAGGCAATAAAAACATCTAAATTGACTTTAAAAAAATTAACTTATAATAAGTAAAACCGATCCTTTTGAATACAAATGGAAAAAGGTAAAAAACTCATTTATTTGATTGTCCCATACTTTTTACAATATCATTGGAAGTATATTTTGTATTAAAAATAATTGTATTGTTCCTAATCTTTTAAAATTGACTAATGGGTTTTGAGTGGCAGCAACCCAATCTCCCGGTACGGTTGAAGACATTATCTGGTATACGGATGGTTCGAAAACCGAGCAGGGAACTGGAACGGGCGTGTACAGTGAAATTAGGAATTCACAATTCTCCACTCCACTAGGAGTTCTGTATTTCAAACAGAAATATATGCTTTATTGCACTGTGCAAAAAAAAAATAACAGAAGGGCTTATAAAAACAAGCGAATCTGCATAATAACAGACTGCCAAGCGTCACTGGGGACGATAAAAAATCCCAAGGTAACGTCCCAGCTGACATGGGAATGCCAAAAGAAGTGGAGGTCCTGGGAGAACGCAACAGAGTAATTCTCTTGTGGGTACCAGGATATTCGGGAATAGAAGGCAACGAAAAAGCGGATGAGCTTGCGAGACTGGGATCATCCACACCATACTTTGGACCAGGACATGCCCTTGGAGTTAGCAAAACCACAGCACCAGGGCAAACCGGGGAATGGATCCAAAACAAACACGAGAAAAACTGGGGAAACCTCTGTAGAATTAGACATGGAATATATCAACCAACTAGTCTCGGAGTTATACAGGCTTGTAGAAAGAACAAGACTCATAGGAGGATTGGTATAAAAGATAATAAAAGATAAGGCACAAAAAGCTCAAGAGGCTGCGCTGCCTCCGAAAGTGAATTAAGACGGCTCCAAGAGAAGAAGAAGAAGAAAATTGGTTTTTGCATATTTTGTATTTTTCTTTTCTTTTCTGGCTAATAGGTAAAACGTAACTTTTATGTAAATTTAGCACATTATAATAAGTACAAGAAACCCAACAATATATTGGAAAGAAACAAAAAATTATAAAATATAAGACGGTAATAACTTTTTTTTTTAAATTAATTTTAATTTGAAATCAAAATTTAATTTTGGGGTAGATTTCAAAAATGTTTTGTGACCCTAGGCCACGCATTTGATAATTAACTTTTTGCCTGGTTAATTTTAACTCTTTTCAAACTGACTGGAAAAATATCCATTATATGGCCCGAGAACCTCTGCTCAATAAAAATTAGCATAGACATGACTCGGTGTATTTTCGGATCAGCTTTGGGTATGCTAATGGAAGGAAATCCAGCCGATTACCGATATTGTGGCTTTTTAATCACTTAGGTAAAGGCTTCGTTTACAATTATGGTTTAAATATATAATATAATATAATGTTTAGTTTTTTTATAAATATAAACATCGGGATTTGTTCTTGGACCTTTAATATTTTTGTTATATATACAGGGTGTCCCAGAAGTAATGGGACACAGAGCAACAGCAGATTTCTTAGGTAGAAATAATGAAATTAGCCTAAACTTGTCTTGTCACAAAGTTGATAATAACTAAGATACAGGGTGTTAAACTTTTAATTTTGTTTTCGTTTTTTCGTAATAATTTCTTAACTCATCTGTTTGGTAGCGTAGTGGTCAGAGCCTCGGCTCGCCGCGCCGGCGATCCGGGTTCGAATCCTAGGCCCGCCGGGCAGACATATTTAGGTAGTAGTTATTTAAAAATAAACGTCCGTGGTGTCACTACCGCGTTGTCTAAAAGGTGCTGTGAAATGCAATATTTGCATGTTTCATGCTTGGGCAGCGTTGACGGAACTGGGGCAAAAAAAAGATGGGTTAAACATCGGAAAACCCGGGGCCCACGGTACTCTGGTATTTGGAATATATATGTAATTATTTTCTAATATAGTACATATGTATATGCAAATCCTTCGTAAGTTGTCACAAAGATTTAAAAAAAAAAACTAAACAAGATAGCGATACAAAATTAGGGATTTGGGGGTTCTTTGGGGCGAGAAATTCAAATTTGTCCATACTTTTAATGCTGCTGGTAAGTGGCGTTAGCTACGGCCTACCCCACTTGTTTTAGATGGCACTACTTTTTTTAAGCTAAGTATATTGACCTGTTTATTAAAAAAAAAAACTATAATTTCTTCTGCGTCAAAAACGTATATCTCATTTTGGTCTCTAGGAGCAACTGTTTTCGAGATAAATGCATTTTAAAGGACACCGCAATTTTTCTATGAAAAATGCTTTTTGGCCAATTGTTTTCAAACTTTGCAAATTAATAGTTTTCAACAAGCTGATCAAAAGTATTTACGGGCACAAAATCCAGAAACCCCTCTAAAACCCCAAAATCACCCTTAAAAGTATTTAAATCCCTAGTGACTTTCAAGGCTGATTTTTGGGGGGTTAGAAGGGTTTTTGGTGTTTGCACCCGTAAAGACTTTTGATCAGCGTATTGAAAACTATTACTTTGAAAAGTTTGAAAACAATTGGCTAAAAACCATTTTCCCTAGAAAAATTGTGGGGTCGTTTAAAATGCATTTATCTCGAAAACAGTTACTCCTAGAGACCTAAATGAAGTATACGTATTTGACGCAGAAGGAATCATAGTAAGTTCTTTTTTAATAAACAGGTCAATATAAGCTTAAAAAAATGTTATGCTATCTAAAACAAGTGGGGTAGGCCGTAGCCAGCGACCTCTACTAGCAACATCAAAAGTATAAACAAATTTGAATTTCTCGCCTTAAAGAACCCCCAAATCATTAGTTTTGTACCGCTATGTTATTTAGTTCAGAAATTATTACGAAAAAACAAAAAAGAATTAAAAGTTTAACACCCCGTATCTTAGTTATTATCAACTTTGGGATAAGGCAAGTTTACGTTAATAGCATGTTGCTCTGTGCCCCATTATTTCTGGGATACCCTGTATAAATGATTTAGCTATACTTGTTACAAAAGAATAGATAAGAATATTTACGTATAATAAAACTATTTTATGAAATAAAATAAATACAAATTCTTATATGATGTAATTACAAATTATATTTTAAAAGTCAAATCATGGTGTTATCTCTACTCACACAAAGTAGGAAAATACTTTGAATACCAGTAGGGCTGCGAAAAGGGCACGATAAACTAAGACACCTACACAAGATAGGCTCATACAATAGGGACCCAAGTTGCTGAATGTGCCTACCATATTCTGTGCGAATATGAAGCGTTGAATCACAAAAGACAGGCATTATTTGGGCAACCAAAAATAAGCCGACAGAAAGACTAAGTAGGCTGATGCCTAGGGCGGCAAATATTATGAGCGGCAAATTTACGACTAATTTTCAAAAAAGTTTAATCGTAAATCAATAGATTTTTTTTTAATTTAACGAATGGATAAAAAAATCCTTCCAAATTCACTTCATTTTTATAAGAATTACTAGTGTAGTTTACAATCTTTTAATACTAAATTTTTCGTTCTAATATTCCAAAAAATATTAACATATTAGGACGGAAAAAATATAGTAGCCTATGAGCGAAAAGAAATTTACACTGGTCCTGTAGAAGAAGAACAAGACTTATGGGAAGATTGGTGTAAAAGATAACGGAAGCCTAGACACAAAAAGTCCAAGTGGCTGCTCTGCCTTCTGTAGACGACTTTCAGAAAAGAAAAAGGAGAAGAAAAAGAAAAGCTCTTACTTATTTCCCTTTTCAAATCTATTTAGTTTGCTTTAATTAAATTGATTATAAAACATGGTATTTGTTTTTGGGAAAATTCTTAACAGTATATATTATTTTTAATGTTTTTCTTTGCAAAAAAGAGCAGTTCGATATATTTGTAAAGCTACATTCACAGACTCACGTTAACTCGTATTTATAATAAAATAAGTTTTACCACTTACTTCTATCTATATTTTAGACACAATATATTTAATATACAAGAAATTTTGGTTTTCTAATAGTAAGAATGTCTTGCATAATACTAGACAAAATTGTCTCTCTCTGGTATCTTCCAAATGCATGTTCTACTTAAACAAAAAAAATATTTAATTTATGACTCAAAAAAAAGTTCAATTATTTACCTGCTTGTATTAAAAATATAGGTTGTTTTCATAAATTCAAATTGTCAGTCAAAAACTCGTTGTTAGAAAATGCTTATATAGGCGGTCATATCAAATTTTTAGTGGGAATTTTAAAAGTTTGCAATCTAATTGAAGCTAAGTTAACTAGGTCATAATAATGATATGTTTAAAAATTTAAAATGCAGGCAAAATTTTATTTACTTAACAAAGAACATTGCTTACATTTTCAAAAGAAAATTATTGAAATCCTGGATTACCGAACATATAAATATAACTGTTAGAAAACTCATATTTAGGAAAGCATTATAACTCGATCATTTTTTTTCATTTATTGAACTCACAAAAAAAGAGAAGAGGTTTTTTAAAAACACTTATGTAAAACAAGGGCTAACTAACTATCCAAAAATGTCGCCCTCTTGAATTACTTAAAACAAGTTCTTTTTCGACTCATTAAAAAAATTAAAAAAAAAAATTAATAAAAAAAGCCATCTCTTTTAGGGAAAAAACATGTTTTAAAATAAACAGATTAGTAAAAAATTTGCCAAGTAAAAATAAACTTGGTCTACTTTTAGATCTCGGAACTTTAAAAGGGCAAGACTTTGAATAGGAACTTAGCCTTTTTTAAATAAGCGATTTTGTCTAGCATAGTCTAGTCCTGAAATAATATAACCTAATATGGTATACAGGGTGCCACAGATTCGAGTGCATGCATGGGGATATCGGAAACCGTAAAAGATACAAAGTCTTCCGGAGATATCCGGAAAAAAAAAACGAAATTTGCCGGTTTCGTTTTTATTTTTTTCTGGCGTTATTTAAAGAGATATGAAAAAACAAAAGACACTTTCTTTTGGCCACTTTTTATGCTCTACACAACAGCGTTGAGTGATTTTCCGTACGACGTTTCGTTTTCGTTAAACCATCATTAACTTAATTTTTTTAAATACGGCACTCAATTGTTTATTGCATTTTTTTTGAGGCAGTTATAATCCTAATTACAATGATGTATAATACTTAATATTTTTCTGTTAAATAAACATATTTTCTATAAGAGACAATAAGTTAAACAAGGAACGCACATCAATTCTTATAGGGGCGTTTCATATTTGTTAATAAATATTGAGTTATACATTTTTGTAATTGGGATAATAAGAGGTTCAAAAAAATTAATTAAAAAACCCAGGTCCGAATTTAAAAAACCAAATCGGAAAATGTCGGTTTTTTTCGGATATCTCCGGAAGAACTCGGAATTTTTGCAACTTTCTAATAGGCATGTTGTTAACACTTAAAAAAAACAACAACTCTGAAACTGATTCGATCTCTTTTATCACGGTTTCGATATCCCCATGCATACACTCGAATCTGTGGCACCTCTGTATAAAAGGTGATCCAGAACGTATCGTGTCAGTCATTCCCACCTTGTTCCAGTAACACCTCCTGACAATCCATGACCTGTCAGGAAATTGGTAAAAACAGAGTTCCTTTTAAAGCTCCAATAGTTGATTGGTGTACTAAGGAGAATATGCGATATATCTTTTTGTTTGTCTTAACACACCTATATTCTTAAGCTGTGTAGAAAAAAACAAATTCCTAAGCATTAAACCCTAAAATTTAATAAGTTAAAAGCTCGATTTCTTTAAATTAGCATATTCCGAGCAAATTTCGCAACACAATGGAAACATTTAAGTAATGTCTATCCTAATTTTTATTCAGCAGAGGTTCATTAGATTTTCGTAATTTTAACTAACCCCAAAATAAAAAATGGAGAACATAATGGACATTTTTACAGTAAATTTAACCGTTATAATTTCACAAATTAAAGTTGTGTTTTAGGATCATTAAGTAAAGTTGGGTCCGGTTAGTAATCGGATAGATAATCCTTTGTGAACACTGTGCCGTTATATGTAGACTAATTTTCAGGGTGAAGTATATATTCCATCTGGGTGATATTAGTTTAATTTTTAGATCTTATATGCCTACATCTGCTTTTCGATGGTGCATCAAATATCTATAGAAAGTAGGAAAATTGTTTGATAGATGACAGTTAAATAGGTAGGTAGGCTTAGGTAGGTTTAAAGTAAGTGGACTTTTTACGGCCTCCACTGCGACCGCTCGGTCTATTGCGGCTCATACCTTTTATTTCTTCCAATAGGATCAGACTTCTAATGAATCCGATACCAGATTGGGAGAGAGTTATTACTTTTTACTTTGTACCGGACACGAGCACAATATGTCTGATGTGTTCTGGGGTCCCGGTCTCCTGGAGAGTATAACTGAGCAGATTAGATCCTGTTATGCCCTTCTCTCCCGGTCTAGTGACGTGGTAGCTAAAGCTTACAGAACCAGATATTCTTTCTGAGGAGCATCTCCGGCTTACCTATGAAAACGGTCCTATCTGCTTTCTGTTTAAAGGAGAACCCTTTCCCTATACAGGCGGTTCGGTCCGTCTTCGTTTGGATTCAGGAATCCCTTCCAAACACCCCGTTTGTTCGGAATAAACTAGCCCTTCTTGATTGACTTGACTTGACTTGATGTGATGAAAACCCAAAGGGGGTGACCCGATTTTCTAAACTTTTAAAAGCCATATTTTTAAAACAACTGACTGTGTTTTTCGCTTCTTTGACTTTCTTGAGCTCCACCATCGCCCAGCAAAATCGAAGCACATACCTTATACACCAGAGGTTCTCAAACTTTTTTCGTCTAACGCCCACTTTAAAATTCAGTTATTTTGAGCGCCCCCCATTTTTTTTCTCCTTAAAACCCCCAAAAACAATTATTTCGCCTGGAATTTAAAATTTAAAACCCATATTTTTAAACGACACTTTTCTTAACCCGAAAGAGCACTTTAATTTCAACTTTACCATATTAAAAGTATCTTTTATTCAAATTAACAATAATTAACATTGGGTTATATAATTCAACTTTAATATTAAGGGGAGGAGGGCGTGGGGGGAGCGAGAGGGAGGCGATGTGCACGTGGCGGGAAAGCTTCAGAAGGGAAGTTTGAATCTTTTACTGAATCAATTCATTTGATTCATTCACTTAAAAAGATTTGTTTGCAACCGATTCACTTTATTATGATCCCGGTTGGACTCGGTCGGTGAATTTACAAAAATTTATATTTTCTTAAATAAAGAATTTATTTACATTATTTCATTTTAATGTTAAAACAAAAAAAAATCTTTTAATAGCCAAACTGACTGAACCAAAATACGCATAAATTGTTTGCTAAAACACTTGGAAATTGGGGCAAAATGGAAAACAGACCGCTCCATTCCCGGTCGTAGCAAAAAAACGACCGATTTGCGGTCATAAAATACCGAATTACTGAATTTTCGGTTTTAAGTCCGATTCGCCTATGATATTAAACGAAACGAATCATCCAAACTAGGTTCGTTATTCATCGCAGAGCGATCGAGCAAGTGGTTTCAAAACGATTCGAACCCAAATTGAAACAGGAAATTAATTTATTGCAATCAGTGCACTGATTCGTTCTTTTTAAACATATCGTTCAGAACGACATACCTTCTAGATGTCAGTCGAGCCGCGGCTGTGTTTTTGGGAAACCTGCACCGCAAACACGGACCGACGAACGTTGACGGACAAAAATAAAAGGTTTTAATAAATAAATCGCAATATTTTTGCGCTAACTAATTATAATTAAACCTTCTGTTTTTAATTATATTTTTTTATTTTTACTAGATTAGGTAATATAATAAAATTTAACAGGGGTTTTTTGGAGGTTGGGCACCAAACCCCAGAATTTAAAACATCGAATATTTTTAAAAGGTTATTTAATATATTTTAATTTATTTTTATACAATTAAAAGGATAAAAAATGAACTAGTAAGTGGATGTTGTGTAGTAGAAGGTTTTTAAATTTTCCCAGTGAATTTTAAAATGAAGTACCGAAGTTACAAACACCATCGCCCCCCAAAATCACATCAGCGCCACCCAAATTTTTTTCTGGGTGGCTTACCGCCCTCAGGCCTCCAGCCCCCACAAGAGACGCACTTTGAGAAAGACTGTTATACACCCTGTTTAATTATTAAAGAAAGAGCCTGAAAAATTTAAGTCTACCGTCAGCATGGATGGCATGTACGTGACGTTCTTTCCTTTCTAACCTGTAAATTCGAATTTAGATTTGCAAAATTCAAAATGGAGAATCCAGCATGACCAACAACATATTCAATGCAAGATTTTGTATATTAGGGTTTCAGGGGTCGCTGATTGCCAGTCTAACGACATACCAAAACAGCTTAAGCTGTTAAGCATTAAGGTTTCAGGTTAATTAAACTCGCTCTTCTTTGGTCATTTAAGACTTGTGAGGTGGGAAAATGAAATTTAGCTACTTTGACGATTCGACGAAATGCGGCATGAATTTGAAACCAAATATCCCGTTTATTATTTTGAATCCGCCAATTAAAATTTTGCAAATCTGACCCTAAATTCGCAATTAGGAGACTCTTAAAGCCCCCATGAACTGAATATAATGTAAGTTAGGAAAGTTTTTTATATTTGATCTACTATATTAGATCCTTCATCTTAAATTTTGTAAAGGGTTATCCAACGGGGGCTAGCAGGCCGCTTTTTTGACTCTACCTGTACTTAAAAAAAAAAATTGAAATAGCCATCATATATAATTTTTTTCTCCGAACCAAAAAAAATTAAAAAACAATTGAACATCAAATAAAAAATGTCAGGGGTCATTTTATATTTTTAAAGTAATGCCATATTTTTTATGATTAACCGATTCCCTATATCTTTTGATCTAAAATGATATTGTTTTAATTCAAAAAAGGTCCATTTTCTACAAACAATTTCTTTTTTTTGTTTTTTTTTCAATATTTTTGTAAAAAAAATAATTTTATTATTTTTGCTATTTTTCTAAAAAATAAAAGTTTTAAATAACTTTTGGATTAAAAAGATTTAAAATGAACTGGTAAAGAAGAATTAAAAAAATATTCATCTTAACAAGTTAATTTTTAATTTTTTAATTCAAAATTTATATCAAATTTCTATTCTTTCGAAAAATAAAAAAAATATATAATTTCTTCTAAAAAAATTACAAAAAAATGCAAAAAAATAGATTTTAATTATTTTGACCCCCTATCACCCTTTCAAAAATTATCAAAAAATTCATAAAGCTAGATCTACTAAAGACAGATCACATATATTATTTTTCATCATAACGTGCGTCAATAGGCTTTTTTAAAGCCCAAAAAAAAAGCGAACATCCTGCCAAAAATTCTTGAAAAAAGTTGTGCTTCATCCGCGCTTTAAAAACCCTTTAATTCGGCGCAAGCCCTTTTTAAAAATAAAACTCCAGGACTTCGTAATGTTATGTAAACCAAATAAAAGAATTTTGGCTATGGAACTTTTGCGACGAATTCTGAAAGATCTGCAAAAATTTCTTGGTGCCAAAGAAATTTTGACAGATTCCACCAATTTGTTGTTCCTAATTAAATTGGTAGAAAAAACTTTAAGTTTACATACCTTTTTATTTTTACCCAACCGCTGTGTTCACACGTCGTTACCGTGGGGGGGCCCAGTATGATTTTTTTAACATGCCCCGGGGAGTTGCTGGTTATCGGCAACTTTTTTGGCTAGCGTATGGAACGGGATCCAAAGCTAAGATGAACACAATAACTCAAGGTGTTAGCATACCGTGCTGATGAGTGCATGACATCCTGTCCCTTTAAAAACAGGTGTCTCCAACGGTGCGTCGGGAGATACAGGAACCTCTCAGAGTATCTAACCTTGGCGGTGGACTATTACTTTCCTTTTTTCCAAACGGAAAGGGACAAAACCCGTTTTTAAATTTAGGAAAAATAAAGGTGGTTGAACGAAAGGATAAATCCGTCCGAGAGATGCCCCCCAAGGTCACAAGCAGACAAAACGGGTGAATCCGTTTCGAAAGATCCCCAAAGAACGCCACCAGGGCTTGTTTACGGAAGGCCAATCCATCCCGAACAAATAGGTGCTTAGGAAGGATCCCGAATCCAAACAGAAGGCGGACAGAACCGCCTTTATAGGAAAAAAAGGGGTTCCCTGGCTTTAAAACAGAAAGCGGATAGGACCGTTTTAAAAAGATAAGGCCGGAGATGCGGCCTCAGAAAGAACATCGGGTTCCTGTAACAAAGACCTGGTAGCTACCACGTCACTAGATCGGGAAAAAAAGGGCATGACGGATCTAATCGTCTGCTTGTCATACTTCCGGGGGAGACGGGGACACCAGAACACATCAAAACAACATGGCTTGTGTCCGGTAGCGACACGAGAAAAGAGAAAATTAAGACCTCTTCCCAATCTAATATCGGATTCTTTGGGAAGTCTGACCCTTTATTGGGAGAAAAATAAAAAGGTGTGAGCTACAATAGACCGAGCGGTCGCAGTGGAGGGCGTAAAATGTTCACTCACTTTTAAACCTAAACCTAACCTACCCTTTTATTCCTTGATTTCATTATAAGATTAAGAAAAAAATCTTTGGTAAAATTCAGTTTAATCTTCTTAATACCAGATGTGACATTAAATTTGTCCCCCACAACTAGGATAAATGAAAATCTGTTTGCAAGAGCCATTGAGACGCACAATGAGGCCTAAACGAGCACCGCAAAACCGAAGATCGATACGGATTTGCTTAAGCCGATTTAAATGAAAATAAATCGGCGTTAATCGAATTTAAACTGACTCGACTTTTATCTTACACACAAAAGGTCTGCTTGTTAGTTAAGTTGGCTCATTTATAGGCCACGCGTTGTCGATTTTTTGTAGGATTTACGAGGTGGAGGGCATGTTTTTTATCGAAATCCTTTAAAAAGATGTATACAGGATATCCCAACTCTATTTATACAGTAAATATCTTTGCTCCGGTACATGATACAAAGAAAATTTGAAATAAAAATAGTATATTATATTATAATTTTTGCAGTTGCGAGGCAGAGCGCAGCGCAGCTAAGCGAATGCAAAATTGCGAGTAAAAATAAGCACTTTTAGTCCGTATAATATATGCTGCTTTTTCTCTAACCAAGTTAAAATTAATACATTTAGTTATTTGAAGATCGTTAATAATTAAGTAATAAATTTGAACACCTATTAAAACAGCGATAGCAAGTCGGTAGTCATGGATATCTGGTAGACGTACTAATCACATATTTATTACATTTGAATCAAGATTCAACCATATAATTTTTGTAGTAGTTTTCACGCTGCTTTAAAAATGAATCCTGAACTCGATGCAAATATACCTGCGGATATATTGGAAAGTGCCGAAGCAGTATCTCTAAATCTCTTGTCACCCAAATCTCGCCAAATTTATGAACTTGCATATCAGCGATTTATGAATTGGTGTAACGGAAAAAATGTGCAAAGCTATGCGGAGCCACTCTTGGTCACATTTTCAATGTTGCGATCCACACTAGATATTAAAAATGGTGTGGATAATAGTAAATATCCAAAATTACGATCATTGTTAAAAAGGCAAAGTGATGGATATATACCTAAAAAGTCTAAAGTTTTTACAAAGGAGGAAATTGATCGATTCTTGGATACGGCACCTGATAATGTATATTTGATGATGGAGGTAATATAACGAATATTTTGAAAGTAGGAAGATCAGTTTAGGTTTGATTTTTTCTAGGTTGTTTTAGTATTAGGAATTGGAGGTGCTATGCGTTGTGACGAACTAAATCATATGAAAATGAATGATATTATAGATAGGGCTCGGTCTTGATTATAAAAATTTTGCAGACAAAAAACCAGAAACGTCGTTCGTTTACCATTATAGTTGATCATTATTTGCGTTTATTTCGAAAATATGTTGCACTACGGCCATCAAATTTCCGGAAACATCGTTTATTTTTAAAGTATATCAATGGGAATTGTCAAAGAATGGTTGTTGTTATTCACAAAATTAGTGCTGTGCCGCAAAAAATTGGAAAATTTTTAAAGGAGTATACTGGACATTCGTTGAGAAGAACATCTGCTACACTTTTTGTTGATGCTGGCGGTGAACTCACTTGTCTTAAAAGACATGGTGGTTGGAAGTCGAGTACGGTAGCAGAAGGATATATTGAAGAATCATGTATTAACAAAGAAAATACTGCCAGAAAAATATTGCAACTTGACAAAGAAAGTACAAGTATGTGTTCAGATATTTCCTTAAATGTTTCATCTACAATTATAAAAAAAGTGTGCATTTTAATAATCTGACGATTTGAGCGTAACATTAGGAAATGGAAAAGTTACAAAGTTAAGCACGAATTTTTTTTTCTTTTTATATTAAAAAAAATATTTAAGGATTACGGGAATATATTATACACCGGTCTAAACTTTAAGTTCTGAATATCTGTCGCGCTCGAATATTTTTTTTTACATTTTCTCCCCCTTCGTACGGTTACCCCCACCATGCAAATCAGCAGATTAATATTTCTCCGTTATTAGAAACACGTGGGTGCATACACTCCCAATATCTGGAGCACCCAATATTTCTTTGTAACTGTTTTTTTTTTCACAATTCAATTTGGCCCCCACGATCCTTGAGTAAATCTCTATTTAGTCTCTTAATTGTAAATGCATTGAGTTTATTGCAGAATATCAATAATTAACAAAAAATAATGAACAAAAAAAAACCTGGATTTTGCAAGATGTTTGGGGCTTTTAAATGTATATCTTCATTATTGACCAAAAAATTTTTTTTTTATCTTGGGACAGTCCTCGAAGTCTAATGCCTAAGTACTTACGTACCGTGGGTCTCTTAAGTGTGATAAGAGGGCGTTTGTACATCGGGAGAGAGTTAAATATTTGGAGATTGGGAAGAGAAGAAAAAACTTCTGCGGGCAGTAGGTTCCATAGTCTTGACACTCTAGGGATGAAGGAACGAAGAAAGCGAGAAGTTCGGGGCCTCTTTAACTGAACTGTAAAAGAATGCATAAAAGTTGCACTACGTGTTGCTTTGTTGGGAGCTGCCAGAGAAGGAATTATACCGGCCAATTCCTCTGAGCAGAAGCCGTGAAAATACCTATAGAAGAGCGACCCCTACAGCTCGACGGTGGGCAAGAAAAGGAAGCCTTTCTGTGAGCGTTGTATCATTAATAAGACGAACGGCTCTTCTTTGAATGGTGTCCAGAATGCTAAGTGTTGTAGGGGACGCTATTCTCCAGACATGAAAACAATATTTTAAAGAGGGTCTGATTTGGGATACATACAGAGTGTACAGATTGGAAGAAGAGAAATATTTTTGGCTCTGGCTTGCTGTAATAAAGTATTAATATTTTTTCCACAATAAAATTTCTTTAAGAAATATCGACAATTTTGTCAGGATATGGGACATAAGTATTTCGCTACCAGGAACAACAGGATAGAACTCCTGTGGGTTCCTGGACATACGGAAGTAGAAGGCAATAAAAAAGCAGATGAACTTGGAAGAACTGGCTCGTCTAGAAATTTCATTGGCCCAGAGCCAGTTCTCGAACTATCAAAATACTAAACTAAAACAGTACAGTATAAAATAAATTAAATTACGAAACGTTTTTCTTTTTACAACTTTTCTTTAGGATTAATATTTAGCTACAAACGATTAAAGATCTAAGATTTTTTTAAATATTTGTTCTACATTTCTTTATTTAGGAAATGTACTGGACAATCCATCCTCTATGTATTTTTGTGAAGAGTTTTCAGCGAAAACATCCATGCTACTTCGTACAACTGAATAACATTAAATCTTTTTATATAATCCTATCTATTATCGCATTTTTGTTGTAATAAACTTACCATTCAATTATCTTATTTTAATGGAATAGAGTGAACACAATATACCAATTGTTTCTAAAATAAAAATAACTATTTTGCTATCTCTACTTTTACAGCAATAACACTAGTCGCAGATTCTCGAAACACTGTTATTTTTATTTTACCTCAAAACGAAACACCGCCAAATGACGAGCGATGCCTGGCATAAAATAAAATTACATTTGCACTCTAAGCAAAGTGCAGAAAATTGTTCTTTCCATACCAAACTTACCGACTTGTAAAGGCGTTCGAATGCCGATAAATAGCGATGGCGGAAATGTAAAGTGTTTTTCATTTCAATATAATGTAGAAATAGAGTGGAGCTTCTGAGGGTTTAGTAATTATGTTAATGGGAGTGATTTTTATTAACCTAAATACAAAGCAAAGAAAAAGGTAATTAAAAAAATGGAGTACCACTTTCTTGGAAGCTCTGATTTATTAGTTACTGATGTTACTATGATGAGTCACACCAATTATCAAGGGAAAATTTTACAAAATTGTCCCGAAGTCGGGTAGAAATTTGGTCAATTATATTCTCTTAAGTGATAATTAGTGGAATGCCTCAGAGAGTTGTATCATAAAGCTTTGTGAACGTCAGCTGCGGTAACGAGCGGCAGTAGCCTTTTAAATTATGATAAAGCACTAAATTTCAAAATGACACATTATACCAGTTTTTACCATGGACGTAGATTTGCATGCTTTTCAATAAACTTCAATGGCGGCTCCTCCATTGGGTCATTTGGTCAAAGACCTCCCAATATTTTTAACTAATATTTCCGTAACATAATAATGATATAAATGAAAAAAACGATTTTTTTTAATCTTTAAAATTTTCCTTTATTATTCTAAGCATATAAACTCGTTGATCGATTACTGGATTCCACAAGCTTCGCGCAGCGATCTACAGATCGGTGGTTTCCTTTGTTGGCCAAACACCGGGCTGCCTGCCTTCATTGACCGCATTGTTTTAAACGGAGCCAAGTCGAGTTTTCCCGATCTAATTTACGATTGGGTGATTTTGGCTGCTTTCCGAAGCAGTGTAATCGCATGATCTGGGTCAACAGCCGCGAAGAGGAAAATTACGCATTTTTTAAGGTGTTCGTTTGTCATACGGTTATTATAAAACGGATTATATACGATTTTAGAAATTTATTTTGTGTTGGATGTTTTCGGAATGTAAATTCGGAAACAGTGCATTTGTTGACAATTTTGTGTTCGTTACCGATGACAACTGTACATTAAATACATTAAATAGGAGAAAGACATTTTTACGCAACACAATGGGAGAAAGTAGACTCTTTGCATTGGCCATATTAAGTATTAAAAAGGTCTTTATAAATAATATTGTAAATTACAATGAAGAAGTAATCAATCATTTTGCAAGTGCCAAAGACATAAGAATTGAACTAAAATTTATGACTATTTAGGTAATTTTAACCTCTTTTTATTTTTTATGATTTAAATATGCTTATTTTTAACCTATAAGTTGCCGTCATACCTCTGGCATAGCAATATTACTTACTGTCGGGTGTGAGATTTTTTTTTAGAATATGTTGTGCAGTTTTTCTGTTTAAACAGATGTCGATGCATATAATTTGTTATATTGATATGTTTCTTAATAAATAGTAATATAATTCTTCAAATAAAATAATCCTGCTAAAACATTTATTTTTGAATTTTCTTTCTTGTTTTTTCTTTGGAATGAACGTCTGTGTGAAATAGAATGCCTAATATTGTTTTTTTTTAACCAAAAATCAGTTAAGCCATATGCATTTAATAATTTTTACCAATGACCTCCCCGAAAGATTGACTACGAGCCGCCACTGATAAACTTTAATAGAATTTTTCCCCAAAATTAGTAGAAAAGCCAATAGTTGACTTCATTAAAAATTACATGTGATTTCCTATATCCCGCCCGACGATGCACCACTCGGAATATTCAGTTATTTCCCTTCAACTAAAAACTTGTTAGAATGTAACTAACCCAATATTTCGACGAAAAAAAAAAACAGCTGACTATCACATACAGGGTCTTCATTAATGTCTGTAAACCACGTGACCAAAAATGTTGCGGGTTGCCTATTCAGAGGTTGCACAAAATTTAATAAAATATCCCTAGAAATACTCATTGGCGCCGTGCATTTTAAAATCGATTTTTAAATGTCAAAAATATTTTGTTTTTTTAAGGTTAGAAAATTTACCATTTATCATTTTTTAATAATTGTAATTTGAACCAAGTTATTACAGCTTTTTGATAATTTTTGTATGCATTTAGTTTAAGTCTCTTGTTTGTCAATAATTTAGTTTGCTAGATTTGGGCAGAAAAATGTTAGTCAAGGAAACGAATTCATGCACGAGGTATTTTTGTGGAGTAAAATGGATTTGAATGCGGTTTTTTATTTGATTCGTATCGACGTCTACAAACTTTGTAAACAAATTGAATTATTGGAATAGAAAAACTTTATTTCTGCATTAAAAAAATGCATTTTAAGGTTTGCAGTTAGGTATAAAAAATGTATAACTGGGTAAATAATGATTGAAATGAGAATTTGATACTGGGGTTTTTAAGGTGGCTGACATGCCGAATATGACATTGGCAAGGGTCTACGGAGTACCTGGTGCGCGCTGATAGTGTAAACGTTAACTGGAATTTTACCACAGTTTGACTGACATTAGCAGGATTTGTTGTAAAACTTTAGAAGATGACGTTTACACCATCCTTAGCGCACCAGGTACTCCGCAGGCCCTGCCAATGTCATATCGTGTTCAGCGACCTCGAAAACCCCTGAGTAACAAATTTTGAGCCCATTTTCATCATTATTTACCTAGTTATAATTTTTTTAAATTGTTTAATTTTAAAAGCATTTTTATAAGGCACAAAAAAGCAGTTATTCATTTCCCCTTAGTTAAATTTGTTCGCAAAGTTTCTATATGTTCATACGAATTGAATGCAAGGAACCGCATTCAAATCCATGTTACTGTACAAAAAAATTTTTGGGGCCCTTTTCGGGCTATTCAAGTCATGTTAACTTGTAGTTTACACAATTTATTTATATTATTTAAAAAAACTACTTGACTTAAAAAGGTGGGCATTACTTAGATTTATTTGTACTTTTTTAATAAATTAAATGTCAATTATTACATAATAAAAGAAATTAGGATAATTATTACATGCTAAAAGAAATTAAGATGCAACAATCTACAAAAATTCCAATTATTTAAAATATTATACTAAAAAAAAAGAAAGATAGTTACATCACAATAAAATACAAGTAGTCATGCACAAACATTAAAATGTAATAAAACTTAAACAATAATTTTACAAAAAGCTTTGCAAATGAGAGTCTTAGAGTATCTTTCTCTTTAAAATTTTAAGTCAGTAATCAAAAAAGAAGTTGGTGCCCAGGTATTCTTTAACGGAAAAAAACTAAAAGTTATTGGGCAAGTATCATAATAACAAAGATAACAATAATTTAATAAGGAATAAAAATTAACACTATAAAATGTTCAAAATGTCTTCCTTCATTTTCTAGACATATTTAAATCCTTTTTAAATTATCAAACACATTGTGAATCTGGTCAACTGTAATGTGTCCTATCTCGGCTCGAATTGCTTCCCCCAGTTCATCAACATTGTGAGGTCTGTTTCTGAAGACCTTATTTTTAAATATCCAAATAAAAAGAAATCTAATGGCGTTAGATCTGGGAGAACGAGGTGGCCATACATCTTTGCTAATTATTCTATCTTCATAAAATTCGGCTATGTATTGCAAAGTTGCCTGAGCTGTGTGTGCAGGAGCCCCATCTTGTTGAAAGTAGCCCCTCTGAAGTTCCTCATCAAAGTTGCTCAAAAAAATTTATGCAGAATATTATGGTACCTTTCAGCATTTACTGTAAAGTAAAAAAAAAATTGGACCTATAATCCTTCTTCTCGAAATTGCTACCCAGACCCCTATTTTAATTGGGTGTAAACTTGTTTCGATAAAGGTATGTGGATTCTCCCCTGGCCCAAGTTCGGGGGAAATTCTGACTATTTACATAACCGGACAAATGAAACCATGCTTCATCAGAGAAGAAAATACGGTCCAAAACATCATCATTGTTAAGAATTTCCCTTAAAAACCCTTGACAAAACTGCACCCCTTTGCATAATCTGGTGGAAGGAGTTCTTGCAATACTGTGACCTAGGGATGATTAATTTTTTGGTAAGTGCTTTATGGCAAGTACCAACAGATTTTCCTAAAAATGTATGGCATTGTAAACATAAATTTCAATTTTTATTTAAAATAGTATCCTTACCGGTCTGAGTAGACAGCTTCTCTACCGATTTGTTAGGACTGTGCTCCATTCGGACACGCATATCTTCAAGGACAGGTTCTGTAAACACGCTAGGCCTTCCAGTGGACTTTCCCTTACAAATGCAATGCTTGTTTTCAAAACGATTGATTAGCATACGTCTGTGATGAACAAATGTTTCATACTCAACAAGATTGTCGGGGAACCTTTCGCAAACTGGTCCATGCAACTTGGAGAGAATATGACCAAGATCCATCCTCATTACGAGTTGCACTTCTAAAATGTGCCATTATTATAAAGGCATTTTTTCCCCGCAGTCCACATTTTTAAACGTTTTCTAAAAATAAAAAAACAGTTTTATTTACGTAACCTCAATAAAAAAAACACATGTAACTTCCCTTTTAAAACCCGAAATATGCAAAGTAGCTCTGAAAAGAACTGTTTTAAGCTTGTAAAGTTCGTTTTTGAAAATAATTTAATCAAAAATCACGTCACTTGGGAATTGGGGACTGAGGTGATTTTAGGGGGTTGAGGCGTTTTCGGCTTTTGTGCCCTGAAAGCCCTTTTGATCATCGTGTTAAGAATTATCACTATGCAAAGTTTGAAAGCAATTGGCCAAAATTCAGTTTCCATAAAAAAAATTGTGGGATCCTTTAAAGTGTGTTTATCTCGAAAAACGTGTTCTAGAGACTTAAATAAAGTATACTTTTTTGATGAGAGGGATTTATAGTAACTTATTCTTTAATAAACAGGTCAATATTCTAAGTTTAAAATTTAAATGACATCTAAAAAAAGGGAGGTAGGCCGTAGCTGGCCCCCTTTACTAGCAACATCAAAAGTGTGGACGAATTTAAATTTCTGCCTCAGAAACCCCCAGACCCCAAAATTTTTTGTACCCCCAGGTCTTTTTGGTTAAAGAATAATTAAGAAAAAAAAGCAAAATTAAAACTTTAACACCGTGTATCTTAATAACTAAGCATTTTGGGGCCCAGTTTATATGAACTTTGACTTAAAATCGATCCAGGAATGCCTCCTTCAAATTATGACATACCATTAAGTAACACCCTGTATTTATCCATAGTGACATATAAGCTATTATCAGGTAAATTTCTGGTTTTGGTTGGAAGGAAATTATTAAAAGTATTTTTTTTTTCATGTTCGGGCGCCCCGTTAACTTATAGTGCATCATAGTCAACTGATTTTTTTTTCGAGATATTGGTTTAGCTAAGCAACTTGCCTCAGCGATTACACATCAGTTCATTAAAAAAAATAAAGGTATATGCAGTTATCATCAGGTATTTAAATTTAGAAGAAAGGAGTGGAAGCAAAAATACAAGATATGGTTTCAGAGTTAATTGATTAAGCGACAGAGATTTTACAAAGAATAAAAAGAAGCTTTTACGTCGTTTAAACGCTATGAATGAGATCTACCACTATAATCCTGGAACAACACCAGAGGCGAAGGAGTGGTGTGAACCCACTACTTCGGCTCCGTAGTCCCGTAAGCCCAAAAATCAGCCAAAAAGATTTTGGCATTAATTATCTGGTATTCAAAAAAATTATATACAAAAAAATTTTTTGGTTGATTACCTACAAATTACTAACACAATAATCCTTTAACCAGCTAGATGTCAATAACTCGTAAGAAGCAGAAAGAAAGTTATGGTTGGCTCTTCTTCCATTTCAAAATATCCAAGCGTAATTGAGTATGTTCTGACAAAACTTATTAAGCAACTTGGTATATGTCTGCTTTTTTAAAGCCTTATGAAAGTAATTTAGACCTATCATTACAAGGCACAGAGTATTTTTTCTGTCAGTTTATACATATAAATAATAAAAAAAAATTAATATAAAAACTGTTTGCTGTTGTATTTAGTGCTTGTAAATGAGGTTATATCTTTTAACCTGTCTAAATAAAGTGTTTAAATATTGCTTCTCTTCAAGTTTAAAAATGAAGGAAAATTAAAATGCAACTGCAGCACCATTTTAATAATTAAAACACGAGTAGGAATTCTTAATCATTTTAAAATGTTGGTTAATTTTTACAGTTTTTTTATGTCAAGACTTTTTGTAACACGTAAATACCATAAACGGCACATATTTTTGTAATAAAAATAAATTTTTTAATATTGGCACCTTCGTGAAAAAATGACATCTGACGGCTGTCTAAAATCATGCTTAAAAGCCGTCGGTAAGGTGTAAGATTATTTATAAAATTAATTTATTTTTCAAAATAAATATATGTATATATATATATATATATATATATATATATATATATATATATATATATATATATATATATATATATATATATATATATATATATATATATATATTTTGTATATATATATATATATATATAGATATTCTCATAAAAAATAGCTACCCAAAAAAATTAATTAATATCATATTTAATAACGGGATTGCAAAAAGCAAAAACTAAAACCTAAATACAAAAGATAAAAACTCAATTAAATATTTATGCCTCCCATACGTTAGGGACTCTCGAAGAATTTACAAACAACCCTGAAAAAATATGATATCACCGTGTAAAAGCCACAATATTTAAAAAAAAGTTTTTTAGCACACAAAAAACAAAAACCCCTAAACACCCAAAACTCATACTATCTACCAAATTCCATGAACGACTGTCCTAATGTCTATATTGGCCAAAAAAACATAATATCTAAAAAATCGTTTAAAAATGGGCATAAAATGACAAAAAAAATAAAACAGCATTAACTAAACACAAAAAATAAAGCAGCATATTTTTAATTATCAGGACACAAAAATTTTAAAAACAAAAACCAAATCAGAAAAAAGAAAATTTCCCTTAGAAATGCTTTTCAAAAACATAAGAACTCTATAAATGATAAAACAGATATTAAAAACCTAAGCCAATATTACTACGTCATTAATTAATTTCAGTTTTATCGTATCATGCAAAATTATTTTTCTATTTCCCCAAACTTTTGTAAGTCCAAGACAATAAACCAAAATGTTTCGCATTTTTAGGTGTAAAAATTAGTGTAAAAAGTAATCGTTTAAAATTGTACGACAGATACCTTTAATAAAATTAGTCCTATTTTATCCCCTCTTTAAATACTAAGGATAGTACACCCCGACCGCAGAGGGTAGCAAGTAGACAATTTTATTGTTTAGCAGGTATTAAAGATTTAGTCAGTTAATTATTCATGATTTTTAAAATAACTAACTAAAAAATCGTTACTGGCTCTTAGTCTACCAGAGATATTGACTGTTATTGACGTTACGAGTCCATTTAATATCTTAAATCGTTAAAAATTTTAGGGAACCTTAAAATCTTTTGCAATAGTAATTCAATTTTCTTTTCTCATTATTTAAAAACGTAAAATCTTTTTATAGCGGCACGATTGCTGTTTATTGGCAGTCAAACACTTTTTAAAAATCGATAAGTTCACTATCGACGGAGCAATTTTCTGCACTTCGCTTAAAGTGCAAATGTAATTTTAATTTGTGCCGAGAACAGCCCGTCATTTATCGAGTTTGCGTTGAATTTCGCTCGAAGATGCAAGAAAATAAAACTAAGTGTTTTGGCGAGCCATCGAAGAATATTGCTTATTTGAATTTGTATGAAAAACAGTATTTATTTGTAGATCTGGCAATGCTTTTATTTAGATAAGAAAAACAATGGCTCCAGTAAAGTTCCTTTTAATTAAGAGTTTTATTTGAAATTTGACTTTCGCGTCAATTTCTGTTTCGATCAAAGACTTCTTTGCCACCTACCCTTGGGATTCTACCTGCTTTTTCACTCACGATCCTTTTGAGATATGTAAATCACTTAACGAAACAATTTAAATAGGCATTGAGATCTATATTTCCCAAAAACCCCAAATCATAAACCGTGGATTTCTAAATCCTGTGACAAAGCCCACAAAAAGTTTCTCCAAACCCTGCTCCTGAAGATCGACAGGCTAGCATCCAAGCAAAAAATCAGTATAATCAAACTATATTAAAGCCAAAGACCGTTTTAACAATCGGATAAAAAATAAAGTTTTTCTTGCTCAAAGGGCAGTTAGGCCTTCTGGTTCATCGACAAAAATATTAGTCAAAACTTTTGCACAAACTCTTATCCGCCTCTAATTTTTGAGGATGAAATTGTTTTTATCTCTAAAGGAAAAGCAGAACTATTTGCCAAAGAATTTGCTGCCAATTTTACCGTTTTGTTTACTGTAGATACTTAGGAATTATGCTCAGATGTCTTCTTAAAATTATTTAAGGAAAAATTGACAAATTACAAGTATATTAGACATAGATGTACACGGATTTCATTGTAATTCCAGGTTATCTCGGGTATTATTAGAGATTGAGACTTGCCGGTTTTCGCTAAGTGTCGCCACTTTTTAATGAAAGAAAACATGTCACTAATAGATCTTTTTTTAGTTTTTTTACACACACACGTTTGAGTTTCTTCGTGAATTTTAGATAGTTGCTCTAAATATATCCTACGCTTTTGATCAGGTCTTGCATCACAAGCTCCTTAACAAACTTCCTTTCTACGGTCTCCCACCTAAGCTTTGATCTTCACTTTTTAGTTTCTTCTCTAATCTACGTAAATCAGTTATTGTAGTTTCTGGGAAATTCTCTTTGGGGTTTAAAACGTAATTTTCCTTTAAATACACTTTGCTTGGAATACTGCTCCTTTTCCCAGATATTGGCTTTTAAAGAGCTCGAATGGAATTAAGTTTTTTAGACTTAATTATTCAACCATTAGGTACATTTTAATTTTATTTTAATAAGATGAAATACTAACTAAGACTCTTTAAATTGCTATCAAAAGAAGTGTTGTAAATTACTAACAGCTGCCCGACGAAACTTACAGACCAAGAGTATAAATAAAATGAGGTTTTTTTCAAAAATGGTTAGGATTAGCGACAAGAATGAAGAGTTCTTAATTTTAAGTCAATAGTTAAAAGGTTTTCAAAATACAGGGTTTCCTAAAATAGACTAACACTTCTGATATTCAAATAAATTCTATATGAGATAAGTGAGTAATTTTTTTTTATATTATTATTTTTATGGCCTTTTTTTGGATTTTTAAAACAACATATATTTAATTGATTAAAACCTGTCACAAAAACTAGGAAAAATTGATTTTCGTAAAGGGTGCTTTTTTTCTAATAAAGCATCCTAATTTAATGTTTACTGATTTAATTCTCATGAATTATTCAGTTCAACAAGGAGGTTTTTTGTCTGACAACATAAAGATGTAGAAATAGTAGAAGATAAAGCAACAGTACATACAGCTAAAAACTCTAAAAGAGTTCTGCAAGAAGTGTTTAATGGGGGACTCATTTAACTATTTGGGGATTTAAATTGGCTTTTAAGGTCCCGGACTTAACTGCACCAGACTTTTTTCTGTGGAGCTATTTAAAGTTAAGGTTTTTGAACTTGTCCAAAAAAACACCCAAGATGTTAAAGTCCGATCTGAAGAGGTCCGGTAAATAGATCGGGTTTTTTCTTCATCGTGTCATAAATCATTTCTTGTCAAATCTGAAAGTATTGGGTAGGTTTACTTAAAAGGTATTTTTGAAAAGCTTGGATAAGTCGTTGTTATATTAATTATTATGTCTAAAAACCTTGATTCCTTTGGAGCTTTTTGTGGGTCAATATTTTCAAAGAGGAGGCCAGGGAAACAAGTTTCTATAAACTTGTAGAATTCTTTTCACGTGTTTTTTCATACCCATGAGATGTCTTACACTTTTTTGGACACCCTGGGGATATATAAACCGTAACTTATTATATTTTGTTAAATATTTACCAGTTGACCTCTAAGAGAATAAAATTTTACACAAATTTAAATAAATTTTAAATTTATGTTTAATTAAATTGCATAAAATGAAACATGAAGCAAGAGCTGCACTTTTTTACAATGCAATTTATTTTAACAAATGTATTTTGGGTCGATAATAATATTTCTAAATTTGATAACAGTATAAAACGCTATATAAAACAAAATATAAATGCAATAAAATATTTTATGATAAACGGCGTACTCACAAATTGAACATTTCGTTTGTTAAAATTAACTTTCTGTGAAAAAACTTTATGATAAATTATTTTAAAAAAATACTTAATTAAATACAGGTGGGTTCTATAAAAAACGGGACAATTTTGAAACCAGCTTCATTAAAAAAAACTTTAAAAAAATTTTTTTTTTGGGAAAAGGGTTTAAAAAAAGGTTTATAATATATTTTTTTTTATTCTCAATAACATATTTATTTTTAAAAATTTTTTTTATTGATTAAATGCTATTTTTGTCAGTTTTCTTTTAAAAATATCAACTCCGAGGTTGAAAACCAGGATGTTTTTCTTCAATAAATATATGTAAAACAGTGCAATTAAAATATAAATAAAATGCTCAGAATTTTAAAAAATAATGGATGTTAAACACATAGAAGTATACAGGGCTGCCTCAAAAATACAGAATATGTTTTTATAATGGGTTAAAATTTCCCGTACTTTTGAGTCAACACCGAAGTTCGGTAAATTCTCGAAAATTTGGCAAACAAAGCACCCCCACTTTAAAGGTCCAGACCTAACGCAAGAACTTGTGAGTTTCGTAGAAGGGCATAGAAGAGGAAGGGTTTTTTTTTATTTATTTATTTTTGCGGTATAAAAATGTTACAAAGGTAATATTATGTTTTTATACAATCAACACCACTCAGGCCTTGATTTAATTTTTTTTTTTTTAGCAATATTAATTTTTTTTTTTTGCATGCCTTTAACCTTTGGATGCATCAAATATTTTTAAAGTGTAAAGTTTTTTAAATTTCTATCGTTTTTCGGTTTATAATAATTCCCCGAGGAAACAACCGAAGCCTAAACGTGCCTCGGTGTTGATTGCTGGCGTCGGAGTTGATTCTTCTAATTTTGTCCAACAGAATATTTAAATTTTTTATTAGAAAATGCAAAAATAAACTACAGAAGAAAAAAGAGGAGTAGGAAAAAAGGTACAGCGTTTAAGAAGATTAAAGGAAAGAAAAACCGGAAGAAAAATGTTCAAAAAAAGGAAAGGGAAAATAGAAAAACGTGTGAACAGAAAAATAAAAAGAATTTCTGATTTATCAAGACGGGAGCAAAAATCATAAAAATCAATGGGTAAAAAGCAAAAAAACTAGAGAAAAGTTTTAAAATTAAAGTAGATGAATGCGCTTTTAGAAGAAACAACACCTCCATCGTCCCCTATAATATTTTTTGACCGGCCAGCAGGCAAGATTTTGGGTAGAAGAAGGTGAGACGATCGCGCAAAAGCATACAACACGATTTCATTTCTTAAAGCTCAGTTAAGCTTATAAAGTAAACTCTTAAAAAAAAGTAAAAATATTTTTTATTGGGAAAAGCTTTAAAGAAGAAATCTAATACTCCAACTCTAAAGTTCAAAACATGTTAGTAAAATTTCCGTTCCATGAAGTGAAAAAAAGCTACTCTTCATGAGGTACTTACAAGTGAAATATCAACGAACCTGAAAGGGATTACAAGACGAAACAAAAAAAATCTGTTAGAAACATTTTAACAGGGGAAACCTCAAAAGTATAGACTACTTGGTAAAATGAATGTGTTAGCCACAAAGAACAAAGGAAGATCAAAACAAAAAGCGCAAATAAGAAAACTATTGAAATACATAGAAAGGTAAGAGAATTTTTTGAACGCGATGAAACAAGTAGAATGTGTCCTGGAAAACGATACGATCACTAGAGGGTATAGTAGATAGAATTAATGAAAATGTTTCTAGAGATAATGTTACATACTGGATATGGATACTTAATACAGAAATAATGGTAGTATCCGGAAAAAAAAATAATCTGAAAAAATTTTAAAAATGGGTTAATCAACCAATAAAGAAATGGTTGAAACATTTACATCTTCATTTAAGTTTAAAACACATATTAACAGAAATCATCAATACCAAATTATCGATGAAATGAAAAAAGAACTGACGGTAGGCAAGTCGTATTACACATGGACTTTTCTAAAATTGTGTTTGGAAATATGCGAGAGAAATACAGACAATGTATTTAGGTAAAAACAAGCTGTGCTGCACACATCAGTAATATTACATTGCTCAAGGAAAAGTAACGCATCAATCTTTCTGTACGATATCCCTTAGCAATTGTTGCTCAATTTTAAGCCAATTTTTAAAAAATTGGGTCCTTTTCCCAAATGACAAAAATTAATTTTGTGAGTGACGGGCCATCAACACAGTACGAAATTTTAAGATGTTTTATTTGTTCAGTGTCGAATGACCAAAATTTGCCAAAGACTTTAACCTGACATGGAACTTTCTGAAAGACCATGGAAAGGAGCCCCAAAAGGGATTGGCGGGGGCCTAAAGCGTAGGGCTAATTCCTTGGTAGCTTTAGGAAATGATATTCTAACGGTAAAACATTAATTGAGGTACTAAAAGGAAATATCAAAAAATTATTGCCAGTATCTTCTGAAAATATATGGGAAAAAAATTTTTAAATAAACCCAAATAAAAATTTTATTTTTCGTTAAATACCAGAGTTGGTGATAAATAATTAACTTTTTGCCATTTTCTCTTAACGAAAAATATCATAATTTTGTATATTACTTATAATAGAGGTAAGATTGTTATTGCGCACGCAGTGTGTATATTAAATGAAACGTTTCAGCTTATTTCCTTCTATCATAACTTTGTTATAGTTTTACATAGAGGTATAAGATTTGTTATTTGAAATTCTATAGGTGTTTCTATTATATGTAAAAATTGAGAAAGTTATGTCAGGTATTTTCTGATATATTCGATTTTGAATATCGTGCATTTTACTGACTGACTTGTTGATGCAAAATTATGGGGCACTCTTTGATGAAGTTTAGACCTAAAATTTGGTTCAAAAATTGGTTTAAAGCAGTTAAAAAAGAATCCAAAAATTTCACATTTTCACTCGGAATGCCCCAAAACAGAAGAGGTAACATTAAATTTTTAAAGGGTAATTTAGAAAATTGTAATTATGATCTAAGAAATGAGAGTTTCTCAGGGCATTATTATTTTAAAATTTAAGATACCATGCAGATTTTTTTTACTAAAGAAAGAAAATTGCCACAATTTACCTATCAGACCCAAATCATGTTCTACTCGAAAAAAAATTAGGACTTACAGAACTTATCTACCCTTATAAACAAAACTCTAAGAAAACTCATATTTGGAAATAATCATCACTTCTTTTCAAATATTTTTTAATTTATTCATTTCAGGAAAAGGAAAGACTAACCAAGACTGACCAAGACAATGTATTTCTATGCAATGTCAACACGTCACAAGTGAATAAATTGCTGTACACTTTCAAAACTGCAAGTAAATTTTAAATTTAAAGCAAACATCATAGATCTACAATTTTCAATTTGGGTACAAGTGCTTTGCAAAAGGCAATTAGAACATTGGTAAAACAAAGACATAAATTAGGTTGTTTTAGTCGTTTCTGTTTTAAAATTTAAGGCAGTTTTTAAAAGTTTATTTTTCGGTTCCAAAATTTTGTTGGTCATATTTTTTATCCAAATGCCTATATAACTAACAGCAAAAGAAAAAACTATTAAATGGATATGTTTAAATTACATAAACAAGTTACCCCATATTTTACATATCTATATTTTAAACTCTTTTTTCTCCAATCGTCAAAAAATGTTGACATTTTGTACTATTTTTATGTGCAACAGCTATCAATTCTCATACCGTACAAAAATGTGCTCGTTGCTTAGCAACACTTTTAATCCTAGGATTAAAAGTGCTACTTTTAATTCTAGGATTAAAAAAACGATTTTTGAATAACTAAATGTATTAATTTTGACTTTTAATCCTTATAATATAATATACTATTTTTTTATCCGTGGATTTTAGTGCTGTGCTAAAAAGTCCAATTTTAAAATTGTATTTACAAATGTTTGTATAGTAATTATATGAAGGACATGTCGGGACATGCCAGTAATAAGACATAATTTCCAAAACTTTACATATTTTTTTTTAAATTTAATTTTTATATGAAATAAAAAATAGCTCAAATTTATTATGTTTAATTTCATTACAAAAAAACCCTTATATTTAGAATTATTAAAATTATTTTAAGCCAATTAATAAAACATAGAAAAAACCTAAATGTTAATATTTTTAAAAACAAGTAAATGTGTATCATTAAATGGATTGTAATGCAAACAAAAAAAGGGTATCATATTTCAAATAATATTGATTAGAGAGATGTTATTTGAGGGGGTGTAGATTTAAAAAATTACTTAAACTATTAACACGAAAAACTTTTAGAAATAAAATAATACGGAAATTTTAATTAGCCCTTAAAAAAAATAAAAGGTTTGATATAATCAATTAAAATTGAAGGTTCTTTAAACTCATGAATAAAATCATTTCAATTGCGCCATTGCGGTACTAAGAAACGGCATTATAATATCGCAAAATATTAAATATTACCGGCAACAGCGCTCTTTTAACTTACCCCAATTTTATTGAGAAATCATAGGTCGCTTAGAAAAAAAACATAGTATTATGTTACTTTCTTACATTTTTTTATTTAATAATCTTTTTAAAAATTTACAGTTGCCCAAAAAAAGTCAATGGGTCCTAAGTAATGGTTTCTTACAGGTTAAAAAGAAATAACGGCGTAAATGATTTAAACACTTTCCTATCAAAAAGCATATAAAAACAAATAAACTATTATGGGACGGTGATCCCAATAAAGTGAAGAAATCAAAACTTTTATTGTTAATTTTAAATCCTAATTTTATTTATTTTGTAAAAATATTTATTCTTAAGTATTTTTTTCTTTAACTATAATTTTTAACAAACCGCTTTCAATAAAAAAATAATAACAAATTTAAGATATTGATATTTATACAAAATATAATTTATTAAAAAAACTCCTATTATTGGAAGTCTTTGTGTCCTTGAACAAATAAACAGTTAAACTCTCAAAATTTGGTAGGTACAGAGTTTTGGTTTTATGCGGATAATTAAAACAATAAATTATCTTGAAGACATTATCCAGCAGAAGCCAAAAATAATACCTTTTAAAACCAAATATGCTACGTTTTCATTTTTGATTTAATTTATAAAAAAAATACATTAGCTAACTTCGCCACAAATTTATAAATACGCTTCCTAAGTAGTTAAACAATAAAATAAAATCTTTATTGAAAATTATTAAAAGAAATTGACTTTATAAAGAAAAAAACAGCATGCAACGCTTAAATATCCACAGGAGAGCCAATAAACCAGTAGAGGTCCCACGGGAACCAACTCAATGCGATTAAAACCCCTACGGAGCGGCATTAGTATCTAAATGCCGGGAGCGAACAACGCAAGCTTGAAGCAAAACTACAACAATTTTCAATTAAGTTACAAGTTATTTGCCCGCGAAATTTATCACTTCGGCAAAACCGATCTATAAGCTCGGTATTTAGTTGCAGGAAATGCTAAGTTTCCCGCAGTTTTTAGTTTTTCCTTTTTATTTAAAGATACACTATATAAAGCAGGATTTTGTATAATATATTTTAATATTTTAACACAATAATAAGGAGCATTCTCTTCTGCGTTAGATAACATGTAAAAAATATGGAAGCTTCTGAATGCAGTAGATTTTTTCACGAGTAGAAGGGACAATATCTTCTGTTTCTTGGCTTCATTGTATCTATGCTGTTTGTTTCAGTTTGCAGTTTACCACCACCATCTAAAATTTGCTTGTGGTTAGTTTTGGTTAGTAGTAATTTTGCAATAATATCTGTATTTTGCTGGAAATTAGGGCATTTTAAATATTTGGATAAGAAAAACGTTAGGTGAAAACGTTTTAACTCGCTTTGGTTTTTAGAAAGACTTAAATAATTGTGCAAAATTTGGGATTTGACAATAAAATTTAATCAAATCAGTTTGCGTTTTTCCCTGGGGTCACCCAAAAAAATCAATTTCTTTTGCAAATTCCGAAATAAAAATTTTCTTTAACAAAGTATTCCTCTTAAGCATTTGGTTCATATTTGGTTCATTTGGTGTGGGACTTATGTCTTACTTTTTAGATCAAAAGTTTTGGCAATCCTAGAGCCGCCAATGAGGAGTAACCAATAAATAAGTTCTGTTTACTACTAACCAAAACTAGCAGAAGTAAAAGTAAGAATTGATTCTGGTTAGTTTTTGTTAGTAATAACAAGAACCAACCAAAAAAGAGGCATTTATCGGCCAACATAAATAAAAATACACTAATGCAAAATCTTTTTAACGGTTTTTTATGTGGTACAATAAAATAATAAACTTAGAAAACAAAACTTTTAAATTTAATTTTTATGGTAGATATTGTCCCTTACAATGAAAAATTGTATCGCAACAAATGCTACTGCTTTCAGACCCTTCAATATTTAGCACGTGGTTTTCTAACGTAGAAGAGAATATCAACCCTTTTATGGGCAAATCGTTAGAACATTCTTTTTTATGATTTGCTATGCATTTTTCTAATGCTGCGTCGTGCCACCGAAGACAATGTCAATACGCGTTCGCGTACACCAAAAAATAAATAAATAAATCAATAAAATTTGATAATATTAATTATTGCAATAGCTGGTTTTGACCTATAGAGTTAGTTAATTAATATAATCTTAAATTTAAATAAGCGCTGTTTTGTATTTTTATCGTACTAAGATAACGTACCCATTTGTACATTTATTTTAACTTTTTGTTTCCTTCAGAAAGCCAAGTAATCATTTAGACTGACACTTTACTTACTAAGTAGTTTTCTTCTTAATTTAAAAATGCCATTAAACAGTCTATTAAATCTTTTTTGGAAATACCAAACACAATAAGATTCAAATAGGAACTATTATTTAACTATAACGTTTTATTTAATTGCAATAGCTATATTATTTTTTTTTTTTAAATTCACTATCTAAGTATATGCACCATTTTTGCGTTACTTGTGCGTAAAATTGGTATCATTGTCTTAATATCTTGAGAATTCCAATGGTTCTTTTAATAGCCCAAAGAAACACAAATACCAAGACCAAACATTTATAACAATTCCGTACATTTAGGGAACTTTGGAAAGGTTCACAGAATCACGAATAAGTATAACATTAAAACAGCATTATAACCACTTTAAGAAGTGTTCTTACTAAGACGAGACCTGACAAAAATATTTCGAATACAGACTGTATATACCGAATTCCTCGTGAATGTGATGAAGTATACATTGGGGACATAACAAGACCACACAAAAAACATAAAGAAACAAAAGGTCAAAGTCGGGGGTTGCCGAAAATGAATAGTCAAACACCACTTACAGTCGTTTGATGCAAACATTATTCATAAAAAAACCCACTGGAAGAGAAAAAAATTAAAAGAAACTGCAATAATTCTTAACAACCCGAATATATTTATTAAGCCTAGTATTGATATTTCTAGTATTTTGCAGGAGTTGCTTATCTTTAAAAAAACGTTTTAACTTCATAATATAACATACATTGAATAAGTCGTAGTTTTAAGAGTATTTTTTAGTTATAACTTGAAAACGGTTGGAAATACAGACTAACCGAAACGTTGTAAACCAAGTACCAAATAAAGAAAATGAAATTCCTAAAGTTTGTTGTTATTGAATCCGTTAAATTGTCTAGCCCCATTAAACAAACTAATTTCGTGTAATATGGTTGTGATATTTCAACAACTGAAGTTATTTGTTATTTTGCAATTACTAAATAAAAACACGTGAATTGACCATAGCGATATTCACATCTTCTAAATATCTCATTTCAAGAGTTTTATGACAGAATAGTGGTTATGGTCATTTGTTTAGTTCTGCAAAAATAAATTGAGTTTATATTTGGAGCCTTTCAAAATATGAAAATGATTTTTTAAATAAAATAGTTTTAGAAATGATGGAAAAATAAAATGAAGATATAATTTATAACAATAAAAAACAATGCTTTGCAAAGTAAACCAAAATTAAGAATTCATAAATTAAACTGGGTAAAACCAGACTGCTATTTTATATTTAAACCACAAAGAATTAATATTGGAACAAGTTGCCCTTGGCGGCCAAAATTGCGAACGTAACATTAAACATTTGAACCTGGCATAAATGAAAGCTTGTTATCATCCCTTCGGGCCCATAGAGCGAGGTGTGTTTGACATGGTTTGTAGATAAATGTTGGATTAATTTGTTCTGGTTAGTCCGGGTAAGTAAATCGTTTCTCCCTCAGTAAAAACTGTAAATGTATGGAAGTAATAAAAAATGACGTATATGTATGTTGCAAAATAGTTAAGAATGGTAAATTTAGAGAATAAGCAAAATTTTCTCGACGTTATAGTCAAACGAAATAATGAACATATACAAATCTCGATATACAGAAAACCTGCCCACACTGGACAATATTTACACCAGAAATCTAATCACTCTAAAGGTTCCCGCTCATTAGCGCGACGCGATTAAATGCATCAGGGATACTTTACATGTAATTAAACTGAAGCCCGCTCATCTAGGCGATGCGACGCGGCGCGACGCGACGCGACAGCTCAGACAAGTCGGGAGAGCAAGCAAGCGACAATGTCGCGTCGTGTAGCATCGCGTCGCGCTGCGTCGCTCTAGTGGACGAGAATCTTAACTGTACGAAACAAGGGATCATTCGTACTCTATATAACCGCATAGTGACCTTATGTAACAGTAAGTAAGGAATCTCTGCAAAATAAAATAACTAATATAACTAGGGATCTTAAAAAGAATGGCTACAATGAGAAACTGGTTAAGGAAACAATCAACAAATATCAAAATAAGACAAAAAATTCTAACTTAAACAAGACTCTAGTGGACCAAATATTTATGGCAATTTCTTATATTAAAGGAACTTTGGAAAAAAATCCGTAGAATCACGAACAAGTATAATATAAAAATTGCATTTAAATACCAAACCACTATAAGGTGTATTCTTACTAAGACGAGACCGGACAATAATGTTTCAAATAATGACTGTATCTACCAACTTCTTTGTAAATGTGCTAAGGTATACATTAATAAAACAAAAAGACCTTTCCGTCACTTAAAAACGGTTGGCGATACATCACTAACCAAAACGTTGAGTACCAAATAACAAATAAAGACAATGGAAGATTTTAGAGTTATTAAAACCATAATATTGTCAACACTTTTAAGGAGTGGTAAAGTTTGCTTGAAGCTTGTCAAAATACTCTATTTTAAGTTAAAGACACATTTGAACTGTTATTTTGAAATTTAAAAGATCTATGGCGTATTTTTTTATAAGGTTTTACTCGTAAATAGTATCACTACTTTTGGATCGTCAATGAAACAAATTTAAATGGATGCAAAACATTCACAGGCAAAACTAGTCTTGTTGCGAATATCACCCATAATAGAGCAATGACTTATTTACTTATCTTTTATTGTAATATAACATCCCACTCAAGACATTTAATTATTTAGCTATAAATGCTTGGGAATAAATGCTAATAAACTTTGGCTATGATGTGCATTATACTTCTTTTATATTTACTCAATTTTGTTTCATAAGTCATTTGTATTTTGTGGATGAAAATAATTGGCCATATTCCTTATTTTGACAATGTGACCACAAATATTTTCTGTAGAATTGACATCTGGACTTCTTGAGGGCCAATGTAGTAAATTTATATTATTTTCTCGTATCCAGTCAACAACTTTTCTTGCCGTGTGAACAGGGCAGTTGACTTGTTGATAAATAAAGTTTCGTTGGTGGAAGGTATTAATTAATGAAGTTAGCAAAACATTTTGTAATATATGAATTAAAACTTCTGTAAATCCTATTAATGTGGCGGCAACGCCCACGGCCTCTTGCAGTCATATATCTTCACACATTAACTAAAAATCTATCACTTGCTTTAAGTGTTTGGCAATACTTCTCTTTAAATCTTGTGTTTTGAGGTCTGTTTACTCTAACTCGCCCATTATAACAACATTTTAAGGTCCTCTCATCCGTAAGAACGACATTGTTTCAAAACTCCAACCCTTCCTGTAAGTACTGCTAAGAAAATTCCACCCTCTGCTCTTTACTAACATCTGTTAAAAATGGTTTCTTGACAGTAGCACGATTCCATACATTCGATCTTTTCTTGACGCGGTGTCTTACTACCCAAACATATCCAAGAAATTCTGTTTGTGTATGTGTTTCCACGGCTGTTTGGAATGGATAGTTTTCTAAATAAGTGACCAAGTCTATTATCTTGTTTCTCGTTTGATACTCTTTTTCTGCCATCTAGATAAGTCTTCTTTAAAAAAACCCATTAAATGAAATTTGGCCTATTTAGTTTGCCAGGGACGGACTAGCTCTGACATAATAATAGCAATTTTTTAACACCCTCTATGATAAAGGCTCAACAATATTATTTTTTTGATAGCTTTAACCTTAAAATAAAAAAAAACGTATTCTTGATTAACATCGATAAAATCAACTGTTTACGAGAAATGAAATATCATGGTTGGTAATTTTTTTTCATTATACAGGGTGTTTTCTAATTGTACGTCAATATTAAGGGAAGCAATTTTTGAGTTCATTTTAAGAAAAAAAAACTTTATATGAACGTATGTCCTTAAAGTCTAAACTTTTGAGATACGGGGTGGTAAAATTTTCAAAAATAAATTATTTATTATTAATTTCTCTAATACCACTTTAGATATTTTAATGAAAGCATAAAAGTACTATGTATCAAAAAGCATTTTTTAGTATACCACATTTTTTTTTTATTTCCACCAGTGGCGTTCGTACACAATTTGACCTGCCTATATATTAAAAATAATTGATTTATTTTTAAAAAAATTACTACCCTGTATCTCAGAAGTTAAGACGTTTAGGAGATAGGTTTCTATGAAGTTTTTTCTTAAAATGGACCCAAAGATTGCCTCTTCAATTAGAAAACCCTGTATAATGTAAAAAAAATTACCAACCATGATATTTTATCTCTCGTAAATTGCTTTTATCGATGTCAATCAAGAAAAACATATTTTTTTTAGTTTAAGGTACCCGTCATTTTAAAAAAACATATAAATTACGTTTAGTACTTTAAAAGTTAGTTAAAAAAAAGTTTTTAGGGTCGTCCGTTATGTACCTGTATCTCCGTAGGGGAGGGTCGTAGGAAAAAAGTTTATGGGAACTTGTCATAATATTTTAAGGTTTTCTAGTAGATTCCGAGAAATTGCCCACATATTCCGGGACACCCTGTATATAATATTAATTTTTGAATAATATGTTATCCGTTGACATTTTTTAATTTTTGTCATTTCGACAATTTTCAGGAAAAGTTGATGTGACATAAGTTAGGCAAGCTAAGCCTAAAATACATATTAAAAAAGTGAATGTCCAGAATTTTTCGCCCCAAGTGTATACTTTACTGACTTGAACATGTACTTCAATTAAAAAAATCACCCAAAGCAATAAGTAAAAAGAACATTCGTAAAGATTAAATATCCACAAGAGAGCCAATAAACCAGTATGGATCCCACGGGGGCAGATTTAATGCGATTAAAACCCCCCACAGAGCTGCATTAGTATCCAAATTCCAAAGGCGAGCGGCGCGGGCTTCGAACAAAATTACAACAATTTTCAATTAAGTTACAAGTACTCTGCCGAAGGAATTTATCACATAGACAGCAGGAAGATATAAAGCAAATGTTTACTTCCTGAAATCTAAAGTTTCTCACAGTTCTTAGCAGTGATTTAGATTGTGCAAGGTTGAGAATTTAAATAGATTGTATTATGTTATTATACGTTAAATTTTTTAAAATAAAATTTGCAGAAAAATTCTAATCACTACACTAAACATTTTTATTTAAAATGGGCAGTTGCAATTACAAGCAACTGGCATAAACTAAATGAGTCTCAAAAGCGACTGTTATATAAGCGGAAGTTAAATTATTAAATTACAACTTTTGGGGTAGATTTTTCAGTTATTGAATTTGTAATGTGTTTAAAGCTTTATGGTGATAGACAGCGAGAAGTTTTGATAATGTTGTTATTTCGTAAATATGCATAGTTGGCTATGGATTGTTCTTTAAAATTATCTGTCACCGTATGCCATTTAGTAATCGTGTAGCAGTGGTCTGGTGAGCAACGTGCATTTGCGATTAAATCGTACTATAAAAACAATAACTGTGTGGTTACCACTCAGCGACATACCCGACTTTATTTCCAAATTGGTCAGCATGGCAGAGTTCCTTCGGCTCATGCTATAAAGGAATGGGTTTGTAAATTTGAAACAGCAGGTTCAGCTGCAAATGTCAAACATAAAGGACCAAAGAAAAGTGTACGAACGCCTGAAAACATCGATCGGGTAAAAGTATCTGTGGAACACAGTCCAAAGCATTCTACCCGAAAACGAGCTCAAGCGTTCAGAATTTATAAGTCATCTTTACTTTGAATTTTGCATAAAGATCTTAATCTTCATCTATACAAAATTCAAATTATCCAAGCACTAAAACCAACAGACATCCCAACTTGTTTACGTTTTGCTGAAACCCTGCTTAAGAATGGAATCAATATACACAGTTTGTGGATGACGAGGCGCACTTCCATTTATCCCGCTATACCAACAAACAAAATTATCGCTTCTGGAGTTCAGAAAATCTACAGTAGCTCCACGAACAACCATTACATAGCCCAAAAGTGACGGTATGGTGTGCGATGTCTTCAGTGGGAATTATAGTTCCCTACTTTTTTAAGGATGAGAATGAAAATGCTGTTTCCATTAAATCTGTGCTTTATAGCGGTATAATAAACCAGTTTCTAAGTCACCGCTTGAACAGATTTCTACAAAACAATCAAAAATGGTTCCAGCAGTGCTACTTCACACACCACGAGAGTATCATTAAGTTTCTTGCAAATATTGTTTTTGCAACATGTTATTTTCAGGAGGAAACATTGACTGGCTGCCAAGGTCGCCAGACCTAACGGCGTGCGATTACTTTTTGGGGGCTACCTAAAGCAAAAGGTGTTCATTAATAAACCGAAAACCCTTTAGGTGCTTAAAAGAAACATCACTGAAGAAACTGCTAACATTTCTCTGGATATGTTGCATCGTATTATGGAAATTTATGGTATTATGGGCAATTTATTATGGTATAATTTCCATGAAAGAATTCAAGGGTGTATACAGAGAAGGGGAATACTTTTACCCGGTATTATTTTTAAGAAATAAAAATGGCATATTACTAGTTGCTTAATGTTATACTGTATTTTATTTAAATTAAATTGCCTTTAGAATCATAAAGTATTTAAAATTTTCCGCTCCCGGAGACAACCTTGTATAATTAATTTGTTGTATATATTTCTGAGGTGTTCAGTGTCGGTACGAAAGTTCAGAATATTTTTTTTATATTGGGATCATTACTTTAAAATTACTTTTTTTAATATTTGTGGTTAGTTGTGGTTAGTCAAATATTTGTACAGTATAAAAATTAGAATTGTGATATTTATCGATCGATCAATTGATTTTAGTTTTTAGAAATTGTTTTATTTGGCCAATAGATTTTTGGGCATTCCAGACAGTGAATTTTATAGATTACATTAGATTGGTTAAGTTTAAAAAATTGGAATTTAAATTCGACACTGTGGATTTGCCATTATTAGGTGGGCAATAATAATATTAAAACTTTTAAATTGTTGTATCAATTTCTGAAATGTATAATATAGTAATATGTTAACGCTCATCTGTTATTATTGATTTTGTGTAATTTTCATTAAAAGCAATATTTATTTAATTTTAAATAAATGGTTCAAAATTTATCTTTCTGACCAGACTGGTTTTGTAAATTATTTTTTTTTTATCTTTATGACAGCTAACGAAGGATTATTATATATGTATATTTTATCCTACGGATTATATATACATATATAAACCTAAGTACCAAAGTACCGTGAGTGCCGGGTTTTCCGGTGTTTAACCCATTTCTTCCCAGTTGTTCTGTCAACGTTGTCCAAGCACTGAAACATGCAAATGTTGCATTTCACAGCACCTTTTAGACAACGCGGTAGTGCCACCACGGACGTTATTTTTACTACCTAAAAGTGTCTCTCCGGCACTGGGAATCGAACCCGGATCGCCGGGCCCGCGAGCCGAAACTCTGACCACTACGCTACCGGAGACACAAATGTTGTGATGTTGCCATTATTACCGTAAGTAATGCTCAGATCTAAGAAATGTATTGTTTGGTTAGTATCAATTTTGTGTGGAAACTGTAATTTTTTATTAAAAGCGTTTAATTTATTTTTATTATAGATTATTTTGCTTTTTGGTATACAAAGTGGACAGTTATTAAAAAATCTTTCATAGAAGTGTGGTTTGGAATCAAGTAAGTCTAATAGATTTTTTTCTAGATGTTTCATTACTAGATTAGCAATGGTAGCAAATTAGAGAACCGCCTATAAATTTAAAAGTAAAATTGGCTTTTAAATTAAAAGAAAGTTGAGAAAGGCAAAGTTTTGTAGCTCTTATAAATTAATTTTTAGGAATAGACGTAAATAATTTTATCAAGTTCCATTTTTTACTCATTATGTCTAATACTACTGAATATCATAATTAGGACTCATGGAATTTAAATAATTTTATTAAGGGTTATAATGTCCTTAAGATTACAACTAAGGATTTTTAATGTGATTTTATTATATACCAAAATACCTATTAACCTTAACCAATTATTAAAGACTAATAAATAGAAAAAGGCGCGTCATAGTTTTAAAAATTATGCTTTTTTTTTAATTATTAGCTCAATGATTTTATTAATTTTTCGTTTACAGTTTTGCTTAAACATCAATAATTTTTATATTAATTTTTAAAAATAGTTTAAAATTGTATTTTTTTGCAAAAGAGATTCAATCCTTTTAAAATAAATTAGATTTTCCGCATTCAAAAATATTGTCAAAAAGGTATGCTTTTCCTTGTACGCCTTGAGGTATGAAAACAATTCCCATATTTCCCCCTATTTCGTTCGGTTGATCGCAATTTTGTCCCCAAGGGTCTTTTGCTTCGATAATAATTTTCTTTGTGGCCTAAATGTCGAATTTTGGTTGGGTCCATTTAATTTGTGGTAATCGAATGACTAACTTTGTTAATATTTTGTTGTCTGCTTTGTAAGATAATTTTTTTAGTATATAATGAAAGTTGTAAATTTTAATAGTTAGGATGACTACACTGGTTTCTAAAAGCAACAGTTTTTAAAGCAGTTCATTTAAAAATATATAATTATTATTAGGTAAAAAAGTTGTATTGAAAAATAAACCGTCAGCTTATCAATACAGGAACCAATCCTACCAAGTAAGGTCTTTTAAATAGTTAATGCTGACTAAATATTGACTAAACTTGCATTATTTCTAATCTCATTTGATCCACATTTATGAAGGAGATCTAAATATGACTGGCCCTAGTCACAATTTTATCCTAACAATCATGCAATTGGTTAACTAAAAGGAATACATAGTGCCATAGTCACTTTAATTGTTTTTGTTAAGTAATTATCAAAATGACAAAGCAAACAGTTAATGTTTCCTTTGCCTAAAGTACAAGAGTCGTATTTCTTTTGAATAAAAAAACTAAGTCAAATAATGTAGGTATGATTGCAGGTTTTAGTTTTAAAATAAAAAATTCTCCTCCGAAACTTAGTGAGTGGATTTATTATAGAGTAATTTCTTTTTTTTATCTTTAAAAATTCTGCAAATTGGGTTGTTTTTAATGTGGTATGCGCCCAACATATCAATTTAACGATGTATTAATATATACATTAACACCCTAGACTTTTTTTTAAAACTTTTTTTTATATTTCTTAATAAGGAGTTACCCCTTGAAATTTGATCGCCAATTTTTCAAAAAACACGTATACAAAATTATATCAAACATATGGTATCTATGAAAAGTGTGCCTAAATTCATTAAGACAGTTTATCTCCAAAACAACCAAACAATCGAAATAAAAAGTCTGGTCAGTATTTAAAACCTTTCTTGATACTAGAGATAAAAAACCCTAAAATATTTTGAAAAGAAGACCTTGGACAGCTGGATTTAGATTTAAATATTCAGAAAGATACTTTTGCCAGATATTTTTATTAGATTGTCAAGTTTAAAAATAAATCCTATATATTATCAAGAGTCGTTAAAATAAAATAGGGAAAACTAAATGAAATTAACACACTCCACTGAGATGAACAACTATCTAAATTCCAACGACGCGACGAAAAACGAAGCCTTTCTACAAAACTACAAGTTTCCATTATCTAACAAGTGCTTTGAGGGCGGAAGTAAACGCATCGGCAAAACGTGGATATAAAGTAAATATTTAGTTGCTTAAAACACTTGCTTTTTTATGGTTCTTGGTATTTATTTAGGAAAATGCAAATAATGGTGTAGAAAATTGTATAATAAAATACTTTTATCTATAACCCTTTAGTTATGATGTTTTATCTAACTATTTTTCTTATGTTTTTAATCTATAACAAAACTTGTTTTTGTAATAATAAAAACCGGCTACAAATATCTATAAATTTAGCCATCTTTTAATACAAATTCTAATTACTAAATATTTTAAATATTAATAACACTTTTTGTACATTTTTTCAAAATAATTCCTGCTGCTGTTGGTGATAATGATAAGAGTGTAGGTCTAACTGTAATTGATTGCGCTATTGACTCTTATATCTTAAAAATAAAAAAACGTCATTTTCAATTGTATTTTGTTTCTTAAGATTGATATTTTTATATTGTTTGTTTTCGCATTTCACGCAGGTGACCAGGGTTTGATTTCGGGCTCTAAAGCCTTCCCAAAGACTTTCAGCAGCTTTGGAGTTGATTTCTAGTGAACCGATGAGCCGGTGTTACAAAAATACTTTTATAGATTAAAACCTTGAAATCCATTAATCACTGAAATAATGGACCGCAATAGAAATACTATATGAGCCACTGACGTATTACATTGTAAAATTCATTTTTGTCTATTACAACATAATGTATAAAAATGCGTCATTACTTTACAATTAGTGTCATTTCCCTTAAATTTTAAATAAACCCACGATCTTTTAATATTTTTATTACATATTATATCTAGTTGTTGACATAATTTTGAAAACATTACAATTTTAGTTCAGACAAATTGGAGGCCTCATACTCCAAGTGAACCAATCTTAAAATGGGCACTTTTCCAAAATTCCATTTTCTTTAAACTGATTACCCAAAAAATTACACATACACTGAATTAAACTAAAATTTATAATATTTAACTGCTTATTTCTATTTATACAAATAAAAATAAATCGCCGAAATGTCGAAACGACTGCACCAAATAAAATAAAACTTTTTTTGTTGTGTTTCTTATTGTCAGAAGAAGGTTCTTATTGAAGAAAAAATTTATAAAGTTTTGTGAAAAATTAGAAAATTTAAGAAAACCCAACGACCATGCAAGTGGTGCAGTATTTTGACAGTCCTCTAAAAGAAAAAGGTCAAAATATTTTCTTTAAAAGAATGTATGCCATTTAAAAATGTGTGGACAAACTATTTGCTAAATGATTTTCTTTATATATTTTGAAAGTATATTTTTAAACTTTACGGAAGGATAACACTACGTAAAATACATTTCTGTTTCTCGTGATCGCGGCATCACGCGTAAATGGTTGGACGAATTTCGCTATTTTTT
>JAHBCN010000257.1:0-227608 GCA_019359885.1 Listronotus oregonensis
CTGTACAAAAAACTACTCATGAAAAAAAATTTTGCTATTTTTTTTGAGAAAAATTTGGGGATAAAAACATTTAACATATTTTATACGGGGGTTTAGAAAATTAAAAAAACTTTAAATGGTATAAGAGTAAAGTGCATATATTTAAGAAGATATGGAAATAAGTTACTAGGAAAAGTTGTTCTAAAGTAAAAGGTAGTCTCTGGTACCAATTTTTGAAAAAATCGGACCACTTTTATTTATTTGTGATTAAATTTATTTTAATATTAATCAACTAATTCCAAATTAACAACTTATATTTGTTTTAGTAGGCGTTGATAGTGACAAGCTTCATTGACAGTTCGCTTTTAGAATTCATTTGCCATAGTATTGTCAGCTTAAAATGCTTACTTTACAGTTAAAAAATTAATAAAATTGATATTAAAAATAAAAATTGATATTAAAATAAATTTAATCACAAATAAATAAAAGTAGGCCGATTTTTTCGAAAATTGGTATTAGAGACTCCCTTTTTTACTTTAAAAACCTTTTCCTAAAATTTTTTTCATATTTTCCCAAATAAATCATTTTTTTTTACCAAAATTTTTTTCAATTTTCGAACACCGTTTAGAAAATGCTATTCCAATCATACTCTAAGGTAGCTTTTTTTTAAAATATTTTTTCATAAAAAAAAAATAAAGAATTTTTTTCCTTTTTTTTTTTTTTTTTTTTTTTTTTTTTTTTTGGTTTTATTTTTTAAAATTTTTTTTTTTTTTTTTTTTTTTTTAAAAAAAAAAAAAAAAAAAAAAAAAATATATATATATATATATATATATATATATATATATATATATATATATATATATATATATATATATATATATATATATAAAAAAAGCCTCGTGTTGTATGTTATAACCCATACATAGAATTTCTTAATCAAATTTAGTTTTTGTTTTGGAGACTCTCGAAATTTCGAGAGTCTTGAATCGAGATCGAGAAATTTTCTTCGAGAAAAACTTCGAGACGAGAGTTTGTTTATTTCTCGTCTCGATGATCGAGATATAAACCCTAGTCAAATTCGTTATTTTGTAAAACATATATGTAAATACATATTCAATTCGATCCATTTTCCTCTGAACAAGATGTTTAGAAATTCAATTACTTCAGCAGTAGAATGAATTGATGCTCCGTCTTGTTGAAAAACCCCAAATGTGACCTTTCGTTCAAGGGCATTTCATCTACAAATGGTGTAATTTCTTGTTGAAAGAAAATTTAAGTATTTTTCGGCATTTAAATTTTGTCTAAAAAAATAAGCCCCAATCACTTTGCCATTAAAAATGCCACCCCAAATTAGTTTTAAAAATATTGTCCTACACTCTATTATAAAATTGGGTTTTCGTCACCCCACCAACGGCAGTTCTGAGATGATACCGTTCCTTTGAAGGTGAAAAGGTATGTTGCTCAATCTCACCCATGTACCCCGACAAAAATCAAATCTTGGGATAATATCTCTTTCTTTTAACGTGTTAATAAATTTAGGCTTATATGGGTAATAGCGGTGTTTTTTTAAAATTCTCCTTACAGTTGTATTTGCTGCATTTGTCCTTTTCGAAATAGTAGCCACAGAAGTAACCTTATGCTCCACAACATATAGCAAAATATCTTCTTCCTTTTCGGCGATTTTCCATACACAATGCGCTTTTTTAAAATTATTGTTTACTGAACCACTATTCTTGAATTTAGACATAATTTTGCCGATCGTCGCTTGGGAAATAAATCTTTCAGCATGTCTGGCATTAAAAATATCGGCGTAGCTCTATTTGTGACGGTGTTCACCATGAATTAAAACTATTTCAACCTTTTCTGCTGTTGTAGCATCCTCACAAATCACCGAAAATAACAATATAATATTTTCTAATAAACTGTCAATTCCACATTTTGCCTTCATTCGCCATCTATAGCAACGACAGTCCATGGATATAGTGATTTTTTACTTCAACATCCCTTTTTTTCCATAATAAGTTCCCATGTAGTTTTTAAATTATTGATTATTTTTAAATAGGAGTTTAGTATGGAGTTAATTAAATTGTAATAAATAAATTTATCAACTATTCAACTAAAGTTTAATAAAAGAAAAAGTTGAAAAAGGTTTGTGATATTTTTGGAAATATGGAAATTAATCCGGAGCGTACTATTTTTGAGTTGAGAATATCAATAATCATCAAAACCAAGTTTCCTACTAATGTTATTAGCACAATAAGTAATGCTGTATCTTTAATAGTCTTTAAAGCGTTTTATATGTTTTCAAAGCAGCCAGTTACGGGGTGAATAAAAAATACGAACATGTAAAAATTTTTGAATATCAATATTTCTCGCTTAAAATCGGTACATAGCCGTAAATTGTTATTAGAAACATAATTTCGTAGTAACATTTTTCGAAATTTTCACAAATTGACCCATTTTTTGAATATTTTTTTACAAAATAACGAATTTGAGAATTGACATACATTATCTGTCAAATATGACCTGGCGTATTTTAAGTTATTTCAGGAGCAGAAGTGATTGCCATCAAAAGTTTTTTTCTAACTGCAATATTTAAAAAAATTCTCATATGGTTCCAACTTTATGGCGGACATTGTATATACAGTGACTGCCAGAAAATATGCTACACATGGAAAAATTTTTATTATGACGTTTAGAAAAAAATAGGTTTCGCAGATCAACTCTGCATTACTTAAAACCTCAGAAACAATTGAACGATCTTGATTGTCATTTGTTATTTGGCAGTAAATTTGAATTTTGTTAGATCGACCAAAAGCCCCCTTATTTGTCAAAATATCGAAACATTTTATAAGGATAAGTTGTTAAGAATTTAATTCCATGGCTATGTGAAAAATTTTGAGCCATTTGGATAAAAACAAAAATTTGGACATTTCTTTCCATAAAAATATTTTTGTTTAAAAAATTTTTCTTTACCATTTAAAAAAAGATTTTCCAGACCTAAACCAATGTTTTGGCACATTTTTTTTTTACTTTAGTAAGTAAGTCCTTTTTTTCCGAAGAAAATTTTAAAAAATTGTATTTTTCGAAAACCCGAGTAGTCGCATAGAAATTTTTTAAATACCGTAACTAGGAATTTCAAATAATATTTTTTTATTTAAAGTTATTTTAATTATAACATTGAATTGTTTAAACGGTAAAAATTAATATTTAAAATTCCGAGTTACGGTATTTAAAAAATGCCTATGCGACAACTCGGGTTTCCGAAAAATACCATTTTTTTAAATTTTTTCGGGAAAAAGGCGAACTTTCTAAAGTGAAAAAAAATTCCGAAATTAGTTTAGGTCTGGAAAAATCTGTTTTTAAATGGTAAAGAAAATTTTTTTAAACAAAAAATTTTTATAGAAAAAATTCCAAATTTTTATTTTTATCAAATGCTCCAAATTTTACACATAATAATTAAATTTGAACAACTTATCCTTATAAAATTTTCGATATTTCGACAAATAGGGACTTTGGTCAACCGATCTTTAAAATTCAAATTTACTGCCAATAACAAATGACAATCGAGTTCATTGTTTTGAGGTTTTAAGTAATGCAGATTGATCTCAAAATCGATTTTTCTAAACGTCATAATAATTTTTTCCATATGTCGCATTCTTTCTGGGGTCCTGTTTATATATATATATATATATATATATATATATATATATATATATATCTATTATTACATTCGACTCTTATTCTTAGGATTTTTTTAATTATTTAACTATAGCGTATTTATTTACCACACTGTAGAATAATAAATAGTCAATTACTGAAATAATTTATGCACTTGAAAAAAAATCATCTACAACGTTTCTTGTTTCTATTAAGAGAACTTTATAAAGCAGGATGTTTAGTTTACTACTGAATTTTAGAAATTTTCTCCAAATTTAAAATTATTTGAAATTATTGGTTTTTCTTTATGGTCTAGCAAGTAGTTATATTAATATGAAATAGTTATTCTACTTCTGTAAATGAGTATAATAATTTTACCAAAATCATTTTACAAATTTAGATAAAATACTTTAGGTATTTACGGTAATTTTATTATCACTGTCCAAAAATATCACCAAGATTTTTTTTTATATGTTAAACAAGTTCCTGTAAATTTAACAATCTTGTTCTATTAAGTGAACATACTCCGTCAAATCTTCATAGCCTCATAAAGTTATTTTCCTAGAAATATGTAGGAGAATATCTGAAACATAGGTTAAAAAAGATACAGAAAAGTTGAAGTAATTACAACCGATATGTTGTCGCAGTTACTGAACGATTATTTAAAATAAATTATTAAATATCGTTTATTTCCAATCTGACTTAAAAAAAGTATTGGATATTCTCAAATGTCACATGAAGCAATTTAAAAACATACATAAATATTTTAAAAAATGTAAAAATACATAAAAATATACAAAAAAATCACAGATACACTTGATATCAACAAAATATTACAAACATAAACTTACGCAATTGACAATTAAATAATTTAAAAACCTATAAAGGAACACCTACAAAAAAACACTGTGTGTGTCAAGAAAACCAGTAAGATAAATAAAATTACAGTCTTATTATGATAACAGGTCAAATATATTAAGACAAGTATTTAAAAACGAAAATCAAAAACTGTAGTTTAGGAACTCATGTATGGAGTAAAATGATTTATCCAATAATATTCATTTAATTACAGACTTAAACTTTTTACCGTTATTAATTTTTTTATATGGATAGGCAGCTTACTAAAGAGTTTAATTGGTAATTAATATTAAAGGACTCCTACATACTGCTGTCAATCTGTGACATATCCAGATTACAGGTCCTTCTAAAATGGTACTGCTCACTTTAACTCACGAGGTTGGGTGTATGATTTTAATCTGTGCATAAACTAATCAAAGAGGTTTAAGAAGAGAACTAATAGTTAGAATTTTAAGTTGTGGAAATATATCTTGTGGATTCATTTGGTCATATCGTCTAATAATAAGTCCCATAAAAGCTGATCTGTTTTAGACCTTTGCAGTTAACAGAAAGAATATAAAGGCACCATAACATGAAAATTAAATCCATTATTCCATAAATTCTCGACTACACTTTACAAGTAACCCAAAAAACCGGCTTACGTAAAAAGAAATACACCTGAACGTGCAACTTTGAATGATGTAATACACGAACAAATCTATACAACCATTTAAATTGGCTATCCAACTTATTTTTCATTGTAATTGTTCTTTAAAATATTACTTGCACGTTTAAAAAAACAATATCCCATTTTCATAATAGTTCCAACATTCCGTAATTTAAACTGTATTATAACCATACGCCCAGTATGCTATTGTTCTGACTGTATTCTTGTCTTACATTAACAATTTAGATTCATAAATGGTTTGGGCTAAAAAACTATAGGGAATAATTTGAGCAAACGCCTTAAACAAAAAGATAATATATGTAGTATACTTGTAATATATTAACTTTAATATTAATAATAAAAAAAATTTCCAAAGATATTTTGCAATAACTGACGTCTACTGGAAAGTATACATTTTATGGGTATCCATAATGCATGTAAAAAATTGTCATACAAGTCATCGTAAAATAAATCAACTAAGAGGCATTCATAAGCAAGTAGCAGTGTCAGGATTATTTGAAACCACAGGTTTTATCCTTATCACACTTACGGCCGAGTGATGATAGCGTTGTTAAATTTAGCAATGAACTTACCGATTGTTAAAAGTTAACAACGGTTTAGAATGTTTAACAAAACGTCATTGTCAGTGTAATTTAATGATTTTAGTAGGCAACCTGTCAAAATCTAACATTTTGTTAAACATTCTAAACCGTTGTTAACTTTTAACAATTGCTAAGTTAACAACGGTTTAGAATGTTTAACAAAATGTCAGATTTTGACAGGTTGCCTACTAAAACATTGAATAACACTGACAATGACGTTTTGTTAAACATTCTAAGCCGTTGTTAACTTTTAACAATTGCTAAGTCCATTGCTAAATTTAACAACGCGATCATCACTCGGCCGTTAGCTGCATCAAGCATTATTAGAACTAGATTATCAGCAGTGAACTGAGTTTTTGCCTGTGAGTTTTTAAACAAGTAGAAGATGACTTTTTTTTATTTTGTGGTATTTTTAGATAAATCTCCTTTCTACAATAGTCGCTAAATTAATAAATATAATTTTCATTATTGTGACGTAAATCCGAATTATTTTTGAAACGTTGATCAACACAGATGGTCATTGTGTGGGCACAGCTTACTACATTGTAGTAAGCTGTGGTGTGGGGGCAAAATTATCAGAATACATGTTGTTGGACTATATTTTTGAAGGGTTCTTCAAACCGTTAATTATCGCTTTGATTCATACGTCATAATTTGGCGGAACTTTTGCAAGTTGTGCCCCAGAATATTACGAAAAGGATATGGTTACAACTGGGTGATTCCCAAGCGCATTTTCAATGCGTGTTTAATGAATTGAAAAGGCGATATCAAAACAAGAAGATAGGAGGAGAAAGATATAAATTTGGCCAGCAAAAAAGAATATATGTATATGATACACCACATATGTTGATTAACGCCCAACGATCATTTTACAAGAGGTTTCGTTTGTGCATTGAAAATGATAAATATCATATTGTAAAAAAATAATTAGTTTTAACTTTTATTTTTAATTTAGGCTGTTTTTATTTTTTGTGCTTATTTTAATTATATTTTAATAATCTTTTTTTTATAAGCGTACGGAAAACTATACTTTTTCGCACTAGTGCGGAAAAGTAAAATCTTTTAACATAACACATAACATAAATTAGTATCCTATGCATAATTTTGCTTATAATAGTTATATATTTGAACTAAATTTTGGTGTAATTTTGCAGTCTTTTTATAACATTTATTAAATAAAATAATCCTAATTTACCAAATGTAAGTACATAGTTTTAATAACTCCATATAAATTATCAAAAAATCCAAAGCAACCAACTAATTGTTTATGAATCTATCAAAAATTAATTTTCTGTCACGCATTTTTTAACCAAATTGGAAAAACATTTTCAAGCATCGATTATCGAATCAGCAGAAATAGCAAGTATAGATCTCCTGTCCATGAAATCTCGGCACAGGAAAGAATTTGTTATGTTTGAGAGCTGGTGTCAAAGTAAGGGTGTGAAGTCTTTTAAAAAAGAGATTTTTCTGGCCTATTTCTCTTATTTATCAAAAACATGTAAACCCAATACATTATGATCTAGATACTCTATACTAAAATTTAACATTAAGTTACGAAAGAACATGGATTTAAGCAAGTTTTTCAAAGTGACGGCCTGCCTTAAAAAACAAAGCGTTGGTTTTAGACCCAAAAAGGGTAAACTCTTTTTAAAAGAAGAAATATCGAAATTCATGGATAAAGCGCGACGATTTTTGGCTTAGCGGGCGCTTGTCGTAGAGACGAGTTAACAAAAATATGTCTGGACCATATTGAAGACCAAGGAAATTTAGTATTGATACACATGCCAGACTCAAAAAAATTATGTTGGTTTTTCCTCTCGCTTGTAGAAAAAATATTGTTCTTAACACTTGCGGAAAATAACTTTTCCGCTCTTGGCTGCTTACCCGCTGCGCGTCGTTCGTGTAACGGCAGCCCCGTGCGGAAAAGTATCACTTATCGCACTTGTTAGGAAAATAACTACTTTTAATGTATGTACTTTGTATTACCGGGTACATATACCAAATGCCTTAATATATTTTTTTACAATATTTTATTGTTTTACAATTAGATTTATTCATACTGCGTACCTTTAATTAATAATTAACATATTTTGTCGTTGTTATTTGTTTAAAAGAGATACCAATATTTGTAATATAATAGCCAACTTAACTTTGGGTACACATTTTGAAATGTGAATTAATAAAATGTAGAAACATAATTTATTAAAACAGTAGTAAATATAGGTAAAAGCAACTATAAACTATCCGAAAAAAATTAAGTTGCTATCATATATTTCTGAAAAAATAAAATTATTTTTTAAACACCTAGTACAATATTTGATCTTGATGTGACTTACGTATAATATGGTTCTTAATTTTAAACCAAATTTTGAGGTTTGTAAAGTTAATAGTTTTGATATAAGATTAATTTAATTGTACCTGTACATTTCAATATCTTAAAAACTACTAAAATTAGACACATGGTCCTAATTATAAACTTGCATTATTTTCTTATGTAATATATAAAGTAGCTATAAAGTATAGGGTGTTCCATTTTAAATAATATAACTTTGATACGTCACACTTTTTTGGGACACCCTGTATACCGTCCCAAAAGTAATGGGACACAGAGCTACAGCAGATTCCTTAGGTTAAAATAATGCAATTAACGTAAACTTGTCTTATTCAAAAGTTGATAATAACTAAGATACAAGGTGTTAAACTTTCAATGTTGTTTTCGTTTTTTCGTAATAATTTTTTAACTAAATGACATAACGGTACGAAATTAGGGATTTAGGGGTTTTTTAAGGCAAGAAATTTAAATTTGTCCGTATTTTTAATGTTGCTAATAGAGGGCGCCAGCTTTTTTTAGCTCAGTATGTTGACCTGTTTATTAAAAAAGAAGTTACTATGGTTTCCGCTGCGTCAAAAATGTATACCTTATTTAGGTCTCTAGGAGCAACTGTTTTCGAGATAAACACACTTTAAAGGACCCCGCAATTTTCCTATGGAAATGGCATCAATGGTTTTCAAAGTTTTTAACATGCTGAACAAAAGTCTCCAAAGGCACAAAACCCGAAAACTTCTCTAACCATCCCAAAATCACCCTCAAAAGTCTTCAAATCCCCAGTGACCTTTAAGGCTGAGTTTCTGGGGGTTAGAGGAGTTTTTGGGTTTTGTGCCTGTGGAGACTTTTAATCAGCGCGTTAAAAACCATTACTTTGCAAAGTTTGAAAACAATTGGCCGAAAGCCATTTTCCATAAGAAAATTGCGAGGTCTTTTGAAGTGCGTGTATCTCGAAAACAGTTGCTTCTAGAAACCTAAGTGAGGTACACATTGTTGACGCCGCGCGAATTATAGTAACTTATTTTTTAATAAACAGGTTAATATACTAAGCTTAAAAAAAAGTTATGCCATCTAAAACAAGTGGAGTAGGCCGTAGCTGGCGCCCTCTATTACCAACATCAAAAGTATGAACGAATTTGAATTTCTCGCCTCAAAGAACCCCCAAATCCCCAATTCTGTACCGCTATGTCATTTAGTTTAGAAATTATTACGAAAAAACAAAAACAAAATTAAAAGTTTGACACCCTGTATCTTTTTTGTTATCAACTTTCGGATAGGGCAATATTACGAATCATGAGGGAAAAAAGGAAACAGGAAATCGATTCCTATTTATCGAATCACGAATCCGGATCATGTTTAGGTTTTATACTTACAAATGGTAACTACAATACGAATAATACTACCTAGTCCAGATAATAAATTGAGCATCAAAGAAGCAGGGAGCCCGAGTTACGAAATATAATTTTAGTCTCGTTTTGAAGTGCTGTAACTCTTAGACAAATTAGTTTTTGGTAAATATTCGTTAAATTAAAATATGTTATTTCTGATATCAATATAAAACCACCCTCAAATGAAATCTTATTTTGAACTGTATTCCTAAACTTGCAATCTTCATAAGATTTTAGAAAGTTTCACAAGTTCCGTTTAATAATTTCTTCGTTTGTGATATATAAAATGTATAAAAAAATTTAATTCATTTTTGTAAGACACCCTGAATAAAAATAATAAAATGTTTCTATTAAAAGTAACCATAGTTATCTTAAGGAGAACATATCAAAAAATTATAAAGATCGAAATATCAAAACTTTTAAAATAAATGCCAGTAAAATTTGTCCTTTTTTGTGGATACCACACCCTATGGTTACGAAAAAAAAAAGTTTTCAATGTCTGGTGGTTGCTTATTTAGAGATTTTAATAGGCGGATATTTTAAAATTCTTTCGGCCGAGTGATGATCGCGTTGTTAAATGTAGCAATGGACTTAGCAATTGTTAAAAGTTAACAACGGTTTAGAATGTTTAACAAAATGCAGATTTTGACAGGTTGCCTACTAAAATCATTGAATAACACTGACAATGACGTTTTGCTAAACATTCTAAACCGTTGTTAACTTTTAACAATTGCTAAATTTAACAACGCGATCATCACTCGGCCGTTTATCTAGTAATAAATATTTCTTCCCGGACTTCCATGTATGTATGTATCTCTGATCCTTTTCAAGTGAATACTGTATTCATTTGAAAACGATCAGAGATACTTACTGTTTGAAACGTTGTAAAAAAATTAAATAAAGAAAATGAAAGTCCGAGAAAAAGACTTTATTTATTCTGCGACATTGTCTACAACCTTCAAAGAAACGGTAAAATGGCGGATTTAGGCATTTATAAACCTATTTGCCTCAGATTCGGGATATAATGGAGTGCTAGGTCAAAATTTGAAAATTTATTAACCGATTTGTCCCAAATTAGAAATATAAGGAATCGATTCCTTTTGGAATCGGATCTTTCTAAAAAGGAATTGATATTGAATCATTTTAAAATTATACAACGAATTCGGATCACGGATCCTATTTTTAAAAAGCAATTGATTCCAACCTTCGGATACATATAAAGAAATCGATTTCTGGATTCGATTCCTACCCAGGTATTCAATGGTCTTATTCCGAAGCCTTTTCCCCATCAAAATTGCAGACAGAGTCATAATTTTTTAAAAAATATGCCATTTAATTAGATAAATATGAACAGGGTGTCCGGTTATAAATGTAACCCCCCATTACCTTTTTTTATTTCACGTTTAAGAAAAACAAGTTTAGTATAAAAGTTTAGTGGTTTAAAGCAATTTTTTTTAAAACTTGTTTTCACCTATACAGGGTGTTTTAGAAAGGCTGGACATGGTCCTACTCTCATATTTTAAATAAGATCCCTACTTTTTTATTTGAGATTTGCATTCTCCTTAAAATTTTAAAAATATTTTATGTAGCATACCCTGACTTTAGTGGCTACTTCGCAAAATGCAAAATGCAAAAAACTAAAAACTATAAGCATTTTCAATATCACTATCATGTTACTTTGCTAGGTTTATTCATTTCATCAATTAGCCATGAAGTTTGACATATCCGTCAAATGACTTTCATTTACACTGACATTAGTTTTAATTATTTGGTTAAATATTATTTAACTATGGATTATTCTGACCAAGAAAGAAAAGACATTTATAAATTTTATCTTAATAATAATTATTATTAAAAAAGGGCTCAAAGGGAATATAGGCGTGTGTAGGGCTGCGAAAGAGTGGTAATTAAATTACTTAGTAACTAAATGTATTTATTTGACAGATATGTCAAATTCCATGGGTAATTGATGAAATCAACAAACGTTGCGATATCGCGTGATAATGATAAAGCTATGATTTTTTGCATTTTGTGATGTTACTATTAAATCAGACATCAGAAATGTTTAGAATTTCAAGGAGAATGCAAATCTCAAATAAAAAAATAGGGGACTCATTTAAAATAAGATAGTAGGACCACGTCCAGACTTTCTAAAACACCCTTACAAGAATAAAGATGTTTTTTAAAAACAATATTTTAAAACATTAAACTTTTATACCGAACTCATTTTTCCCAAACGTCAAATAAAAAAGTTAATGGGGGGTTATATTTATGACCGGACACCCTGTACTTTTAATATCTATATACATACAATATATTAAATTTCGAAGATATGTACCGTAAGAATTAGATAAATTAATAGTGCATGTCCACTTTTATCTTTAGTTAACAAATAAAAAGTAGCAATTATTATTAAAGTAAATAAAGTCCAATAACTTTTAACTATTTAAAGTATTTTTTTAATGATTGGCTTTTCTTTTGTAAGGTTAATCAAGCATGCAAGAACCTAAGGAAATAAAAGGTATACAATAAGTTCGGTAATTATCCCAAATTGGTGACTTATTGCAATGCTTAGTTAATTAAACATTTCCTCTAACCATAAAATATGACCATTGTATAATCCGCTACATTTTAACCTAATTTGCTAAGAAACTGTTTGTTGATACAAACTCAGTACAACTTATGATTAATTTTTAAAATAAACTTCCAAGAAAGGAAATAAAATGAAATATTTTAGATTAAAAAAAAAAAAAAAAATTATTTACAGTCCATAACTAATATTTTTATTTTTTGCAGTACTCATATTTTGTTAGATTATAATTTAAACATGTTTTGTCAACTTTTTAGTTCTCATAATTTAGAAACAAAATAAGGTATTAAATAACTTACACTATGCGAATTAGAATGCTATATCTTTTTTTGAGCTTATGTAAAGTTTTTATATGTAAGGCGTATGTTCTATAATAGTCCTTGTAATAGTTGAAAATTTTTTGTGCGCATGCCCCCGCTTTCGCCGTGTTGTTCAGGTACTTTATTTACAAATGTATGAGCAGTGCAATGTGTATTAAAAAATAGCAATAAAAGAAGTAATAATAATTAATTTTTTATAAACAGTTCAATTCAAATTATTGTGCATACACAAAAAAAGAATAATACAAATATTTTAATTAAAATATATAATGTTAAAAAAGGTTGTTGTTATGGAGTATGATACGCGTAATATATACTTTTAGGAGAATTTCTATTATTTTATTAGTTTTTCAAAGCCTTGCTTTGGATATCGCCAAAAACTCATTAAAATAAGTAAGCGAAAGCACTTAGAAATTTATCCCAAATGTGCAATGCGATTTGTGACTGAAGCGTTGTGGACGAGGTGATGGTCGATTCCAAGGAATTGATATTGTTAATAAAGACACATATTTTTGTTCCCTTTATTTTAAAGAAGAATATGGTCCAAGAACCAAATATTTAGACCCCATCAGTTGTGTTAAAACGAAAACTAGTGATAAGGTAATATATCTAATTAATTGTAAACATAATAGCTCGCGCCATAACCTCAAAAAATAAATTTTGTCGTAGGTAAAAGTCATAGAGCCTCGCAAGAAACATTTTTTTCTTTATGGTAATTACTTTTACTTATTACCATGACAATTAGAATACAGTTCTAGTAAACATCTAAATTATTATTATCTTAATCTTTTAACTAATTTGGCTTTATTTCCTCCTTGATGAGGACCATGATACTATAACCATCGTCATAACTGAACACAATTGTGGGCTTCTAGAGTAGGATAAACTAATGAAGAACCATTAATTAATTTTTCATTTAATTGCACTGATATTTAAGTTGATAATGCCTGTTGTCCAGCCATATTTATAAAAAGTGCCCGAAACTTTCATATTGCCGCCTCCTTTACATGGAAGACGCGCTTGCGCTGAGCATTCCCTTAAAAGGCCTATTACTTTTTTTAATTATATTTGGTTTTAATTATATAATATACAAAACTGTTTTAAATATGTCAATAATTCATTAATATTTCAAGTAAAAGGTGTTTTAATAGGCTTTAATTTACGACATATTTTTATTATTCTTTTGTTGGTATTACATTTTCATTTCCATAAGGTATTTTTTTACTATTTATTTTTTTTTAACAAATAAATAAATAATTGTTATAAATTATATTTAATATTACCAAAGATGTATTCAATTTATTGTGATTTTTTGTCAGCATTAATATTTTATAAGATTCTAAGGTTTAAGTTTTAAACCTAATAGAAGTAATACAAGTTTAGAAATTACGTAATTAATATTTAAAATACACCATTGCTCACATCCTCCTGGGCTGTTTTTATAAATTATGAAATTAAACTAACACAATAGATCAGATGCTCACTTTATTACAGTGACATTAAGTTTATAATTTTATTTTACATATTGCCAGATATGGTCAGTATTATTTCTTAACATAAGCTTTTTATTATTTTTCAAATAGGTATAACCATCAGTATCAAATTAGTTTTTTAAATCAAATTAATTTTTTAAATTAAAATAGTTTTCCTAAATTAAAAAATAAATCTAATATTTCGTTTTACTGCACGTTATGATCGGTTTCCAATAACAGGAACATCAAGTTTTAAACCTATATTGTCTTCATTATTAAAATTAAAATTTAGGAAATGTAAGATTTTTAAATTTTTAAATTGCTTTAAATTTAAAATCATACCATCCATACAGTAAAATATTCTAATGCTCTGTAATTGCATCAATCATTTATTTTATATTTTATTACTTTAAGACAAAATACTTTAATTTAATTTAAAACCATTGCACCAAATAATTTGATTATATACTTAAAATCTGAATAAAGGTGGGTTTAAACAGAAATTCAATTTAATTTAACTTAATTTAAAAAATTAAATTAACGGTTTCATATGGAGTCGTTTATACAAATGACCGAATTTAAAATTTAATTTAAAAGTTGGCCAACTTTGATCTTTTAGAATTAAATTAAATTAAATAATCGGTCTTGCGCATGTTTGAAAAATCAGCTGGCAATTTAAAGATTAATATTACGTTTCAATCATGTTTATACAAGAACTCATCGCAACAAATTCATGAAAAAATGATATAGCGTTTTTCTTTTCCAGTTTTAATTTGTCCATTGGATCGGCCTTATCAAAAAGGACAGGAAACCCAAACACTTGTTAAATTAACAATCCATCATCTGCTATTAATTAATTTTAAATACGACATGTTCGTTTTGCGCAGACGCAAATAGACATATTTAATTGGTCAAATATAACATTTTTAAGTTTCATAAATTTTTGTATGAACGAAGGTGGTAAAAAATAAAATTAAAACATAAATCTGGTTAAATTAAAAGAAAATTAAATTTCTTTTTGAACCCACCTTAACTTTGAGAACATGACCAAATTTGAATGAGATTTTATCTCTGTATTGTCTACTTTTCTGGTCCTTTGCCAAAAATATTAGTCAGAACTTTTGCACAAACTCTTTTCGACCCCTAATCTCTAAAGACGGAATTGTCTCTACCTCCAGAGGAAAAGCCGAACTATTTGCCAAACAATTTGCTTCCAATTCTACGCTTGATCCTCCTATTAATCTTCCTCTTCCAACAGTTGTCCCTGTTTCTCATAAAATGTCCGATATCATTTTTAAAGTTAAACAGATCAAGCGTATTCTTTCTTCCCTTATTACTAAAAAATTGTCTGGGCTGGATGGCATACCAGCAATCCTCTTAAAAAGATGTGCGCTTGCACCCATCTTAACTCACCTCCTTCGAATCTCTTACGACACGGGCATTTTCCCAGAGAGTTGGAAAGCTGCACGTGTGCAACCTGTCCCCAAAAAAGGATCCAAAAGTCTCCCTTCTAACTATAGACCTATATCTCTTTTTTCAGTTGTTTGCAAAGTAATGGAAAAATTCATTAATTCCCAAATCTTAAAGTATCTGGAAAAACATAAGATCTTACATGATAAACAATATGGATTCCGTCACAGTAGATCCACAGCTGATCTTCTTTCCTTTGTCTCACACAACTGGAACGGGTCCCTTGAGTTTCTTGGTGAATCCCAAATCGTTGCGCTTGACATATCCAAAGCTTTCGATCAGGTCTGGCATGATGGACTTCTTAACAAACTTCCTTCTTCCGGTCTTCCGCCTAAGCTTTCCTCTTGGTTTTCCAGTTTCATTTCTAATCGACGTATATCAGTTAGTGTAGATGGTCATTCTTCCAGCTTCTACCAAATTAATTCTGGGGTGCCCCAGGGCTCAGTGCTGGCACCCACGCTGTTTCTCCTACACATTAACGATCTTCTCTCTTCCACAATTAATCCCATTCATAGTTTTGCTGACGATAGTACCCTCCACTCTAGTATTCAATTTCTTAAGCCACCGTGTAATTCTGATTTCGAAAACAAGCGCAGGTCAATGCATCTCTTTTACAAGACCTCAAACTTATCTTGGATTGGGGCGCCAAAAATCTAGTTCAGTTTAATGCCTCGAAAACACAGTCATGTTCGCTGTCGCGAAAAAAGTCTGCAAATGCTCATACCTTACATATTATGAGCAGCCAAGTTCTGCAGAACAAAGAGTCGTTTAATCTTGTCGGCGTTACTTTTGAGAATAACCTCAACTGGCACAAACACATTTCATCCATAGCTTCGGCAGCTTCAAAAAAGATTGGATTCCTTTTCCGAGCCAGAAAATATTTATCTTCTTCCAATCTGTACACTCTGTATGTATCCCAAATCAGACCCTCTTTGGAATATTGTTCTCATGTCTGGGGAATGGCGTCCCCTACAACACTTGGCATTCTGGACTCCATTCAAAGAAGAGCTGTTCGTCTTATTAATGATCCAACGCTCACAGAAAGGCTTCCTCTTCTTGCCCACCGTCGAGCTGTAGGGGATCTGTCACTCTTCTATAGGTATTTTCACGGCTTCTGCTCAGAGGAATTGGCCAGTATAATACCTTCTCTGGCAGCTCCCAACCTAGCAACACGTAGTGCAACTTTTATGCATCCTTTTACAGTTCAGTTAGAGAGGCCCCGAACTTGCCGCTTTCTTCGTTCCTTCATCCCTAGAGTGTGAAGACTGTGGAACCTGCTGCCCGCAGAAGTATTTCCTTCTTCTCCCAATCTCCAAAAATTTAAGTCCCGTGTGAACAAACTCCCTCTCACCACACTAAAGACACCCACGGTACGTTAGTACTTAGGCATCAGCCTTCGTGGACTGTCTCAAGATAAAAAAAAAACTTTTACAATGCCAAGTTGAAATTTCTGCGGTAAAATTAGGACCGAACGAAAATTTTACTATATAAAATGTCTATTAATAAGCTTGGTGCAATGTTAGGATATTGCATAAATTACTATGTTTAATAAAATATTTTAGTCACTAAAAGATAACTTAAATTAGGGTAATCACAATTTAGTTGAATAATTTAACAGAACTGCCAATTTGGAAAAAGCTTTTTTTCTAGCAATGCCTAAATTTTACTACTTCTAGACCTAGGATTACCGATTACACAAATACAGCAAATACTATTTAACCTAAAAGAAACTATTCATTTTGGGCAAAAAGTATTAGATGTAAAACGGTAACGCAAAATCTCCCCTATTAATCCGGTAGAAGAATATAAAAAATGCAATCTTGCATAAACGCTTTAAGGCACCCAGTAATTGTGTAATAATTCCAATTGTCTCGTGCGAATTAGAAAGTTTAAGCCGCAAAATCTAAACAAGATAAATCACTGTTAGTTCTGCGTGCTTAACGTTTCTATATATGTTATTCTAATAATAAATAATATATTTTATATAAAAAGAAAATTACAGTTATCTATTTTTTACTTGCCAAAAGTAACAAATTAAAAAGGGATACTTTATTTTCTAAAACCTGTAATCGTGTAATATACCTGCAGTCTTTATTAGAATTTTAATTGTTTTTTAGATTATCCTAATTTTAATTAATTTGTTGACAATCTTTTCGGTTATTTATTTTAAATTAGTTTGGCAATATCTTATCATTATTTTCATATACTTTTATAATATTAAAAACAAAGTGTGATTTACTATATCTCCTCTCATGCATTACATAAACAATTAATTAATATTAATTGCGAGTTTTGTTTTGCAAACAAAACTAAAAATACCATTGTAATAAACTACTTGTCCTACTTATTTTATATTTTTTTATACAAACGTGTTAAAAATTCAATTTTAGTGTTAAAAGTAAAATGTCAAATTTTGAAAGGTAACGTCAACGTTTATTTATTTACTAACATTTATATTATTGTACTATTTAAACAACTTGAAAAACAAATTTCTTCCACAGTTCTAGCATTCTCCGTAGTTGAGGTGGATTGAACAGAAAAAAACGCATTCTCGGTCGACGTTGACGATCTGCTACTCTTGTTTTTACTATAAGTAGTTTTCTGGCAATGGAGTTCTTATTTTCCAAGGAATTTTCGATGTATCTCTCAGCAACGGTAGAGGATTTTCACCCCCCAGCATCGGCAAGTAACCTCGCTGCAGAACGGCGAAAACAATGCCCCGTATAGAGGATCGAATTTGGAAGCTGTAGAAATCTTGCTATAGCAGCAGGGATTTTTCCTCTTATTCATTTAATAAAAAATTTGCAATTAATATTAATTACAAATTTTGTTTCGAAAACAAAACGAAATATACGATTGTAATAAATGACTTGCCCTACTTATTTGATATTTTTGAAACTTAAATACTTAAAAATTTATTTTAAAAATAATATATAATGGGGCAAAACTGTAAAGGCGAAAAAATAGATATAATAATAATCGTGTAGACCAGAGGTTTTCAAAGTTATTTCGTCTAACGCCCACTTAAAAAATCAGTTATTTTGTAGCGCCCCCATTTTTTTGTCACCTTAAAAATCTCAATAACATATCAGTCTTACTGGAGTTTAATTAAACCTATATTCTAAACGAGACTTTTTTTTACCAGAGAAAGCAATAATAATGCAACTTTACAATATTAAGAGTACCTTTTATTCAATATTAAAAATAATAAACATTGATCAATAATAATTCAACTTTATAGCATTAAGAGTTTTGTGCGTGCGGCGGAACGTTACGTTAGTCGTCGATCGGTCGCGAGCCGCGGCTGTGTATTTGGGATTTGTACCTCCCCGCATCTGCATTCCGCAAAAACGGACTGCACGAACGTTGGCGAACTATAATACAGGATTGCCTAAATAAATCATACAATATTTGTTGAATTATAATTGAACCTTCTAGGTATATATACTAAATAACTTAAGATATGAATAGCGTTGCGAACGCATTAAAAATAATAAATATTTAATATATTTTTAGTTTATATTTATACAATAAAATAGTCTTTAAATATGAACTAATAAATAAATGTTGTGTAGTAGGAGGATTTTAATTTCAGTGAATTTTAAAATATAAAGTAGTTAAAGTTACAAATCACCCATCGCCCCTTAAATAACACCAGCGCCCTCAATTTTTTTCTGGGCTCCTTGCCGCCTCCTCTAGGCCCCAAGCGCCCACAAGGGGGCGTTATCGCCCACTTTGAGAAAGACTGGTGTAGACCAATACTTTGGCAAAGCCGTAGTTGTTTTGGCAGCGCATAAGTTTGATTTTTCTGGAGAGACCCCTCTTTTTTATATTAATTATTAATGTCAGGGGTGGATTTACGCAAAGGCTGAGTAGGCTAAAGCCTAGGGCGGCAAATATTATGGGCGGCAAATTTACGATTAATTAAAAAAATGTAATCGTAAATTTAAATGATATAATTAATAATTTTGTAGAAAAAAAGGTTCAAAGAAAAATGTTAGTATAGGGTTTGTCTATAATTAAATAATACATAGTTAAAAAAAACACTTTGTTTTACCAGTTTAATTTATATTTTGTTTTTATTATGAAATTTGTTTGTCAAATTTTTATAAGAATTACTAGTAAATTTTACATTCTTTTAATGCTAAATTTTTCGTTCTGATATCCAAAAAATATTGTCATATTTATTAGGGCGGTAAAAATATACTAGCTGGGGGTGGCAAAAAGTTAAATCCGGCCCGAGTTTCTTATAATAAATAAATAAATACAATACTTAAATTTAGTATGTGTATTAATGTACCTCGTTCCCAATAAGTAAAAAATTGAGATTAAAATAACTTGATCAAAGGAGATTAATAAACCCAAAGTATATTTTTTTTTCTGTAGTAGCATTTCATTTACCTAGGGAGTACATAAATAAACAAATACATGGTGAGGCATAAGGTTCGAAAATGGGCCTCTTGGGCCATAAAATTTATTTTGATCTAAAAACACATTAAATATCTTTCTTTGCCTTTTAAAATATCATTTCCCAAATACCTCTTCTTAAAAAAATAGTTTCGGTATAATTAAATTTCACGCCTGGCCCTTTAAATTTGTTGTTTTTTTTTTGCCTCGTGAATTTATTTCATTCAGAATAAAATGTTAAATAAATATGCACCATAGTAAACGTAAAGGGTAATCACACCGTCAAAATCCATCGCAATTAACACAAAAAAAAATACAAAAACAGGTTGAAAGTCTAAAAAGTGTTTATTATTGTTTGAGAAAAACATATACCTGTATATCAAATTTTTGAAAATTTTGTTCTTTATTTGGAAAAAGCATAACAAATCTAATTAATGACCGTTTAGTTAAAGCTACTGCACTCACCGATTTATCAAAATAATTAACAGCTTCTTAGAGCTTATCATTTTAAATAAAAATTCAGATATTTCTTTTTTAGAAATTTTAAGAAATCTTCTTTCCTAATTAAACGAAATATTTTTTTAAGAGGCGTATCAAAATATTTTCTTTTATTTACTATTGTTTAAATTATCAATTTGGTAGCCAAAATGGTAAAAAGACAATAACTTTACCACGTTTTGGCTTTTAAAAAATTAAGATTTTCACTTATTTTTATTCCATAGTAATCAGGGTCGAACTTACCTATGGGCGCACGGGGCGAACCCCCGGGCCCCCAAGTAAAGGGGCCCCCAAAGGGGGCCCCGACCACCGTAGGGTGATAAAAAATTATTTTTCAAAAAACTTTAAACGTTTAAGGAAAGGCTAATACATCTGGGCCAAATATCCAAGAAATACAAAATATTTATTTCTTTATCTTCCTCAAAAATCATAATTTATTAACTGTAATAATAGCACAGTGTGTGGGTAGAAAAAAAGGTGTTGGACCTCCGAATTTTTTTGTACTGTTTCAATTTTTTTGAAATTTTGGTATTAAGTTGCTATTACCCTTTAAATCAAAGTTTAAATATGCTTAAGGTGTGCTTCTAATTTTTAGGGAGTAAAAACCACCCCTTATGCTAAAAAAATAAAAAAATTAAAATCATAGCTAAATATGTAGAATGAATATATTTTTACGTTGTGAGGAATATTTTACATTATATTTGTAACGCTTTAACCCTTAAATGTCAGCCTTAGTAACGAAATTACAAAAAAAAAGTTTTTGTTTATCTTAACATTAATTAATGACGCATTTATTGTAAAAAAATATATTTTAAGAGTTTACGGTATAATAAATATTTAACTACAATAACTCAATCCTTAAATAACCACCCCTCATAGGATTTACAAAAAAAAATGTTTTTGAGAAATTAAAACGATATTATGATACATAATTATAGTCCCGGAAATGAAGCTAAAAAAATGGCAAAACCTCACATTTTTTTTTCTCTTGCTTCGTTTGCATAAAAATTTGGAATTAGACGCTTCTAATCATCTACTTCAAATTCTATTTCATGGTGATGTGCGCTATTTGTTTTTTAAGGGTAAAAACTACCCCTAATTGTCAAAACTTAAATAAAATAACATTTTAAACCTTGAGATGGGTAAAAGTTGATTTATGTACTAATTTCATTTTGCAACTTTTCGATCCTCATATATCAAACCCTATTATAGCTTAATTAAAAAAAAAGATTTTACTTTTTAAAATTACTGCCTGAAATATTACCAGTTTCATTATTTGGCAAATATTTAATCCTTAAAAACCACCCCTTTCAACAGTGCAATTCTTATAAACCAATATAATAAATATAAATAGGAAAAAAATCTAAATACTTACGAAAATTATACCGTAAGTATACCAGTTATATAGAATATTATGCAGATTATGCTCCGAAGTGGGCTATTCGAATTTTTCGAAAAAAAAATGGATTGGTTTTTTAAACTAGCTCCTTTAGTTTTAATGATAGAAAGTTTTTTCAAAAATGATGTTGTAGGGTTTTTAAAGAGTTTTAAGGCTATGTAAATTAAATCCTTTTAAATCCCTTGGTTTTAAAATGGGATGAGTTTAAAGGGCTCGAATAAGGTGGTGCTCGATCGTAAATAGCGGCTTTGAACGGCGATTCTCGCCAAATATTTTTTGTAAATAAGAAAAAAAATAGATAAAATCTAAGTAACAAATCTTTGTAATCAAAAAAGATACAAGTCGGTACTATAGCATTTTTTCGTATTTCCAGTATTGTTGAAGTTATTTTGAAGAAAATGACAATTTTTACGAAATTGCGGAAAATCGTTTTTCACTTTAAGCTCCAATTTTTCTTAAATTAAGCGTTTTAAATTGGTCAAACTTCTAAGATGTATTAATAATACTATATACATATAAATATATATATATATATATATATATATATATATATATATATATATATATATATATATATATATATATATATATATATATATATATAGCCCAAGTCTTTATCCAAAATTAATAAAACCGTCCCTGTCAGTGGTGCTGTACCACCGGGGGGTAGTGCTGAACCTAAGACTAGGACGCGGTCGGGTAGTCAAAGAGGAAAGTAATCTGTGCTGAATTGTGTCTATATGTTAACTCTTTTTTTGTGTATAAAAATATTATTATAAACTTTTTACTAAATACTTTTAATATTAAGAGTTTATTGTTTACAGACTTGTGTATAGGAATAATGTGTTTTAAAGAAACAATACTTTTGTGTTTAAAACCATTTCTATTTTTTAAGTTAACTTTATTATAATATCACTGAACGTTTTTCTAAATTTTACTTTCTTATTTTAAATCTATTTAGGTTAGCTACATTTATATTAACATTTATTTTAACTATTTTCTTTTAGTGTGTGTGTGTGTGTGTGTGTGTGTGTCTTTTACTATAGTGTTATTATTTTTTGCTTCTTTAATAATATGCGGAAAAGCAATATAAAATTTGGTCATATTAATGCGAGGTCTCTTTTTACTGGCTTTAATGAACTTAAAAAGCTTATAAATCAAATAAAGCTTGATGTGGTTGGCATTTCCGAGACGTGGTTGTCGGGGAACGTTCCTAGTAGTACCTTTTCTATTGATGGATACACTTTGTATCGACAGGATCGGTTAACTCGTGGGGGTGGCGTTGCAATATATGTAAACAATGAATTGTCTGTGGAGGATTTAGACGTTAGGTATGATCAGAATAATTGAGAGCAATTGTGGCTCAAACTAAAAATTGGTCGGGTTGTTTTCGGGGTCGCAGTCTTCTACAGACCCCCTACAAGTAATATACACTTTGCCCTGGATAGTTTTGATAGTGTTTTGTCCCTCGTCTTGCCCACAGTTGATCATGTTGTGTGTATGGGTGATATAAATGTAAATCTTTTTAATGCTGATAACCCGGTTTCTCGATGCTTTGATACCTATGGATTTACTCAAACGGTGTCGGAGGCAACTAGAGTGTCCGGATCCTGCAGTAGTCTTCTGGATCCAATATTTGTATCCAGGGGTGAACTGGTTGTTAATGCCAGTGTTTTTCCCGCAAAAAACATATCAGATCATAAAATGACGGTTTGTGAGCTCAGTATAAAGATGAGTAAATTTGAGCCTAAACTTGTTACTTATAGAGACTTTAAATCATTTTGTTACCCCGCTTTTTGCCAGGACCTTGCTCGTAAGCCATGGAATAGTATTCTATATGAAGGAGACATTGACAAAAAGGTGGAAATAATGTCAAACATTATTACTGATTTGTTTAATACTCATGCACCCATAAGAACTGTTAGAGTTACGCGAACTAAGGCTCCCTGGTTGACGGATGGACTAAAGATTTTAATGAAACAAAGAGATAATGCACTAACACAATATAAGGCCAATAAAACGGAGGAGAACTGGAACAATTACAAGCGATTAAGAAATGATACACTTATGAATATTCGGCGGCAAAAGAGAGCTCATATTGGTCGGGTGGTTGGTGAGGGTAACAGCAGAAAAACTTGGCAAGCTTTGAGAGAACTTAATATAGGAGGTAGCAAGAATGTTACAATACCGAGAGCACTTATGGATGCAAACAAAATAAATGAATATTTTAATTCCGTTTTTATGAATGGTGACTGTAGTGAGATGGTGGCTTATTACAAACGAACAAAATTTTATAATTCTTCCAAATTTTCTTTGAGATTAGCTACTATCGATGATATATATACTGCCATAAAAGAAATAAAATCAAATGCATCTGGTTTCGATGGAATATCCTTGTCAATGCTAAAGTATTGCTGCCCTTTTATTCTTCCATACATCACCCATATCATTAATGTCTGCTTAGAAAATGGATATTTTCCTAAGGCGTGGAAGGTCTCGCGCATTCAACCGGTTCCCAAAAATAGTTCACCAGAGGGTTTTACGGATTTGCGTCCAATAAGTCTGCTGTCGGTATTGTCCAAGATATTGGAAAAAATAGTCTATAGCCAAACTAACGCTTTTTGTAGGGAAAGTGTTATTCCCAATCTTCAATATGGCTTCACAGAAAAACACAGCACTGCTACGGCACTTGCCAATGTTTTGGACAATATCGTGGCCGATTTGGATGCGGGAATGGTTGCGTCCCTCGTTTTGCTGGATTTTTCGAAAGCTTTCGACACTTTAAACCATGAGCTGCTTTGTGCCAAGCTTGCCCACTACGGGTTTGATGACATTGCGGTAAAATTTTTCGAGTCCTACCTTTCCGAAAGGTCAGAGAGTGTAGTGCTGCAGGAGCAAATGTCATCTTTGTTGCCTGTAGTATCAGGTGTACCGCAAGGTTCGATACTGGGTCCGCTTCTGTTTTTGATATACTCAGCAGATATTTTGAAATTTATAGAGATTGGTTCTTATCAAGCATATGCTGATGATATTCAGTTAAAATATAGTTTTCTCCCTTATGAACATCATATTGCTGAGTATAACATGAACAGAGAGCTAAATATTATAAATAATCTATCAAGGAAACACAACCTTTTATTGAACCCTAAAAAGTCACAGGTTCTCTACTTTGGTGGGGTCAAAGCTGCTCGCCTTAGCGAGAAGGTAGATATTATTCGTGATATCGTTTTTCTTAACGCAAAAATAAAACTCCGTACCGTCTACTTAAAAGGTTTATTCAAGACTGCTTTAACTAATAAAAATACCCAGACATAGAACCCGCCAGGAATGCAATAAAAAAACGGATCGATATTCGATTCCCAAAACATAAACATTGCACGGCGGCAAGAAAACAGGTTACAGATTAGAAAAGAATTTAGCTTTCATATGAACAGTAAATAAAAATTATAATAACTCAACACTTCCCCTAAAGCTAAACTTCTTACAAACAAAACTAACCAGACATTTTAATTCCTAACATTTTACGCATATTAACAAAACATTGACGTGATAAAGGCTTTGTAAAAATGTCAGCACATTGAACATTACTTGGAACATACATGACATTAATCTTACCTTTCTTATATAAATCTCTTACATAGTTATATTTCACATCAATATGCTTAGATCTATCATGGAACTCGGGGTTTTTTATGATTTTAATAGCACTTTGGTTGTCAATTTTTAGATCAAATTTTTCACAAGGTATACCTAGTTCACTTAACACACGTGACAACCATATACCTTCTTTTTGCAGAAAACCTCGTATAACTAGCCGCGCTTTGTAACGGTAGCTGGAGCCATCTTCATTTGGTTTTAATTTGTAAACCCATTTGTTGCTTATGATTTTTGTATTTTCTGGACGTTCTACTAATAACCATGTTTTGTTCTCATTTAGAGAGTTTATTTCTTCTTGCATAGCTGCTTGCCATTCTACAGCCCTTTCTGACCCTATCGCTTCTTGAAAACTCGTAGGCTCGTCCTTGTTTTCCAAGAACGTCAAGTGTCCATATCGTTGTGGTTTCTTCAATTCACTTGGTTCTCGCAACTTCATTCGGTGAGGCAACTGTTCAAGATGTTCAACGGATTCTTCATACATGGAGGGATCAAAATCCGAATCAGAATCATCAAAGTCAGTCTCGGACATCTCAGGTTCTGATTGAGAATTGGCGTTAATGTTAGGTTGCGTTTCTAGAGGCAAACTTTCAATTTCACAAGTGACCTCATTTTTCCTATCACCAAACAAGATTTCATCTTTGAATATGACGTCACGGCTAACCATTACATCATGTTTTTCTGGCACATAGACCCTGTATCCACTGATACCTTCATGATATCCAACAAAATATCCTTTTAACGCCTTTTTGTCCCATTTTGCTCGGTGTTGTTTAGGAACATGTACAAAACATTCCTTTCCAAAAACTCTGAATTTTTCAACAACTCGACGATCTAGTTCTGTCCCGAACCATAACTCGTATGGTGTTTTGCCTGAGATTTTGGTCGACCCAGTACGATTTAAGACAAACATTGCAGTATTTACCGCCTCAGCCCATAATGCTTTGGGCAAATGTGGTTTTCCATACAGCATAGATCTGGCAGCTTCCACAATAGTCCTATTTTCGCGTTCAGCGACACCATTATGCTCTGGAGTATATGGAGGACTAATCGTGTGCTTAATTCCTTCCTTTTCTAAGAAAGTTTTCATGTTGATATTTTCATATTCTTTGCCACCATCTGTATTTAACTCCTTAACTGATACACCAAAACGATTTTTCACTTCATTGCAAAACAGTTCAAATTTGTCTTTTACCTCAGATTTTTCTCGCAAAAAGTATATGCATCTAAAACCACTAAAATCGTCCTTAAACACCACGTAATACCGCTTTTTACCGAACGATTCAGTTTCCATTGGACCGCACACGTCCGAGTGAATTAGTTCTCTTGGTTTATCTGCCCGATTAACTCGGTTTCCGAAACTTTCACGATGCATTTTGCCATAGGCACAACCATCACAGAATTCACTGCCAATTTCAAAACTGAAATTTTTGTCCTTCAAAAAGTCCTTCACATGACGCTTATTTTGATGTGCTAATCTTTCATGCCAGAGTTGCAGCATATTTTCCTTCTTTGCTACAACACATGCTGATTTTATCGGTCGAATAACACGCAAATTCATTTGGTACAAATTAACACATTCAGTACCAGTTGCTACTGTCTTACCATCCTTTTCAAACACACAGTCGGATCCATTATTCAAAATGGAAAAATTAATTCCCTTTTTAGCAGATCTTTGCACAGAAAATAAGTTGCACATTATATCTGGTGTGTACAACACATCGTACATGACACCAGGTAGCCATTTACCTTCTACAAGGGTTTCTATAGCAACCGTTCCTTTTCCCACAGCATCAATGGTTTTTCCGTTTCCAACTTTAATCACTGTTGGTTCATCAAAAACCGTAAAATCTTGAAATACATCACCGTCATTGGTCATATGATCCGATGCCCCAGAATCTATGATCCACTTTCCCTGAAACTCAGGCGGAGTCGACTGATAACCCACAAACGCTGTTGGTCTACCTTGCGACCCATCTTCACTCTTCTTCGGGCAGTGTTTTGCGATATGTCTCTTCGAACCACACTTAAAACAACCTGGACAATCCTTTCGTAGATGATCTCGGTTTCCACATGTATAACAACCAGCCACTTTCTTCGAAACATTCTGTTTAAATCTTTCACCAACTTTGCACTTCGAAAATAATGCCGTTGTCTTGTCTAGGTCGTCAGATTTTTGAAGTCTTTGCTCCTCCGTTAATAACCGTGTTGTTAGGTTTTCCAGAGTACGGAGAGTTGGATCAGTTGAATCCCAAGCACTGTGAAAATGTTGGTACTCCTTTGGAAGTATAGACAAGATTCTAGTAAGTAGCATGGAATCCGGTATAGTACCTCCTAGCTTTTTCATACGATTACTCATCTGTTCCAATTTTGCAATATGTTCCGCCACAGACACAGTTGTGTCCCACTTAAAATCAAAAAACTGCTTTTGCACCAAAGACAAAGTTTCTTCCGACTTCAAATCATACACAGCATGTAGTTTCTGCCACATTTCAGCTGCACTTTCACAACTCATTAAAAACTGTAGTGGTTTGCCTTCTACGGTAGTCACAATTAACTTTTTAGCAACTCTGTCCAATTTAAGCCACCTGTTCAATTCTTCGCCCGCACTAGTCGGTTTAACAATCGTACCTTCACACACATCTAAGGCATTGTTACAGTCCAATAGAGTCCGAATAACAAACTGCCACTGCGGCCAGTTACTTGAATCCCGGAGCTTTTCTACCTGGACCTTATCGCCGTCCATAATGACTGTACGTTATTTTGTTTTAAAAACGTAAAACAAATTATACACCGCGCGATCCGCGAACTCACGAAAAGAAAAACAACCAACAACTTAAATCCCCGAAACTACGTAAACTGGGCCCATAACCTATTCGTGATATCGTTTTTCTTAACGCAAAAATAAAACTCCGTACCGTCTACTTAAAAGGTTTATTCAAGACTGCTTTAACTAATAAAAATACCCAGACATAGAACCCGCCAGGAATGCAATAAAAAAACGGATCGATATTCGATTCCCAAAACATAAACATTGCACGGCGGCAAGAAAACAGGTTACAGATTAGAAAAGAATTTAGCTTTCATATGAACAGTAAATAAAAATTATAATAACTCAACAGATATAAATATTAATGGACAAACTGTGCCGGAGGTAAAATCAGCGAAATCATTAGGGGTCGTAATAGATGGTGGTCTTAAATTTGATGAACATGTTAACTCCCTCATCAGAAAGGCTTACTGTAATTTAAGAATTATATATGCCAATCGGGAGATTCTGTCCAAAAAACTTCAGTCATGCTTGTTGAAACCCTGGTACTTTCATTTTTTAATTAGTGTTCATTCGTTTATGGTCCGTTTTTGACTTTGCATATCGGCGGAAGGATTCAACGGGTTCAAAATTCATGTTGTCGTCTTGTGTGTTCCCTGCGCAAATTTGATCATGTATCAGAAAGTATCAGGGATTTGAAATGGCTAAATATGGCAAATAGAAGACGGTTGCAGTTTGCCGTTTTCTTGCATAAAATTATGACCTCTGGCATCCCTGACTACCTGCGCGCAAAACTAATAGCACGCAACACCTTCCATGATAGAACTATACGCAATGGAAGTATGTTGGCGGTACCGAGATATTTGAGGACTTTGTTTCGGAGTGGCTTTACTTATCAGGCAACAAATCTCTATAATAAATTACCAAATGATATTAAATCTTTGAGTGTTGAGGCTTTTAGAAGGAGATACCGAGCATCTCTTTTTCAGTCACAGTAGTTTTAGGCATCCGCATATTGTTCTTTAGTTGCTTGAATGTGTGTGTATTTGAGCATTTCTTAAATTTACTTATATAATCTTATTTTTATTTATTAGTTATATTTGCAATCTGTTTGCCATTTTTTCTTTAAAATTGTGAGAACTCCAGCCTGTTGGGGTTATATGGTGGAGTAGACGATTACTAATTGGCTAAATATCGCCCTAATATGGTTGGCTGTGATAGGGTTAATTTACAAATCTCATCTTATAGATGTAATATACCTAACTGTTCATTATCACCTAATAAAAGACGATTATTATTATTATTATATATATATATATATATATATATATATATATATATATATATATATATATATATATATATATATATATATATATATATATATATATACAGTGTGACCAGTAAAGTCCGCATCATATGGGATTTTTTTTTAATAATAGATTTATTTGAAATTTGACTTTGGCATCAATTTCTGCTTCGATCGAGATGAAAATTAACCAAAAAAATAATGGTCACGTGATTCGCATTATCTGTCAAATTTTATTTTTTTTCCAAAAAAAATTCAAAAGTGGGGTTATTTATCAAAATATCAAAAAAAGTTATAGGAAAAAGTTTTTCTAAATGTAATTTTTAGCCCATATGCAAAATTTCAGTTGTATAAGACAATTTTGATATTTTGTCCGTTTTTTGTAAATTGCACCACTGTTGCAAAATAAGACTCAATGCAACCTACATAAAACTTCTTAGTTTTGACAATGCTTTATTCCAGACATGTTTTCTTTAAAGTAGCGTCATATGAAATGTTTGTTTTTCTACAAAATCCAAATAGGGCTATTGAAATTTGGTCACATGTGATGCAAAGTTTATTTATTTTTAACCCTGTATAAGGTAGCTTCATAAAATAGCTATTTTTGAAAACGTAGTTTGTGTCTAAAAGTAATACACATTAATATTAGGAAGAGAGTTTAATTGAAAAGAGTCAAATTTTTTAATAAAAAAAAAAACTTATTATTATAATTAAACGCATGTAAAATTTCAACTTTTTAATTATTAACAAACCATTTTTGGTATTTAAGTATTAAATAAAAAACAGTTTAAAACTTAAAATTTAAAATTACATTTCTGTGTGCCCACCATTGCGTTCAATACAAATAATTGTTCTTCTTGACACATCTTTAATGGAGTTTCTGATACTAAGGGGCCTTATTTCTGAAATGCAGTTTCGAATCACCGTTTCCAAATGATCAACACTACGGAAAGGTCTTTGTTTGTAAACTTTTTGTTTTAGGTAACCCCACAAGAAAAAATCAAGTGGGGTTAAATCCGGAGACCTAGCCGGCCAGTACTTCTCCATATTATGTCCAATTACTTTGCCCCTAAATATTTCCAAGAGGCGTTCCTGAACCTGTCTTGTATTATGGATGGGAGCACCGTCACACTGGTACCACAAATTTTGCCTTATTTCAATAGGCATATTGTCCAAAATTTCAAGGATCTCGGTGTTAAGGAAGCGTAGGTACTCTTCAGAATTTAAATTACCTCTAAAAAAATAAGGACCAACAACTTGATCGTTTAAAACACCGCACCATACATTTGTTTTAAAGGAATACTGGTCCCTGCATTCTATTATAAAATTTGGATTTTCTTGAGCCCACCATCTACAATTTTGAGAGCTTACAACGCCGTTTGAAGTGAAAGTGGCCTCGTCGGTCCATAAAACGTGAAAGGGAAAGGACACATCTTCTTCTTTTCCCCTGGTACCAAAAGAGAATCCCAAACGTATGTCAAAATCTCGTTCCTTAAGAGTATTTATAAATTTAGGTTTATAAGGTTTAAATTTATTTTTAAGCAAAATCTTCCTTACGCTCTCTCTTTGTACATCAGTTCTGCAAGAAACATGTCTAATACTAGTTTGGCCATGTTCCACAACATCTAGGCACACATTTAATTGGACTTCTTCACTATGTTTTATAGGATTGCGAGATTTTTTAAATGAATTTTCCACCGATCCAGTTGATTTAAATTTTGCCATAATCCTACTTACAGTAGACTGTTGCACATTTTTGCCTGGATGCCTTTCATTAAAAATATTGGCTGCTACACGATGACTTGTGTTTTCACCACATATTAATACAATTTCAATTTTTTCCTGTAAAGTTAACATTTTTTAAATTTAATATGCAGTATTAATTTAAAGTCACTATGATAAACAGAAAGCGATTTGTCTGTCATTATTAAAACAAAGCCTTGTTGATCTTTTTTATCATTTGTTTTACGGCCAACTTGTTTTTGGTGCATCAGGGTACGGTACAATACTAATTAATTTTTTGAATACTGCACTTGAATAATAAAATACTATTTTGACTTATTTCTTAACATAGCTTTATAACAAATTTTAATAAAGAGTTTTTAAATAAAATCGTTGAAACTATATAAAAACTTTACGTGAAGTTAAACAAAAATGTATTTTTCACTTAATGCAAACTTTACTGATGATACTGTGTACCTGTTTGTCTTAATTAAAATATGTATTACTTTTAGCCACAAACTACGTTTTAAAAAATAATTATTTTATGGAGTTACCTTATACAGGGTCAAAAACAAATAAACTTTGCATCACATAGGACCAAATTTTAATAACCCTATTTGGATTTTGTAGAACAGCACACATTTAATACGGCGCAACTTTAAAGAAAAGGTGTCTGGAATAAAGCATTCTCAAAAGTAAGAAGTTTTATATAGGTTGCGTTAAGTCTTATTTTGCAACAGTGGTGCAATTTACAAAAAATGGGCAAAAAATCTAAATTGTCTTATACAGCTCAAATTTTGCATACGAGCTAAAAATTGCATTTAGAAAAACTTTTTCTAATGACTTTTTTTGATATTTTGAGAAATAACCCCATTTTTGAATTTTTTTTGGAAAAAAATTAAAATTTGACAGATAATGCGAATCACGTGATTATTATTATTTTGGTTAATTTTCATCTCGATCGAAGCAGAAATTGATGCCAAAGTCAAATTTCGAATACAGCTATTAATAAAAAAAAATCCCGTATGATGCGGACTTTACTGGTCACACTGTATATATATCAATAAAAAGGCAACTTTGATAAAACGTCCCTGATTAATCTATCATTGCAACATCTCACGGTTATTTTGTATACTAAGCGGCGAACGTAACCCCTGTTTTCAATTTTTCAAAGTGTAGTCCTCGAAAAAGCATTTGTAGTGTTGCAGCGGTCTTTTCGCTGTCGCCATCTGTCACTGATATTTCGAAACTATATCTTTAAATGGTGTTATTGGCTTTAAATCACAGTATAGGGCAAAGGCATGGGCGTAGCGAGGTACGGGCAGGGAGGGGCAGCTGCCCCCCCTTAGAAGAGCGGTCGTTCGCTGGTAAACTGTAATTCTGTCAAGCTTTATAACTTGCGACGCTTCTTATAGGACCTAAGAAACTAACAGGCTTAAAGGCTGGCTTGTGAAATTCAACTATACGTGATATGATCTCTAATTTTTGTTTACATCATTTTTTACTGTAAAAAATGTCACTTATAACGACAAGGGTAGCGTAGTTTTTTTTTTGTTCTAGAAAAACGAATTATAAACATAAAACGTTTTGTGAAAACCCAAAAGTAGTAAAGAACCCTAAGTAAAATAGACATAGAGCGGAGCGGGTGGACGTGATGCGGGGTGACAGTAGAGGCAACTGATCAGCGAATGTTGTGCGCCTTCATCGGTCGCCGCGCCGCTCGCATTCATTCAAGCTATTTCTGATTTATATAATTTTTTTTATTACTCCATTGTTTCAGTTTGTTTTATTTGGGATACTCGCCCTACTACTTTTTGGAAAATGGGACCCCTTCGATCCGAGTCCCGGGGTGTACGAGCTGACCCTGTCCAGCCCTATTGACCCCTATGAACTTGCAGATCGCCTGCACCAAAAAAGAAGAAAATCCCCCAAAAACCCAAAAAATCACAAATACTTATCTACGTTTCGGTGGCAAGTCGGCCACCGTTGTCAAGACAGAAACTAAAACAAAAAATTAAACTAAATTTGAAAAAATTTTGGTCTATATAAAAACTTAGGAAATTCTGATAGCTTTACTTTTTAATGACGTTTTGTCAGAAACGACACTAGGTTATTTGACTGGTATCTGTATAGTATTCAAAAAGACCAGAAAGGTGGGTGGCTAGTGTGTTAATTGATTTGAAGTTTACCTAAATTTATTTTAGCATTAAGCATAGGTAACCATGTATTATTGAAATTAACAGATATTGAAACGTAGATTAGTATTTGTGATTTTTGTTTTTTTTTTGGGATTTTCTTCTTTTTTGTTGCAGGCGATCTGCAAGTTCATAGAGGTCAATAGGACTGGACAGGGTGAGCTCGTATACTCCGGGACTCGGACCGAAGGTGTCCCATTTTCCAAAAAGTAGTAAGGCGAGTATCCCAAATAAAAAAAACTGAAACAAGAATCCGCCACAAAACTATAGAACATATTTACTACCTCCACTGCTCATGTGTAACTCATGTGGTAAAAACAAACAATTAATCTAGGATTTTCTTTGTCTGCCCCCTTATATACAATCCTGGCTACGCCCTTTGGCATAGGGGTATATAAATCGTAAAATCGTTGTAAATGCCGAAATATTCCTCCATTAACTGCCAAATTATATCATAGTCCCCCTATACACACAAAAATTGCCATAAAATTAGCCTGTTGACCCCTAGTGTAGAGGTTTCATTCATTTCTTTTGGAATGCTTGACAAGGTGCATTATAAAACTTGTTTACCTCAGACAAGAAAATAACATGTGAAAAAGTCTTGTAACATAATCGCACATTCGGAGAAACATTGACATAAGTGCAAATCTGTTAAATGTTAGAAAATTGCAAATAAAGTTTTTAAAGTTCAATTATGCAGATAATGGGATACAAATATGATAACAAATCTACCGCAAACAGAAAGAGTTATTATTTTGACCTTGTTTCTCCAGATTGAGTTGCGTTTTAGGATTTTTGTGGTACTATTATCTCAAATTATAAAAAATATGCACTTACGTCATTGTTTCTCCGAAGGTGTGATATCAACATGTTATTTTTATTAATGTACATATTAAATAAAAAATAAGTGGCCTACTCCTTTTGCGAGATAGTGAAATTATATATAAAGTTAAAACAGGATGTATCTGAAGAATATTGTTTATTGCCTAGAAAACTATCTTGTAATTTGATGCTTTTTATTAAGTCTGTCTGCACCACATTGAAATTTTTATACACCTTAGCTTATAAATTGTTCACATAATAAAAAAAAAAACGGTTACAAATTAATTTATAACACTGTGTAGTTATCCTAATAAGGCATTTACATACATATACAGCGACTTGAAAAAAAATAGTTAATTCACTTACAATAGAAAAACAAAATACACGATAAAAGTGCACGTTTCTAAATACTTAAAAAACAATTCCTTTACACGCCATATGAAACTGTAACTACTCGCCCTGTATATTAAAATATTGATATGCGGTTTTTAGACATCAAATTGGCCCATACAAGGCAGTAGACAAAATACACTAACATAGGGGTTCACTTTATCTCGAAAGGGAGTCAAATTTTCGTAATTACCTTCTTTTGCCTTGTTCCCGTACCTGCTTCTTCTTTTAAATACACACCCAGTATACCAGCTACTGTTCAGCGACCAACTTCCCTTTTCACTGTCGAATTAATTACTTTCGAAACAAGATAAGGCTAACATTTGCCTAAATATTGCCTGCTCAGTAGATTCTACTGTTTTCTTTAGATTCTAAGTAATTGTTATTAAATATATTTTATTAAATTATTAAGTTTGATTAAATTCTAATCCTTCGTACTTTATATTTAGCATAAAGGCGTTTACACAACATCGTACTTTAAAATTATTTCTTTTTTTTTTGTATGCAAATATGGAGCCACCATTATTTAACCATTAAATTATTAACTAATTTTCCATAAGTTTTAATTCTATAATTCCTTTGGAATGTCATGTACAGAAGTTCAAATTCAAAAACAATCATTATATAACTCACTGTTATTTACAAGATTTTTAGACTTTTTAACACCTTCACTTACGTTCGGACAATTTGAACATTTTTACTTTATTTTGGACTTTCTAGCATTAAGTTCTTTTGATTTGCCGTAGCCACGTTTAAAATTCGCGGTGCCTTTTTAGGACTGGTTGTTTACTGCGCTTTTACTACTGCACATTTACTTATTATAATTTATATAAACACCTTAGAAATGGTAACAAAGATTTCTTGTCCTTACTATAGATTTTGAACTTTGAACATTCTACAAGGAGAGGTTTGCGTCATGGAAAATTTTATTTATTTAAATTCTTTAAGAAACTTGTATATAAGGTTCATTTTGCTTTATCAAATTTTAACCAATTACTGCAAAGTTTATATTGAATAACTATTTCTAGAGGGGGAAATCCTTTCCTCCTTTTGGATTTTTATTCGGTTGGTTAAAAAAAAAAATTCTTCTTAAAAATAAAATTCAGTGTTAAAAACTTTAACAAATTTTTAATATTTCAAATTGCTTTTAATTTCGGCAGATTTTTGTGCAAAAGTAAGTAGAATAATTTCAAATTAGCCAATAATTTAATTTAATTTAATTTATTTATTTGGTTAATAATATCTGCATTTTTAATGAAATATATTTTTGAGGAAAAAATGTATATAGAATTTTATTAATTTTTATTTAAAAATTAAACCAGATTTATTTTCTTGTTTATCCTATTCTGTCATCATCACAAAACGAGCGCCAGTATATCTAAAATTGCGAAAAGCTTTTGTGCAAAAGTCGGTCCATTGACCGGAATTCTTAAAAATAACTGCAATATATTCCCACGGGATTGCAACCCTAATTTAACAAGTTTATTATTGATACACTTATAGCTAGGATGTTTTACTAGGTTGATCAAATCCGATAAATAAAGAGGAAAAAACGTCATAGACATAATATATGTTTTGTTTATTACTAAATAAAATGAAAAGTATTGTTGAAAATGTAATTTATTTTGTTCATTTTGGATTATGTTAATGTTTTTGTTTATTGATTTTTTTGTTATAGTATAGATATATTAGTAAAAAATAAAGAAATGGTTAGTTTAATATTATATACCATCCAGTATTTATTAGAATTAGAGTTAACAAATATATGCTAAAGAACAAGTAACTAATAATAGAAAATAATAATAATAATAATCTAAATATCTGGCAGCTTCTCATAAAATAGGCATGGTTAGAAATAAAGTTTTTTTATAAATTTAATAAAAATTTAAAACTAATCTTATCAAGTTTCGTATGTTATATATTTCAAGAACTGTGATCGATTTGTTACGGAAATATTAATGGATTTTTTAATTTTTCCAAAAGGTTTTAAAAGTTTTTTCAGATGATCTGCAGATTTGGTGGCTCATTCTACCCTGTGCTATGGCCTGTGATCTTACTGGCATATAAACTGAAGCAGTCCCGTTCACACTGTTCCGATTTTTAAAATGTGTTATCGGCTATAAAATCAAAATCATTTAACTCCTATGTGTTAGTTCTTTTTGTTAAGCAAAATTATTATTCGAAATAATATTAAAAATATTATTTCGGATTACATTACTGCTCCAAAATTTACATCTCTTCCACATGCCAGAAACTTTTAATGAACAAATAAAATTAAGAGTTCAATAATTACACTGCGAACAAACAAACGTTTGTTCGCAGTTTTCACTGTCTACACTAAAGAAAATCGTTTGTTCGCTGATGTTTCTTCTTGTTTGTTTTTTCGGTGTGTACATACCTTAATAGAGCTAGCCTTATCTGTTTTTGGATGGATATGGATGTATGAGGTGGTAGACAGGTGTTTGCTGGAAACCCTTTGGAAAGATGTATATAACAAGAATCAAGATATGCTTTCTCTTTAAAAGGTGCGGAAAATTTGTTAAATAAACAAAATGTACAAAAAATTTTGCAAATTATGCTGCTTTAATCGTTTTTAACCTTGTGAGTATTGATCATAGAGAAAATTGTTTTTTTCTTTCTTTATTTTCTTTTCAAAAGGTCCAAACCTGCAATTAAAAACGAAAAATAATGCGTGAGAAATAAACATGTTTTTTTAGCTCTCTGCGATTAAATATGCATAACATGTTTTGCGTGAAAACAAAAATTTTCTCCGTGGTTTTTCTAGAGTTTATATTCTTTAAATTTCTTAATGAAAAAACAGTGGTTGCAAAAGAGTTGACCTGTTTTCTTCTCTGGCATGCAAGAATTGTCAAGGCCGGTCGTGTTCTAATGTTGAATCACCTACAGAAAAGAATGTGAGCCATGTATCGCATGTCTGTTCGTCAGTATCAAACCAACTGACGAACAGACATGCGATACATCGCTATTGACGCAATTTTCTTACACCCAGGATGAAGAAGAAGAAGGAGATTAAGTAGAAGAAGAAAAAGAAGAAGAAGATCAAGAAGAAGAACAACAAGAAGAAGTAATTGAAGATTATGAATTGGACGAATAAATTATTCTACTGTTTTTTAATTTCCATCGCTTTTATCAATTTCAACCCGTGCGAATATCTGTTATTATGCAATAGTTTCCAATTAAAAAGAATTACGAAAGACCTGTGGAATGGGCCTACTGGGAAAACCACGTAAAAAAAACGCGTTAAGTACACTACCTCAGAGGTGGCGTGGAAACGTGTGCTGTACATACACTGACGCTTACAACTTTTTGAATTGGTATATCTCATTTAAACATAATTTTATGATATACAATTTTTATTAAGGTAATTTTACGATAAATCTATAGTTTTAAAAAAACACGCAAAAACCCATTTTTTGACCTTTGACCTCGAGTCAATTTTTTTTCATGTACCAGAACGATGAGAAATTTTAAAATGTTATTTTTAATTATATTTTGAATAATTTTACTTACTTTCAGCTTGATGTAAATTTATGTACCTTTACTTTTATTTTTTGGTCTAATTTGACCGGACTAAAGCTTTATCCTTTCAAAACAAATATAGACCAGTTGGTGGAGGCCACAGGGACAAGTAATTAGCGAATTGGCTGATTTTTTTTAAATTAGTTTAGAGTATATTGGTTGATATGAGAAAAAGTTCATGGGTCAATCGATTTCCTAATCAAAAAAAATTCCCATTTTTTTTTCTCAAAATCCCCGAATATTTTGGGATGGGATAAATATACTGGAAAATAAAAATTACCGTCTTGTAGAAGAGGTTTTTTTCTACCAAACATTTTTTTGTCAAAGTCATAGTTAGTTGGCAAAAAAATAATTTAATAACTTATGCATACTACGCACGAGACGCCCGATCAGCCGCGTACAGAGCTATTTTTAGAGTCGCGCGTATTACATTATAATCTGACACGTACTTACGAGATGTTGAATTGGAATTTGAAACACACTATTTTGAAGTTGGAACTCTCGGCTTACTAATTAGCGGAGCGATTCCGTAAGTCTATCGTGTCGTTTTTTTTTTTGGCGTAGAACCAGATCAAACCTGTTAGGTTTCTTTGAGTATGTCACCGGGCACATGAAATCGTATTTTACGACATTTTTTTGTGGTCTCGAACTTTTTAAATTAATAAAAAGTGAATTTTTTTTAACTTCTAAAAAATGGATTTTTTTTGTTTCCACCGCCATAATTTAAAACTATCAAAGATACCGAAATTTTTTTGTGTCAAATTAAAGCCCACACTGTAGCGCTTTTAACCTTATAAACAGTTTGGGCACAATTCGCACTCATTCCTCCAAAAATCATATAAACTAAAAATGAATATTTTTGGTATTGAAATTTTCACCAATCGATAAACTTTTTTATTTTTGAAAATATTTTCATACATGCAGCGAAGAAAATATAGCCAAATAATAACAAAAGTTTTTGAAAAAAAAATTTTTTCCTAGAGCGTATGGTTTGGCAACAGCGATTTTTTTTCAGACGTAAAAAAGTATTATCGGGACCCAATAGCCCCGCATGCGGATAGCGTGGTAATGTATTTAAAATTTTAAAACAATGAAGCGAATTATTTGTAAGAAAATTGTGTATGATGGATACAAATCTGTTTTACAAAGACCTAGAACAGCTATTCTCAACCGCAGGTCCGGCGGACCACCATGGCACAAGTGGTCCGCGGAGAAATTTTACTGGTCCGCAGACAATTTTCGATCCGCGAAAAAAATTTACTTATTAAAAAAAAACAATAATAACTAAATTTTGGTCCGCGGGCCAAAAAAGGTTGAGAAACGCTGACCTAGAATACAAGGGTTGTTATCATTACTATTAAGTGCTGAAAAAAGGCAGGACAATTTAGCAAAAAAAAATTCTGTCAAAAAAATGATATTTTAAATGACGAAATTAAAATAAAATATCATAAAGACTGTCGTAAAACTTACACAGATTCTCAAAACTATTATCATAATTTGCAATCAGACAGTGGCGCCGCGCCGGTCCTTCAAAAACTTAAATGCGATAGTTTTAATATTAGACAAATGTGTTTTTTTTGCAGCAATAGTAAAAATAAAAAGAAGAAAAGTTATATAAAAAATCTGTTTAAAGAAGTAATTTAAATATTAGGTACCTTCATAGTATAGTTGGTACCTTTATATTAGTTTATATTTTGTACTGAAACAAAATACGAATTTCAATTTTATCCTTATAAATCCTGTTTAGGATATTTATTTTTTTACATAGTACTGAATCTTTTTAGGTAGTAGAAAAGCTACCTATCAAAAAAGTAATAAAGCTGCCAGGAATAGAAACGACATTAATATGATATCTAAATTACGTGGCTATAAAGATTTATTTGCGTTTGATGAGAAATATCATAAATTATGTTACAGACACTACATCTCTGAAAGAAACATAAAATCGCACAAAAATAGGAAAACGGTTTCCGAACCTACTCGAAAATAGTTCGACAATATCTACCTTTTCTGCGAGTATTGGTAGTGATGTTTTTAAGGCAGAAATGGATTCAATTTACGTAAAATGCTACTAATGAAGCGCCTAAATAACTACTTACATATTACATTTTTGGGTCTGTAAAAAAATCACCCACGGAATTGGACGATTTTTAAATTTGCAATGTAAAATATTCTTTAAGTATTATTATTTAAGGCAAAAAATGCGGATGATGTAGTTTTCACCAAGAAAAGCGCAATAAAAATTCTAAAAATTGGTCATTATTTGACATTTTATTTTAACTATTTACGATTTACATGTAATAAATTCACGCATCGCTTCAAGACGTTTACAGTGTTGCTAAACGGAAATATTATTAATTTATAATAAAAAACTTTGCCGTTACCATAAGGATAATTTTCATTAAATCAAAAATATTTGAATTTCAAGCCAGTTACAAATATAATTAGGGAAAATAAAAAGCCGCTTTAACTAACCAGCACTAATCATGACCGACCAGAACGGCCCATTTATTATAAAAAAAAAATACAATTTAACGAGGAAAACCTAACCGGAACTAACCAGAACTAGATCATAGTTTGAAAGTTGTTGTTTATTAGTTCTGGTTAGTTTTTTATATAAAAAATAACCTTCAATAATAACAAATTATTACAAAAGTCTGGCAACATTGCTTATTCAAGCAGCATTCAGACATGTCAAAGAATAGCTTCGTATCATCTCTTTATATGGAAAAAAAGAATTATATATTCCTGTTTAAAAAATACCTTTAACGAAGCCTTAGTTTATATTTAATGTATGTACTATATTTCTCAAATTTAATTAAAAGACACAAAGCAACCGCAATTTTTTGTTGCTAAAAATGTTTAAAAAATAATGAAGTTTTGAATGTATAATCAAAAAATAACGAATCCCGTGGGTGGTTTTCTTTACCAGCAACCAATAAAAAAAGTTGAATAAACCTACTAATTAGGTGGGTAATTAATAACAATGATTGATATTTTTGTATGGGTTTAAAAATCTACCCACCTGTTTTGGATATTTAAATTTTTTTCTTTTCTAAACAACTTAAGCAGCCCTTAGATCTGCGTTTAAACCTGTTGATACAACTTTAACTACCTACTACACTTCCACCGGACCGTAAGATCTTTGTAGTCGGCCGGCTCGCTAAGCCAAGCGCGCAAAAATATGACTTTGGCCGTTAAAAAAATATCACTGACTCAATACTATAAAAGGAATCTAAAAATTTTTGTTTTAAAAACTTTTTTTAAACATTAGCAACAATTTGTACGCAGCATGTATGTATAAATTTTCAATAATAAACTTTTTTCTCGATTGCCTAAAATTACGCTACTAAAAATAACAATTTTGAGTTTCGTACTATTTTAAAAATTTAACAAAAAATATCAGCTTCAAGTGGGACGTTGTTTGAAGTGCTATTGTGTCTACTTTAATCTAAAAAAAAAATAACTTGATAGCATGAATATTATTAAAGATAGAGCAGTGGAGAAGTTAAAATACGTGTTTTATGGAAAACCGATTTTTTTTTTGGGTTTTTTCGAAATAAAAAAGCTCTCGACCACTAAAAAATGTCGTAAAAAGTGATTTCGTGTACACGATTACCTTATTAAAGAATCCCACTAAGTCTGGTTTGGTTCTACGCCGGTTTTTTTTCTCGATAACTAAGCGACTTTTCTTCCAAATTTTACTCCACTAAATGGTATGATTTATTTTTTGTTTTTAATAAAATATCGTAGAGAACAAAGCGCATATATATACGTATTACAATCGAAAATTGAGCGTTTAGATAATACATTTTTTGAAACATCATTACAATTCGAAAATTTTTTTTAATTCGGGAAATTGTTGTTTAGGTGACCGACTCCATGAATAAAAATTTTTACTTATTAATTTTGTCTCGTTGTAAAATACAGCTCTTGTCATGATTTTAAAATTTTTCATAATCTAAAGATTATAGCGATATAAATATATTGGTCTGTGAAAAATTATAAAAAATACACTTATTCGGGTAATTTTTTTTTAAATCTAGGTAAGCTGGTATACTTTAAGAATCTGTAAGCATAAATTCATTCAGTATGGAAATTTTTTTAATAATAATAATTTTTTGTGCATAACAAGAAAACGGCACTTTTTTGTGTTCTAATTTTTTTCTCTTAGCGTAGTTGAAGATAAATTTTGATACTGCTATACTAAACAGATGAATAATTAAAGAATAAAATACACATGGTGGAAAGGTAAGAAAAGGCTCAGGCCATAAATACAATAGAAAGGAACTCAGGTATAAAATAAGTTGGGGACCGGCGGCGGCGGCTAACTCCGCCGGTCCCCAAATTAAAAAATCAAAAAATCAGAAGTTAGCACAAGCTATGGAAAGTTTTAAATTGCCAAGACAGTCTCATAAAACGATTTTTGAAAATGGCATATTAGTTCTGCTTTCGTTATATGGAATAAAACAACTTGTATTAACGATTACCGATATGTGGCCTTTACTAAAGCCGTTGCGAGTAATAATAAAACATTAAAACCTGTTAAATTAGAATGTTTACCCCCAACATCTGATGGTGCAAAGTATCACCTGTACAGAACTTATTTACAAGTTCAAATTTGAATGTCAAATATTATTAGTGTTAAAGGATGGGGTTGGGGAAAAAACATAATTCTAGAACCTATTAAAATGACTCAACAACCGGCTCCAGAGTGCACAATGAAAACAATTTTTGTTCATGCACAACTGAATGCATGAGAGAAACATGCACTTGCAAAAAAAGTGGAATTCTATGTTCCTCAGTCTGTAAAACTTGTGATCCTGATACATGCAAAAATGTTCCACAACTTACAACAGAGACAAGTTCTGATGAGTCTGATGCTGAAAACAGTTATAATGATAACGAGAATGTAGATGATTTGTAATTTTGTAACATGTATTTTTACTGATTTTATTAAAAATAAAATAAATAATAATTTTCAATTTATATTTATTACTGTACAACTTAAGAAAAATGAAAAACCAAAAAAAAATTATTCTTAGGATTTTTTTTTTGAATTTTTTAAAATTTTAAAAAATGTAAATTTCGGATATTTTCAATTTTTTACCTACGATTCCTTAAAGTAAAGCATTTCTAAATTAATAATTTAATAGGTAATCGAGTGGAATGTTATGATTTTAAATTTAAAGCGTGAATTTTATCGCTTGTTTGTTAGCGCAAGATGGCTTAATGGCTTATCAAATTTTTTGCGGACAAACTATAACTCTGAGAAAAAAAAAACGCAAAATATCTTTTTTATAGAAAAAAAAACATTCCCTACAAGACGGTATTTTTTATTTTTTTCTATCTTTATCGCAGCCCGAAATATTTGAGAATTTTAACAAAAAGAAATCGAATTTTTTTTGGACTTTAGGAAATCGATTAACCTATAAACTTTTTTTTAATATCAATCAGTATACTCTAAACTACATATAAAAAAAAATCAGCCAGTTCGCCAATTACTTGTGCTCATAGTGTAAAATTTACTCCACCAACTGGGCTAAGAGGCTTAAATCTTATTGATGTGTCTAATATTCTTAATTTTTAGCTTTTCAGTTGCGAACAGCTATCTTGAGTGTTAACCGAATTAAATTTTGAATGTCTTTTATCTCATGGGCCGCCACTGATTCGATGCAAAGTAACCTCAAGGGACAAGGGAATCCTAAGTGGAAATACCTTCGGTTGATGGACCAATAACGCAAGTGTAGTAATTCATCGTGTTGTGAAAACGGTTCGGGCATTCTGTTATTGATCAGATGGCGTCTGAATTGTTGCCAAGCAACCGATACGGCGTGGCGTGAAATTCATGCGTGTTGGAATAGTACATTGTGCAATTGGAAGTATAAGTTTTTTGGACTAACGTTACATGTTACTCATTCTAAGATGCAGTTTAGTACAGTTTACAGAGCAAATTAGAAGTTGTTTTCGTAAATAAAATTTAACAGCAAACCGCCGGCATTATCTTTTAAAAAAAGACGCATAGAACCTCAAAAAAAATCCGTAGAAAAGTTAGCTTTTCTCGTTTTTTTTATGTGACAAAAAAGCTATCAAAAATAGCATATTTTTCTTTAGAGTGAAAATGACCATGCTCACTTTAAATGCGTTTTTGGCGAAAGGCGAAATTTATCCAAATTTTATTATGTTATTATGCACATCAAAAGAAGCAATTTTTATTATTGCACCCAACGTCTAAACCTACAGGGTGAGCAGCTAGAGCTAGGGTATAATTATTTAGTCCAGGCAGTCAAGCATTTCACCTCTGAATTTTTTATATATGCAGCGATTTATTTGAAATTTTGACAGATGATAGATGGATGGTCGAAAAGCAAAATCTATATGGTGCCGATGTGCGCAGCAACCACTGGGGTGGATTCCACCCCTTATCGGGGGTGGGCAATTTTTTACCCAAAATACCCCCAGAAATCGATAGATAAGCAAATTAAAAGTAAAAAAGTCATGTCAAGTTTTTTCGCCAGATCAATGGTTTCTAAATTATTCGCAATTGAAAAGTGCGATTTTACGTTAAAAAACCCTCATTTTTCAATTGTTTTTTTTTACGTATAACTCTGTAATTATGCGTTTTACCAAAAAAAGTATAATAAACAAAAATAAAGCTTATAAAAAAACAAAGAAATTAAGCTATTAAGAAAGATCTTAAAGTTCTACCTAAGGTAAGTTATAGCTGCTTGAAGATCTTTTATTTTACGTGATTAAGTACTTAACCTCAAATAACGGGAAAAGAGTACATTTTTCAACAAAAAGTCATGAAATATTTTTTAAAGAGCATAAAAAGACCTTTTAAATGAGCACCGATAAAAGCCTTTTTGACTGAAATTTCAGTGAGATATGGTGTAAAATAGTTAAAACTAAAAAAAATCGCAATAAAACTAATGTCATTTCATTTAAAATCAAAATTAAACTTATTCCTTGCACCAATTACTTTATTTGTATGTTATTTATGACATCTGAAAGTTTTACTGATTAGAGATGCACAGCTTTAAAAAAAATGAGCTTAAATTATGTTTTTTTTTGTGATTTTTCAAAAAATTTTCTTTTTCTCATTTTAACTCCAAAACCATAATAGATACAACAAAAAAACTAAAGAGTAGAAAAATGTAGCATGTTTATGACGATTTTTTTTTTTTTTTTGTGGCATAAAAATTGACGGAGTTATAACCGATTTAAACCTTCACTATAGTGCGAGGACTGCTTTACCGCAGCCCTTTGAACCTTTACCTATAAAATATGAAGGGTCTCAAGCCCTTTTAACATACATAGGCTTGTTGCCTTGAAAATTACCTTTAAAATGATTTTTTATAGGATGTGATAGCTTCAAAATGAACAGAGTTGCACAAAAAATTTTATTCATGAAGAATGTGCAATGAAATAAATGTTTTTGAATAAAATTTTTCATTTTATTTTGGCAAAGGGGTGGTTCTTAAGGGTTGGCAGGGTGTAGACAATTAAAAATTACGTTGTGTTTAGAGAATAAACTTTAGAACCAACAAAATGTAAAATCAAAACAGTACTCATTAAAAAATGTTTGTCAAAGGGGTGGTTCTTAAGGGTTGCTAGGGTGTAGACAATTCAAAATTATTTCAAGTAGAGATAATAAACTGTAATACTAAAATAACGCAAAATTTGCAGTCATTAGATATTTATTTATTTCATTTTTTGCAAAGGGGTAGATTTTAGGGGTTAAAAAGTGGTAACTAATAATTTTATTAAAATGCTATAATTTTTTTTCAGTAAAACTGCAATTGTAATGTTACAAATCGTTAAAAGCTTTTTTTCTATATTATTTTCATCAAAAGGGTAGTTTTTAAAAATTCTTAAGGGTTGATATTTCAAAATACACCAATTTTATATTGTACACAACATTAGGATATTTATCCTACATTAATAAAAGGCATTTAAATCGAATTTACAGAGCAAACTAAAAGTTATTTTCGTAAATAAAATTTAAAAGCAAACCACCAGTATTATCTTTTAAAAAAGGCGCATAGAACCTCAAAAAAAATCCGTACAAAAGTTAGCTTTTCTCGGTTTTTTATGTGACAAAAAAGCTATCAAAAATAGTTTTTTTTTAGAGTGAAAATGATCATGCTCACTTTAAATGGGATTTTGGCGACCGGTAAAATTTAACCAAATTTTAAAGTTTTTTTTCATTGCACCAAAACTCTAAACCTACAGGGTAAAGCCTCTAGAGCTAGGTATAATTTGTGTCTTGCTTATTTAAAAAATGGTGGAAGGGTGTTACACCCACTCACTTTAAACCTACCTACCTACCTTGCTTATTTAAAAAATAATGGTTTTATTTATTTGTTTATTTATTTAAATGGACATAAAAAAGCATAAACAGACAAAGAGAGCCCACTAGAGTTTCTACAAAATGCTATTACATTTACCATAAAAAATGCGAAAAAATACCCTTCAGTGCTAATGCACAACAGTAAATCTTGCTCCCTTAAATTATACAAAATTCAAACATAAATTAAAAATCATTAAAAAATTCAAAATATTACAAAAAATAAAAGAATTTATACAATAATAGACCCTAATGCAAAATACATAAGTGAAAAAAACAAAAACACAGACATAAAACCAGTAATTATATAAAAACTTTCAATTTCTCACTCCCATAAGAACAGTTTTTAATTTAATTTTGACTTGATTTTTTGACATGGAAAAAAAGTCCAAAACATTACTGTACTAGTTGCCATTGTGTATCAACCTTACTAAAGGAGAGTTTTGAGAACAACTGGTATTTCTAAAAGGGACATTGAATAATTCATTCAGCGGTAGAGTTCTAGAGGGAACATTGAAGTATAATTGTGACAGAATATCAGGGCTATTTATACAATTATTCAGGATTTTATATAGAAACAACAAATCAGACATCAATCTTCTCTTCTCCAGAGAGAGAATTCGGAAATGTCCTCTAGCCAAAAAGACGTCCCCTTCGAGAATAATAAAATTATTTTTGAATGAAATATATTTTCTAGTCGATCAGCGTAAATGTTGTACTGGGGATTCCAGATTATAGAACCAAAGCCTAATTTACCCACACTAAATATATACCAGATGCTATTGGCTTTGAGAAGAATACTTTGGTAAAAAAATAATTTTGAAATTTGTCAAAAAAGTTTTTTTTTCCCCCCGGGCAAAAATAGGATTTTTAAAAGCAAATCCTGTATTTGTATTGTTATCGTTAATTTCGTAAAAATATCTATATTTTTCCTGAAATTTGGCTATGATTTAAAAAAACAAAAACATAAATAATTTTGCGAAATTTGGGATATGGCGATAAAATTTGTTCAAATTCACAAAAAAAATACAAACAGAAGATTTGCTTTAAAAGGTTCGATTTTCCCTGGGGGGTGGAAACCTAACAATATAGATTGGGTGTGGATCCCATGACTCACTTTTCAGATAAAAAGTTTTAAGAATCCTAGATACGCCAATGGTGTTTTTTATAGATATAGAGAAATTTGTTTGTATTGATTAGCATATAAAAAAATAATGTAAATTATTTATTTTTTTATTGTTTTATTTTATTTGAGGATATCGGTTGTTTAGTTAATTAAGTGTTGTAAGTGTGTAATTGTGTAAATGTAACTTTGTACTGCAAGATTGGTTAATCACCTACATTTTTAAATTAAAAATGTGTGTTAAAATAAACGATGTAAGGCTGTAAATAAAAAGTTACTTAATGTTAATGTTTAACTTTCTAAGAAATATAGATTGAATTATTTTCTCTTAACAGTACAAATTTAACCGCAAGTTAAAAAGATTCTATTTCAATAAAATTTAAAACTGGATCTTTTAGGTAAAGAATAACAAAAACTAAGGTGGACACATGGAACTTGCATTTATAAGATTCTACATTTAATATAAAAGGTTTACCCTAACGTGCAGGTATCTTAAAAACATCAACTGTTTTTAACATTGCTGTTATTAGGAATAAACTATATACAAGTACTTGGCTAAAAAAGCATAATGTTAACGTGCAAGCCCAAAATTTGATTTAACATTGTCTTTCTGTTTATATTTTCTAAAGTTTAAGAAAACTGAGAACTGAAGTTAATACTAATATATATGTGTATATATATATATATATATATATATATATATATATATATATATATATATATATATATATATATATATATATATTTTATCAATCGACAAAATATTACAATATCCTGTATCTACGCTATTGCATCTACTATTGCCCCTCTTAATTAATATTTATTATCTATAAATTAGACACGATTTAATGAAATCCTTTTATATAATACCAAATTGGATGGACACAGCACATTATTATCTTTAAAACTTCTTTACTATTCTATTAAAGTAAAAACAAAATTAACCCATTAAATTTATGTGATTTTTCAGTAGAAAACGTTGTCCTCAAGAAAATTGTATATACCTATGGGCACTTAAAAGTTTTTTTTTTCAACGTCTATAATATATAAGCTTTTAATAAAATTGTTTTTACCATTGTTTAACGGTACCTGTTTCATTATTACAAGTAATGGCGTTCAACAACAATTCTTTACTGCTGTAAGGTAACCGGTTTTACTATTATGCAATATATTTAGTTTTTTAGTTTACATACTTACATGAATATAATACTTGACCTAGTCGTATTTTTATATTTAAAATTGCTTTTACCGACCACAAGTATTATAACTTATTATTTATATACATATTTTTTTTGTAGAAATTATTTTTGATAGTTTTTGGACCTTGGTTTTTGGCACCTTGTTTTTTAATATCTTTGCAGTATGTTATAGGGGTATCTTCTACGATTATCAAAACAATAATATCCACAAGTTCTTGTTGATGCATGCGATCAGAGTTTTATAAAGGATAAAAATGTTATAAGCTTTGTTTTAACTCAAATAAATTTAGCTTGATGTAGTGGTCTTCTTGCAAAGTGCCTAATAAAATAATATAGCATAATTAACCATCAAGCAAATTAAAAAATGCCCTTTTAGATACAGATTAAACGCCTGATCACTATTTTCGTCTCGTCGTATAAAGCATTCCAGCATATATACATTTTGCTATTTGAGAAATTAATATTTAGTGTCATAGTTTTAATTATAAATATATAATAAAACATTAAAATTCAATATATAGGTTAATAGCTTTAAATAATTCTGTTAAAACTCAGGGGTTGCTGAAAACTTTTTAAACAGTTATGGATGGATGGATCTTCATTGTTTTGTTTATAGTCTTTATAGTACCGCCCACTAGGGGTAAGAAAAAAATCAATTAATCGATTATTAATCGATTGGTCGATTATTAGTTATTGAATTGAATAATTGATTAATCTATTAATCGATTAAATTGATTAACCGATGAATCGATTATCTGAGATTAATCGATTGTTTTCGTTTAATCGATTATTTTTTCGATTAATCGATTATTTTCAATTAATCGATTATTTTTGATTAATGGATTAATCTAGAATAATCGATTATTTTAAAAAATTGTCCATAGTCTACCCTTGTTGCAAATTTCATCTTTATTGTTCAAGTAGTTTTCGTGATGACTCACTGTATGAATAAATGAATAAGTGAGTGAAATATATGTATATTACGACTATATGACTTTTTTAGTCAGATTTATTTCATTAATTTAAATTAAAATTACTACGCGCCATTTCTGAAGGCTAAATTACCAAAGTAATCGTATTTTTTCTCAATGTTATTGTATCTTATTTATGGGTGGGAAAAAATCGATTTATCGATTATCAATTGATTAGTCGATTGGCCGATTATTATTTTTTCAAATAATCGAAAATCGATTAATCGATAATTTTTGATTAATCGATTATTTTTGATTAATCTATTATTTTCAATTAATCGATTAATCGAAAATAATCGATTATTTTAAATAATCGATAATCGATTATTTATTCTGATAATGGCCCACTATGCGAAATTTAATTTTAAAATAAATACATACATTTAAAGTCTAAAAAGGTAAAAAAACTATTGGCATTATATTGTTTTGAAAAGCTCTTATCCGACATAATTTAATAATTTAAAATTAATATCTCGAAATATATTAACTTTGGTAATTTAACTACACCACTGGATTCAACGCCTTCAGGTTTTTATTTTTGTTGTAAGTTACAAGATAACTGAAATACAAGGGAGGTCCAACTATGATAACAAAAATGAAATTCTTCCTCTTGTCATAAACTTAAAAAGTTACGAAAAATGTTATAATGTCATTTTTTGTTTTATGAAAATGTAGCGAATTTCACGAAAACCGCAAGATTCTATTTCTAGTAATAATCAGGATACCCTGCAATTACAACGAAATCCGGATACCCTGTATACTGATTCAAGATATAAGAAAATGACTAAACATGTCGATTATCTCTGACTGCAATAAAAATCCTTGAAATTGGTCCTTTATGGTCATGCCAACAGGGGTGAGAATAGTTCAGGTCCGCAATAAGATTTTCGCGAATAAGACATCATGAATACTTATATATTATTTCGGTCAGGTAGAAATACGATCCAGTACGGACGGTTGCGATAATTAGATCAACCTACTTTAATAGTACCATAAATGCTAATTTCGAGGGTTTTTACTGCATTTAGAAGCAGTCGAGACTAGTCTAGTCTAGACTAGACTTTAGTCAATTTCTTATATCTTGAAATACTATAATTAATAATGAGTAACTCTATGCAAATATTGGGGTGTGTATACATAATTTGTTTTAGATAGTTTTGTGGTAAGTTAGTGAGATAAAAAATAAAATACACTTTATTCCTACTAATAATACTTTTGTTTTCTATTTTTTCCTTGTCATAAAGTAATGCTCAGGTCGAACAATGGACCTTTTTAATTAAATTTGTTGCTTTTTGTTTACTTTCATTGTCTTGTGCAATTTGTACAAAAACAAATTTTATAATTTTCTTTTGTTTTTTATGATTTTAACCACAATTAACACGCAGCTAATTATTTGCGGCTGGCAATTTGTAGTACATGAACAAAAATGTAATAAAAATATCTTAATTCATTTTAACACGCTTTTTAAACTCTATTATAAATTGCGCGATTTAGTTTATTAAATCTTTTTACTAATAAAGATTCAGTTCCTGCTAAATTACCCATTAAATTACATTTAATAATTAGAATTGGCTTGCAGTGTTAGAATAATTATAATTTTTAATACTGTAAGTCTACTTTAAAAAAATATACGTAATTTCACCACTTCCTTTTAGTTTTGATAGGGTTGAGTTGCTTAAGTAAATACACGGACTTACAGATATGTGGCTAATAAATTGTTTTCGCCAGCATGGCGCATTTATAAGGGTTTTATTTTATCATTATTTCCAAAACTATTAACTAGGGCAAATAGTTTAGAATGATATTGTTGACAAAATCGTAAATTCTGCCAAAAATATTATTTTTTATAAAACCTGTTAAAAGGGACATGTAAAATATGTTACATAGGTCAAAAATATTATTAATATTTAAATTAAAATATCGAAGTCCTAATTTATATAAATACAACCAAATATATTTATATTTTCTCTTAAAATTTTAAAAATGTTTGCACTTAAAGTAAATTTAATTGGCAAAAATTAGTTATCTACATATTTTGCATTATTATTAAGCACTAAAATATTTTCCAAATGTTGCTAATAATTGAAATCGATATCGATGCACTATAATTTTAATCAAAACTTTCCATTTCCTCCCCAATTATTTGTTTTAAAAGAGCCCCACAAAAATATCAAAGGTGTTTTAAACGTTTTAACTCTATTCGTGTAAAACAGCCTTTAGATATCAGTTACTTTAATTTTGTTTGACAACACTGATTCTGTGACGTTTGACAAAATTCTGAGAAGAAGTTGATTTTCGGTCATGTCGATCTTTATTTGTACAAATAAAAACAAGTATTTCTGCAAGTTAATTAGAAAACAACAAATCGGGGCGGTTGGGTGGCTATCGGATGATTTTTTCTCTATCCATCCACAAAAATAATACTTGTTGTTTAAAAATTTAGTAACCGGACAAACATTGTGGGCTGGGCCCCGACTTGCTGCCATATTATGGCTTTGTATTCCCTTATTGGCAATTGTAAATAATGTTTAACTTACTTTTGTTGAAAATTAAAATACTCCTCTCCGTTAAAATTCTCACAAAAATAATTAGCCCAATGATTTTGTTCCCCAACATGCCCCACCACACATGAACAGAACGCATACATTGACTTTTTACTTCTGGTTTTAAATTTGGATTGATGGTTGCCAATAACTCCTAATATATGGTTATTTATTCCGGCGGTGGTAAAACTAGCTTTGTGAATAGGATCTTTAAAAATTATGATCCCCCACGATACACTCAAAGGATTTCATCTCAAAAATCAAATGGCTGCAATATTATTTCACACAAAATTCAAAATTATGTCTTAATATTTACAGCGATAACATTTCTGAAACTAAGACAATACAGTGCTTTCATTTCAAAACGAACCACCATAAATATCTTTAAAAAAAAACACTCACCAAAAAAACAAAGAAACACGTCGATTTAGATATACAGGGGGAAGTTTAATTTCGTATTTGATAAAAATTTTATCGGTCACCTCCTAACCTCAGTTAACCTCACTTTGATATGTCAAATGGCAACCCCCATAGTGTGACACATCATTGTAAGCGGCATGAAATTTGCTATCCAACAGTACTAAGAAACTTTAAATCGATGGACGTAGAAGCGACTTAGAAGTAAAAATGTGTGTTAATTAGTTTATCGTGTTCAAATAATTTATTTTATCAAATGCTCAAAATGTGCGCCGTTATTGGCGAGACAAGCTTGTTTTGAAATTCCTCGCAGACTATTTTTAGTGTGCATTCATTCCAATTATTATTTTTGTGTTACCTGCTACAGCAAAACACTGCAATAGCACAAGTTTTTAAGACGTTTAGGAACCAGTTAAATATTACTGTTAGGATTGTCATTTTGACATCGTTAGTTTAAAATTAAGAATCTTGATTTTAAAATGGTGTATACTCTAGAGAGAATAGAAATAATTTTCCTATATGGGGCTGAAGATCGATGCGCGCGTAGAACCGCCAGAGTATTCAATGAGAGGCATCAAAATAAAAACGTGGGGCATAAATATGTAATGGAATTGGTGCGTAAGTTTGAATAAACTAGATCTGTATGCAACAAGAAAAGTACTAATGAAAGGGTTTTAGACGAAGCACGCCAGGTTGAGGTACTAGGACAGTTCGCAATAGATCCGACGTTGTCTATTCCAAAAGTTTCTAAGCTGACCAATATTTCTACGGGTTCCGTGCACAAAATTTTGAAAAAGAATAAGTTTTTCCATACAAAATACAAATTCTTCATGAACTCAACGAAGACGATTATGATAGAAGAATAGAATTTTGCGAATCAATGTGCCAGCGAATTGACGAAGACCCTCATTTGATCAAAAATATCTGCTTTTCTGACGAATCAACTTTCTTCTTAAATGGAATTCTTAATAGACATAACTGCAGATATTGGGATAATGAAAATCCGCACATATTTCAGGAAGGACATACTCAATTTCCAGAGAAGATCAACGTTTGGGCAGGTATTTATGGAAACGAAATTATCAGGCCATTCTTTCTGGAAGAAAATTTAACTGGGCAACTGTATCTGAACCTTTTGGAAAATGCGATATACCCTTCTATCGTCCAATCTTTGGAACTCAGTGAAAATAATTTGCATTTCCAGCAAGATGGAGCCCCTCCCCACTACGCTTTAGCAGTTCGAGAATGGCTCAATGAACAGTTTCCAGGCACATGGATAGGCAGACGAGGTGCCATCGAATGGCCAGCACGGTCTCCAGACTTAACTCCTCTAGACTTTTTTCTCTGGGGTTATTTAAAAAGTAAAGTATACAAAACGCCACCTGCAAATATTCAAGAACTTAAATGTAGAATTACACCAGAATGCAGAGATATTACCAGACAAACTTTCGCCAACGTTCGCGAAGAATTTCAAAACAGACTTTATTATTGTCTCGCCAATAACGGCGCACATTTTGAGCATTTGATAAAATAAATTATTTGAACACGATAAACTAATTAACACACATTTTTACTTCTAAGTCGCTTCTACGTACATCGATTTAAAGTTTCTTAGTACTGTTGGATAGCAAATTTCATGCCGCTTACAATGATGTGTCACACTATGGGGGTTGCCATTTGACATATCAAAGTGAGGTTAACTGGAGGTTAGGAGGTGACCGATAAAATTTTATCAAATACGAAATTAAACTTCCCCCTGTATATCTAAATCGACGTGTTTCTTTGTTTTTTTGGTGAGTGTTTTTTTTTAAAGATATTTAGGGTGGTTCGTTTTGAAATGAAAGCACTGTATAAACATAGTATTCAGGTTTGTTTTTAAAAAATTATGATTTTAAGATCTTGATTTGAAAAATAAAGTGCCCATTAAAAAAACTTTTTATAAAATAGATAGTACTTGTAGACGATTAAAAAAAATGTTTTATTTTAAAATGGACAGCAAATTGCCAAAATTTTAAGATAATTAGAGATCGAACGCTGTTAGAACACACCGATACGTCACGGTCGCAAACTGATATGAGACCGTGACGTATCGGTGTTAACGGCGTTCGATCTCACATGATTTTGTTTGTTATTTTAAATTCTGTGTTTTGTTCTATGAAGCGTTTATGGTGATTTTATTCTAAATAATTTTATTATTTAGTTTTGAATATACCATTATTAATTTATTGCTAACTGCATTTTAAAGACAACTTTAACGTGGTTAGTAAATAGTTTTGAAAAGGCAGTTAAGTTTTTTACTGGTGATGGTAGAGATAAAATTAAGTTAAAAACAATTTGGTACCAATGGATTTGTTGTTATTTTTCCATCGAATAGGTCGATGATCAGTGAGATATTTTTGCGATAAATAATTTTCTGACTTTTTTTGACTGATCATGTGCATTGGTAAATGTTAAAAATTGACAGATTTTTTAATGTTGCCAAACGGTTTGACGATTGCCTCTCGGTTCTCGGCTTCTTTTATTTTTTATTTAAGTGAATAATGTGGCTTTTTATAGATGACTTAGCGGTTGCGGATTAGCACATAGGTTTTTATATTTTTGTAAACCCAAGCAATTCCGTTTTAAATTACTGATCGGTCGGTATTGGGTTACTTCATCGGTTTGTTTGCAATTTTTTTTTAAGCCACGTGTTAAGTTGTTTTTAATTAGGTTCCTCTTAGCGGCTAAGATAAGTTTTGCAATGTTTTTTAATTACGTTGTTTTTTAAAATTTCCAGTCTTATTTGCGGGTTAACACTAACTAGTTACACTTTTTTTTAAGCCGGCCTAAATGATCCTTATTTTAACTCTACCAAGCAAATTTCATTTAGTTAAAAGCAATATTATAATTTCCTATATTTCTATTGTAAGATAAGCAGTTTAAAGGTGTTTCGAAATAACTATTATTTAAAAAAAGGCATGTTTATTTGGCCTTAAAACTGACAGTAACAAAAATCTGGGGTAAAAAAACAACGTGTCTGGCTTATAAACAACTTCAACATGTGCAACTGAAAAAAAAGAATGACAATACTTTAATAAAAATTTTAGAACTATAGAATAATTTACTTGCCCTTGTTACAAGATACTGGTTTTATGTTTCTTGTAGAAAATCGTTTTGTAGCTAATCTAATATAAAATCTGAGCTAAACAAACTAGTGCATCGGTTTTGAAGGCAAAAAGAAGAAAAGAAAAATTAAAGCGACTATCCGGAAAACACAAGGGAGTTTTTTAACACCTGAGGAAGGAGAAACGACGAAAACTTTCCGACCGGAAAAATTACTTAATTGATCTTCACAACATCTGTAATTTAAAAGAGTAGTGTCTGGTATTGTTGAATGACGTTATATTTCTTATGCTTATATATTTTAAGTAGAAGATTTTGTAATATTTTGCATCAGCAATAAATCTGCATAAAACTGCAATCTGTCTTGCATTTCAACATCTTCTCTTAGAGTCGCAGCATCAAATGTTTTTTAAATTTTAGTATCTGGCTCTGAGCAAAGTGAAACTAAATGTTCCCGATTTACTACAACTTAAACTTTTTTTTTATATTAAACTGATCTTTGTGTTGTTAAATACTGCACGAAGACCCATCGATTGACATTTATAATGTTTTTTTTGCTACAAAATAATTTTCTACAATAAAAATAAAACCAGTACCTTGTAGGATGGGAAAATAATTTTTAAATATATATATTTTTTCGAAATATTATATTTTTTTCATTTGCACATATTACAAATATTTAAAGCAAGAAACAGTTTTTTTTTTTCACCATTACATTTTGAAACTCACGAGTTTTTAGGCAAAATAAACACGCCTTACGTTCCATTTTAAAATAACAGGTATTTCAAATACCTTTAAAATATTATCCTCAATACACATACAGGAAATAATATTATTGCGTCTGGACTAAATGAAATATGTTTAGAAGATTTAAAAATAGGGATGATTTAGGACGGGTTAGAGAAAATGCAAGTTAGTTAGTGTTAACCCGCAAAAAAAAGATCTATAATTTTAAAAAACAAAATTTAAAAAAAAATGCAAACTATATGGGTATCTACTATAGTATATAAACAAAGAGGTACCTAATTAAAAACAACTTCTCATATGGCCATGGCCGATCAGTAACTAAAAACGGAATTGCTTGGGTTTACAAAAAATATAAAAGCCTATGTGCTAATCCGGAACTGCCAAATCATCTATGACAAAAGGGACATTATTTATTTAAATAAAAGAAGCCGGGAACTAACACGTAATCGAAAAACCGGCAGCATTTTTATAAATCTTTCAATTATCACAATTAGCCAATGCACATTACCGGTGGCGAAAAGTCAGAAAAATATTATTTACCCCAAAATATCTCACTGATCATCGCTCTAAACAGAAAAATAAATCCATTGCTACCAAAGTTTTGCCAAATCTTTCACCTGCCAAACCAGTAAAGTTAGAACTTATCTACTGCAAAAAATCTTTTAATAACCGTGATAATATTATAATATGAAGTATAATAATCCGTTTACTATATATTCAGATCGGACAATTACAGTTAATATTTTGAATCGTCCAAAATATTCCAAATTCTTTCTTTTTGTTCTTTAAAAAATATATTTTCTACTAAAACCAAAATCACTTAGCAGCTTTTAACTTTCTAATATAAAATTAAAGTATTAATTACAAAAGTTTTATGAAGTAACATTAAAGGTATATAGATAGAAAAGCACGTTTATTACCTAGATCAGTTAAAATTCTAGGATCATGTAAATAGTATATTCTTATTACCAACTTAATTTTTATTATTTTTTTAATTATTTTTAATATCCCCAGTATAAACAGAAAGCACAAGTTGGTTATTATTTCTCTTAAGTTTAAATTCATATTGTTTTCTTTGCTTTTTGTATTACCATTATTAGCATTGACTTGAAATTTTGTCGCTTTCTTTTAGTTTCTGTTCATTTTTATGACTTTAAAATTTTACATACTAATATATTTAAGAAAAAGTTATCTTTTCAATTGTCTGTAGGTTTGTTAACAATATTTGTTGTAAAAAAATAAGGAAGTACTTGATGATTTAGAAAACGACCAATGAAACAGCAAATATTGAAACAAGGAAAATAATGTTTGTGTTGTGGGCCGCAATGATAAATACTATAACGTTTAGCTGTCAAACATATTGAAGCCATTTAGTTATTTTTAAGAAAATGAATAAAAATATGATGAAAAGGGTAACCTACCAGAACAATAAGCAATTATTTTGAAAACAATGTAAAAAAATTTTTTGATATGAAATTCTGGTGAGATATAAAAAACAATAAATAGTCCAGTAAGCAAAGGTTTTTGCAGGAAAAAATGTAGAAGTTTTTCTCCCCGGTTCGGTCTTTTGGGCTGCTAAATCGAATCTAAGGTTTGCCCCCTCGCCAGGCATAGGCTTCACAACAAAAATTTCAAAAACCTCATATTTTCGACATTTTTTCATTTTCTTTAACTATGAGTCGAAAATAAGCGTTTTTTATGATAACTATGATATACTAAATAAAAAGAGACACAATTTTCCACAAATACGTATAAAAATTCTAAAGTCTGGAACAATCCATAACGTCCTTAGATTGTGCGCGCTGGTGCCCTATCAATAATGTTTTTTTTTCTTTTTTCTATCAACTTCATACACCTCCAAATCCAATTATTTTATGATTACCAGATATGTCCTGTTTACATATAAGGAATTGGCAAACATGAGTGAGGTCCATAGGTCAACGAGCCTTCTAGCTGAAACGAAATCGTATTACTTTTAATTTAAGAGAAATAAAGTTAATATTATTAAAAAAAAAGGTAAAACCGAAAATAAGAAAAGAATACGAAAGAGTTATTACCTGCATAAAGATTAGGATTGAGTTTGCAGATGATTCGTTTAGAATGATCAGGTTGTATATCCGAAACGACGTAATGTTTTTTTTTTTAGTCTTTTCTGGTCAGTGAACTACTCGAGCTCTTGAAGGATAGGCGCTGGTCTCTCCACTGGAAAAAAATATAATTATGACATTTTGATCTCTGCAGAACAAATTTCGGAGGCAGGGGAAAATTCCTAATGGCCTTATATGGCAGAGACCATCACACCACTTCAATTAATAGCCTGCGGTACGAACAGTACGTGTCATCAGCATTTAAGGTTAGTGGAAATGTTCCATTCCCCTTACTAGAGCTGCAGCCCAGCAACACAGTTACAGGGTATTTCACCAAGTATATACTGCAGTGGCTGGGAAAAACTCAACCACCTAAGCAGTGGGGATAAAAAGTTATTAATGGCAACTTGATTCCTATCCTTTGAGACCAAAGCCCCAGAGAAGCTTCTGAAACTTATTGCCTGCAAAGTGCTAGAGGGGTTGTAAGGACCATTGCGGATGCAGAAGGGTTGGTTTGGTTATAGTGCTCCAGACAGTGTCTGAATGATGAAAGAAGGTACTCCAATAAAGAAATACTGCTAAGTGATGACTATGTAGACATTTCACCTGCAAAGATCGAAGGTAATTATACTATAACAAGTAATTATTTTTTCTAATTTTATATATCACTGTAATTTGGGAACTATACTTGCACAGATCAAAATATCATAATTATATTTTTTCCAGTGGATACACCAGCGGTTATCCTTCAAGAGATTTAGCAGCCACTAACCAAAAGGACTAAAAATAATATTACGTCGTTGCGGATATACAGCCTGGTCCTTCTAATCATCATCTGCAAAGGCAATCCTGAGCTTTATGCAGGTAATGACTACTTCTTCCTCTCTTATTTTCGGTTTTATCTTTTTTTTATAATATTAAAGTATATTGTGAAAAAGACATACTAAATTTTGGCCTCAACGAACATGAACGGCATTGCTTTTATTATAGTTATCTAAAATTCTCATTTTCGTTGTTTTAGGTAATGCTTGTGCAGATGAGGACGACGAATGAATATGAAAATTTTTAAAAATGGTTTTTTGTTTTTTTTTTTCGTGTAAATAAACATTTGTTCAAAATATGTTTTATTTTATTAAAACCTTATTTCTCTTAAATGAAAGGCTCGTTGACCTATGGACCTCACTCACGTTTGCCAATTCTTTAAATGTAACCAGGACATACCTGGTAATCATAAAATAATTGATTTTGGAGGTGTAAAAGTGATAGAAGGGCACCAGCACGCACTTTGAGTAATGTTTTTACCTTTTTAGCGAATAGTCAAGAAACGCCATTTTTAACACAATCTAACAACGTTATGGATTTTTTCCAAACTTAGAGTTATTCTACGTGTTTGCAGGAAATTTTGTCTCCTTTAATTAAGTGTATTATAGTTATTATAAAAAAAAGCTTATTTTCGAGTTATAGTAAGAAAACTGAAAAAAAGTGACGAAAATATAAGGTTTTTTTTGTAATTTCGTTGTGAAGCTCCTGCCTGGCGAGGTGACAGATTCGGATTCAGCAGCCTAAAAAACATAAAGAATCAATGAGAAAAAAATTCTACATTTTTTTCCTGAAAACGCCGTTTCTGAACCTTGGATGACTAAACTAAAAGGCATTTTCTCCAAACTTCTTTTCACAATAACACAATTTTTCCCGTAGAAACCTTTATTAATAAATTATAATATACGTATCATATTGGCAGTAAAGTCATATAAAAGTAGTAAATTAAAAAGTATAATGTCATCTCTTGAGATGCTTAAATGCGTAGTCAAATTAATTTAAGATTTGGGGCTCAATATAAATCAATAGGTATGTAAAATATAATCACCCGCGGTAAAGTAGTATGGAAGTTGTAAAGCATAAACTAACATACATACCAACGGCTTTTACCACGTCGAAACCCTGCTTTCCGTGAGATCAGCGAAGATAAGTCACTTCGGGTACGATTAGTAATTAAATGGATGGCCGTCAGTGAACAGGGTGTGCCGTTGGGTGTGGTTCGGAATCCACGTTAAACTGTAGGTCCCGTCTGGCTGATATTACCCAGACGATAATAGGGATAGTTCGGAGGTAGTAGGTATTTGTATAACGTCCGTGGTTTTACGACCGCGTTGCTAAAGAAAAGATGCCCTGAAATACAATATCTGCATACTTGGTGCTTGGATAGTGTTGATGGAATGGAAGGGGGGATTAAATTGGGTAAACATCTAAAAATCCGGCACCCACCGTACCTAATACTTAGGCCCCATACCGCCTTCCTGGGCTGTCATAAAGATTAAAAAAAGAATATTAGCAATTAGCAAAATTATAAAATCTCATAGAAAAAAAGTATTAAAATAATGCATTTCTTACGGTAATTTTGCGCTGCAAAAAGTAAAATTATTGAAACTAAAATAGAAAATGCCTAATTTTAATTCCTAAATAAAATCCAAACATGGTAATGTTCTTTCTTTAAGTGATCTACTTTATGCTCATAACATTTTTTAAAAATAATTGCTCCCGAGAATGTTGAATTATCACCAAGGCCACGTATAATGATTGTAATGACTACTGCTCATTTCCATGGAACTGTCCCTAAGGCATTAAGATGGTACTGTCAACTCATATCTCTTTAATATTATGTTTAAATATCCCATGGCAAGTTAAGTTATTAGAGAGTTTTGGCATTCACGTTTTAGGATTATAAAGCTTTAAACGATATTTTATTATAGCCTTAATGTGCGCCGCATTTGTGTCAGACTGACATAAGGCTGCAAGTACGGAATTGTAATAATTTAAAGAATTATTATTTTTTATGACTTTGGTCGGAACAATAGTATTGAAATATCACGAAAAAATATTTAAATATTATTGCTAAATGTAATATTAAAAATATATACAGGGTGATTCATAAGGAAATGTCAATACTTCAGGTACGTAGTCAGGGTCCAAAAATAAACATAAAAGCCTATACAAATATGGGTCCGCAAGGCCTTCGTGTTCGAAATACAGGGTGTTAATATGTTAATTTAATTTTTCTATTTTTTAAATAAAATCTATGATAATGTAAATATTGGAGTAAAAATTGGTATCCATTTTTTTTTGGTATGACGGATTCAAATCTAATCTTATTACGGCTCTTACTTGTAGGGGGAGCTACCTAAACATCTTTATACTAATTTGAACAATCACAACTTTTTGATACGGCCCTGTATTACATTTTAAAGTAAATTAAAAAATTGTTTTATCATTTTTACGTCAAAAAGGTATACTTGTTAAAAGTTAATATGAGCAACCGTTTTCGAGATATTTGGATTTAAGATAATTACGACGCATCTGATTTTATTATAGCAAAATTACAATAAAAATAAAACAAAATGTATGATTAAACAATATGTATTTTATTTTTCAATAAAATTATCGTTTTTAAATTATGTTCGACAAAACATAAGCTAGGTTTAATAATTTTTAAAAATTCCACCATTTACTTCTAAGCACATGTCAGCTCTCTGGTGTACACCCTGTATCTCGGAAACGAAAGCCTTGCGGATATTTAGTTTTTGTTTTCCTGACCGTGTTATTAAATTAATAATTTTTAATTCTCCTGGGTTTTTCGGTCATTTTTTTAAAAATTAATTTGAAATAAAATTAAAACATTTCTTTGACGTTTCGGTTTATTTCCAATTAAACCATCATCAGAATCTAGAACAATAAGATGTTCTTAATGTCTTTATATATACAATTGGAAACAAAAACAAATAACAAAAATTAATTAAAGGAAACAAATATAAAGTTACATACCTTTTGCCTTTCATAAACTTACACTATCTAATAAGATTTAAAAAATTCAAAATAAAGATAAAAACCAAACACTTAAAAACTAAACGATGAAACTATTACGCTTTACATCTTGAATGTTAGTGATGAAAAATAGAGTATATTTTATAAATGTTGGGTCTACCCTAACTGTACATAATTTTGGGCTTTCCAGCCCTAATAGGTGGTAAAAATTTGCATTTATTATCCTGTAATTAGGTCGTTATAGACGATACTTAGATTACCAGTGTCAGTCCTAAAATTTACAGTATTTTTGTTTTTTGATATGAATCATTTCTTTTAGGTTTCTTTTTTATAGTTCGTTTCGTAATCTAGAATTTGAACATTTTGAAATTAAAATTATGTAGTTCTTCTATTGCATGATTAGCGAGAGCTGTTGAATTATCTTTAATATTTCTTATGCTTGTTTTGTGTTCATTTATTCTATTTTTTAAATATTGCTTTGTTTGTCCAATATAGGTTTTTGGACAATCAAGGCAATCTATTTTATAAATGAGGTTCGTTTGATCTAATTTTGGGATTTCTGGTTTTAGTTTTGTGAAGAGGGATTTAGAATTATTTAGCGGTTTTTCAGATACATGAATGTTAAATGGATTCAATACTTTTTTATTTTATGATTTATTTCAGGGTTGTAGGGTAATGAAATATATTCCTTGTCTTTATTACTGTTATTATTTTGATTTCTATTAGGGTTATATAAATGATTTATACGTGCTTTTATAATTGGTTCTGTGAATTTTTTTGGATATTTGTTTTTTGTAGGATTTCTCTTACTTTTTTTAAACTTTTTGGTCTGTGCTTTGTATCAGAGAGTTTTACAGCTCTGTCAACTAATGACTTTACAACACTTTTTTTGTATAAAATTGGGGTATTTGAGGTGAAATTTAGGTATCTACCAGACCAAACAGGTTTGGTGTACCAGTTTGTTTTTATTATGCCATTATTATCATAACCTATTGTAACATCAAGGAAGTTAATTGTATGATTATTTTCGTTTTCATGAGTAAATTGAATTTTTGGATGGAAAGAATTAAATTTGTTAAGTGTATAGTTAATTTTATTTTTTGGAATACATAGAAGACAGTCATCAACATATCTCTTATAAAAATATGGTTTATAATCTAGCGAATTTATAACATTATCTTCTAGGCATTCCATGACAAGGTTGGCTATGGTAGCCGATATTGGTGATCCCATTGCAACGCCGTAAATTTGGGAATAAAAATGTTCTTGGAATTGAAAGAAATTTGATGAAAGGCATAATTTAGTTGCTTCGATAAATCATTTTGGAATAGTGGTAAATTCTTTAATTTGGGACCATTTTTCAGTAATGTTTTTTATAGCTAGTTCAATTAGGAATTTATGATGTATAGACTATCATACTGAAAATAACGATCATTCTTTCGAGATTTCCATGAATTTCTAAAAATAAAAATACCAAAAGACATATTTTAGTGTCATTTGATGTGATTTCACTTACACCAACATTCCTATTGAACTAGCTATAAAAACATTACTGAAAAATGGTCCAAATTAAAGATTTACCACTATTCAAAAAATGAGTTTATCGAACAACTAAATTATGCCTTTCATCAAATTTCTTTCAATTCAAAACATTTTATTCCCAAATTTACGGCGTTGCAATGGGATCACCAATATCGGCTACCATAGCCAACCTGTCATGGAATGCCTAGAAGATAATGTTATAAATTCGCTAGATTATAAACCATATTTTTATAAGAGATATGTTGATGACTGTCTTCTATGTATTCCAAAAATAAAATTAACTATACATAACAAATTTAATTTTTCCATCCAAAAATTCAATTTACTCATGAAAACGAAAATAATCATACAATTAACTTCCTTGATGTTACAATAGGTTATGATAATAATGGCATAATAAAAACAAACTGGTACCAAACCTGTTTGGTCTGGTAGATACCTAAATTTCACCTCAAATACCCCAATTTTATACAAAAAGTGTTGTAAAGTCATTAGTTGACAGAGCTGTAAAACTCTCGATACAAGCACAGACCAAAAAGTTTAAAAAAGTAAGAGAAATCCTACAAAAAAACAAATATCCAAAAAATTCACAGAACCAATTATAAAAGCACGTATAAATCATTTATATAACCCTAATAGAAATCAAAATAATAACAGTAATAAAGACAAGGAATATATTTCATTACCCTACAACCCTGAAATAAATCATAAAATAAAAAAGTATTGAATCCATTTAACATTCATGTATCTGAAAAACCGCTAAATAATTCTAAATCCTCTTCACAAAACTAAAACCAGAAATCCCAAAATTAGATCAAACGAACCTCATTTATAAAATAGATTGCCTTGATTGTCCAAAAACCTATATTGGACAAACAAAGCAATATTTAAAAAATAGAATAAATGAACACAAAACAAGCATAAGAAATATTAAAGATAATTCAACAGCTCTCGCTAATCATGCAATAGAAGAACTACATAATTTTAATTTCAAAAATGTTCAAATTCTAGATTACGAAACGAACTATAAAAAAGAAACCTAAAAGAAATGATTCATATCAAAAAAACAAAAAATACTGTAAATTTTAGGACTGACACTGGTAATCTAAGTATCGTCTATAACGACCTAATTACAGGATAATAAATGCAAATTTTTACCACCTATTAGGGCTGGAAAGCCCAAAATTATGTACAGTTAGGGGTGGACCCAACATTTATAAAATATACTCTATTTTTCATCACTAACATTCAAGATGTAAAGCGTAATAGTTTCATCGTTTAGTTTTTAAGTGTTTGGTTTTAATCCTTATTTTGAATTTTTTAAATCTTATTAGATAGTGTAAGTTTATGAAAGGCAAAAGGTATGTAACTTTATATTTGTTTCCTTTAATTAATTTTTGTTATTTGTTTTTGTTTCCAATTGTATATATAAAGACATTAAGAACATCTTATTGTTCTAGATTCTGATGATGGTTTAATTGGAAATAAACCGAAACGTCAAAGAAATGTTTTAATTTTATTTCAAATTAATTTTTAAAAAAAATGACCGAAAAACCCAGGAGAATTAAACCCCCCCCCCCCCCCCCCCCCCCCCCCCCCCCCCCAGTTTATATAGTATATATATATATATAATAATAATATATATATATATATATATATATATATATATATATATATATATATATATATATATATATATATATAAAATATATATATATATATATATATATATATATATATATATAAATATATATATATATATATATATATATATATATATATATATAATAATAATATATATATATATATATATATATATATATATATATAAGAAAAGCACTTTCGTCGAGACAAGGAAGCAATTTTATTTTGACTCCAAAATGAAAAAATGGTTTTATCTGGCGGCAAACGTTCTCATGGTCTGTTGTGTCTCTTGATGAATTGAGAGAAATGTGTGATAATCTTTGTCGGGAATTTATCGCTGAGACTTGCGAAGTTCTTGAAAAATAGTTAAATAAGAAGAGGGAGTAGTCAAGGAAATGGCTTTTGAAAAGAGACTGTCACAGATCTTCATCGCAATTGACAAAAGAGTTACGAATGGAGGATCCATTAAAATATAAAGCTTGTTTAAGGATAAGTCCGGAGAGTTTTCACGAACTATTCCAGCTTGTTTCTCGACTGACAAAGACAAACTGGCTCAAAACGAGATATCTACTGCCCTACCACGTTCACACGGCGCCAATTGTCAAGACAACTGCCGTGATAGAGTGGTAGGGGCGTCACTGCGCACAGTCAATTGTCCTTTGTCTACTCCTGGAGACAGTCGAATTTCAGGACAACTGGCAGGGCAGTTGGCACGCCGATTGGCCAGAGGTGTTTACACGTAGCCAAAAATTTTATATCAGTAAGCTGTCCTCTGAAAATTGTCTCCTCAACTGGCATCGTGTAAACGCGGCTTAAAATATGTTTTTCCCCTTTTAAATTTTTTTTAAGAGTATGTTTTTTATTTTTTTTTTCTGCTTATAATACATGGCACTGTAATAATTTTTTATAAAAATTGTTTATTTTAATTGCAGCGCTTTTTATTTATAATTCCGTAATTAAACTGTTTTAACTTTATTTTTTCTTATTTTTCTGGTTATGTTTTTGTGAATTGTTTTTGCAGCGGCTACAAATTTGATTTTAGATAGATTACCTTACCAAATATGTTTGTATTTTAATTATTTTGTAGCTTCGTCAAATAAAGTGGGTAATAAAAATATCAAACCAATCTAATGTTTAAAACCTAAAAGATGTGTTTCAGTAAACAATATATATCATGATGTAGGAGACGTATATACTAAATTTATTTTTTACCAAAACACAGACTGTGTTAACGGTTAAAATAGGTGGAGGTTAATATAAGCCATAATTAATCAATAACAGTGAATAAAGCTTCATTTTTTCAGCAGCACCCTCTACCGGTTGCATTTAAACATTCTGGTGTATGATTCGGCTCCCAGAGAAATTTTATAGGCCGATTTAAATATTTTTTGCCAATTAAGTGCCGAAATCAGTACCAAAATGACAGTGTTGAAGCACAGGTCAGAATATTGCCATGCATCCGGTTAAACCCAGGCTTCTATCTTTTTGCTATTGTGCATCAAAATCCTGGCCAAGAAAACAAAAGATTTAAAGGAAAATGAGATATTGCACGCGAGAAAAAGGCATTCTATAGTCTCGTCTTAAGCCTCAAAAAGAGAAGTCAATTCCTCGTCTCGACGATACGAGGAGAATCGGATTATGTTAAATGGGATAAAGCTTGGGAAGAAAAAATTGATGAAGAAAAAAACGAACCCTTATTGATTGTTTACATACATAAAAATAAAAAATTTATTGTTTTATTTAAAAGTTGATATGGACTATCGGATAATTTAGGTAGGACAATTGATATGATGCCTAGATAATTTTTACGTTCCTAACATAATAAAATAGAGAGACCCAACAGACAAATGCATCACTGACCATGCCAATTGCCCTACTAAAATTCTTTCTTTTGGAGCGCGCTTGAGCTACCCGACTCCCCCTCTCTCTTGCGTTGTCCTAAGGGCCCGGATTCCGACGCGCGAGCCTTAAACTCTCATTGGTTGCGCCACAAAAAGGAGTTTTAATGGTTTAAAAATCGATTATTATTATTTCATAAAAATTTAAAGAGGAATATTAGCGTGCTTATGGCTATGGAAAAGTAGCATTCATGTTGCTAGACGTGTTTCTGAAACAGTACTCAAAAAAACCTTGACTTCTTTTCGTTAAGTTTGTAAACATTTAATAAACACTTGGACAAGAAGAAAAAATATTCGAACGATTTAAACTTAATCTTGTGATGAGATGAGCTGATATAGAGAAATTAAAAATAGAAACGAATGTACCTTTTGAAAATTAACTTCTACATAAATAATTTTGTGGGTATCCATTGTAGGGATGTTTGTTCAGTTTTGTGGTCAATGTAATGTTAAAATAACCCTTTTGATTAACATATTGCATAAAAAAACAAGATTTGTCTAAACTGTTAGGTGTAAATATTGTCAAGACCAAAAATTCGTTATTGCAAAGTGCGATTTTAGCACATTAATGAATATTTGCCTGTAATAATCTGGGCAAAAAAAAAATAAAGTAACTAAAGTTTTAGGATCTGTTTTATAAAAAAAAATAAGACTGCAACAACATTAATTAATACTGAAGTCTGACCTATAAGTGTATATAATATTTTAAGATTATGCATTGAGGCGAAGAAAAATACTTTAAAACGTGATTTGACTAATTTATTAGGGTTAACTTTATTATTATTTTTACTTTTAGATAACAAGCTTTTCTTCCTATAACAGGTTTTCCAAAACTAAAGTATTATAACAGAGTTAACATCAATATATAAAAAAATGTAAATTTTTAGTGTTAAGAATAATGGAGATTATTGAAAAAATAATAAATTCAGCTTTCATTTAAATTATAAAACAAAAAATGTTGCATATTCATTCGCAATGCATATAAAAACTCTTTTTGATAAATAATTTATTGTCACAAGTCTCTACCGTTCGAAACTATCAAAAAGAGACAAAACTGGTTATCTTAGACACATACTACGTGGAGAACGATACCACTTTCAACGGCTTTTTCTTTAAAGTAAAATTAAAGGAGAAAGAAGAAAAATAGACAGAAGAAAATTATTCTAGCTACAAAATAAATGTCAGCGGACGAGAATAAAGGACTTCCAAGCATAGCAAAAAGCTGAAATTAATAGAGTCATATAATGGCAGAGACGATGAACGCCTAAGCAGGAATGTGCATGGCACTTTAAGAAGTGCTCAAAAAGCACTAATTAAAGTTTTAATAAATACTTATACGAGATAGTAACAAATTAACAAGCATAGAAAAAAAACTATTTATTTTTTAAATTAAAAAAAAAAGTAATAAGTAAAACTTGTTTGTGATAATTTAATAGCAGGAACTCTTATTCAAAAATCTAGAATAAAACTTTTTTATTTACCACTTATGGCAAATAGATAGGACCAAATTAACCAAGATAAAAAAAATATATATTAGGTTTTTTTAATTTGTAATTCTTAAAGAATTAAATTTATTTTAGTCACTGAACCAAACAAACAAACAATAAGGCCTTTTTTAAATTAAAATAAAAAGTTTTTAAATTGCTCTTAGATAAATATTCCACATTGTTTATGTCTTATCAATAATAATTTCGCTCTCTACTATCTTTAATTTTCTTTTTTATCATAATATTGAAAAATTAACTAAAATTGGTTAATTAAAAATATGGCATAGAGAGTTTTTAAAAGTTTAAAGGACGATTGTAGGATCACTGAACACAAAACAAAAACATTACTAAAAATTGACTCTTGTTATTTATTATTATTCAGACCAGCAAAGATTTCTTTCTTAGAATTTAGAAAAATTAACTTGAAAGTTTTTATCGAATTTGTCATGTTTAGGTAGTGTAGTTGTTTTGCATTAATTCACCATTACTTACTTTCTTTTCTTGATAGGGCTTTATTGGTTGACTAGGCCTTATGCGATAATTTAAAGAAAAAGTGTTTTAAAAATAACACTTTTTCTTTAAATTATCAAACAAAACAAACGGCAATTTATATTTTTACAAAATTTGATTACATTTGATCTAATTGCCATACGGGGCATGTTGGAGAAGTAAATTTTATTTTTCATTTTTGCCTATAAGATTGTCATTAAATTATGATTTTGCTTGTTTTTTCGAAAAAAGTTTTTTAAATCATATTTAAAAAAGTAGTTTCCTAGTTCCTAGCCATCCTCTATTTGTTTATTTATAACTACCTTGTATTCTCTTAGATTTATTGATTGCAAGCTTAAGGACATAAAGGTCCTTTTGACAATTTTCTTCAAAATCAGAAATAACAAGGTTTTTATGTGCGTGGATCGCAAATTATATCGATCGCTGCATATTCAATTTATTCATTTACAACGTGTGTCATATATTTACTGCTCACTGAAGCGTCTTTGGAGAACTAATTTAAACTACAACTATTAATAAGCTAAAGTGTTAGCCCAACATATACAAGGTCAGTGCTGGTTTTCTATGGCGCCCCCTAACTGTAATTTAAACTTATAAGAAAAAAAAAGGCAATAAAATAACCATTCATAAGAATGAATAACCATTAAAAAAAACTAGTAAAATTTGACTTTTCCAGCCTTTCTATTGAAAAACTCTTTTATTAGGTTATTAAAGTCGATGTTTTCAGCAATTTCATTTTCGACTGACAAAGTTGCCAATTTTGCCAATCTATATTGAGATAATGTCGATCGCAGATAGGTTTTTATCAGATAAAGCTTGGAAAAACTCCTCTCCCTACTAGCAACCGTTCAGGTATAGTCGATAATATTCGCAATGCTCTCCATACATTTGGATACAGTTCTTGTCGTTGCGATCTTTGATAAAATTCGAAACAAATACAGGAGTAACCACATTATGATAAGGCAAAAAAGATTTAGAGTCCACAGTTAATTTCAACTGGAGATCCCCACAGAGTTTGATTGGTCGGGTTTTTCAGAATCTGTTTTATATTGTACAAAAAAGACCAAGATCCCAAATACTCATTTAACTGTTGAAATCTTTCATTGACTGAAATTAATGTAGTATCAAAAAGGTAGTTTAAAAATTCAACCTCATTTTTTTTTTCTGGAGAAGTTATAGGCTCAACGTGGGCAGTTACACCAGCTTGACGCTTAACAAATCGAATTCTTGTTATGGCTGGTCCAATTTCTAGTTTTTCAGCCAATTCCTATGCAGTTAAAATTGCGCTTGTAAAGCCTGTATTTCTATATTTTTTTAAGAGGTATATTTTCAGTGATCATTACAATAATTTTATTCTTATTTACGTTTTTTATTTTATGTCTACTTGTCTACTACATATACTTGTTATATTTCCATTCTTTATAAGTTGGCCATAAAGAGAGAGAGAGAGAGAGAGAGAGAGAGAGGAGAGAGAGAGAGCTATGTAACTCGTTGGCAACACAACAAGGTAGGCCTCGCTCAAAGGAAGGGGATATTAAGGGGCGCCCCTTCATATGCGGCGCCCTGGGCGGTCGCCCAACAGCACCCTACCCTAACGCCGGTACTGTACAGGGTGTTCTAAAAATGCGCGGCCAAATTTCAGAAGGTGATTCCTTGTTAAAAAATTATTTATTGTTATTTTTTTAAATATGGGTTTGAAAATGCATAGTTACCAAGATACTGGGTGTTTTTTTAAAAAAATAGGTTTTTGTAATTATCTTAAATACCGTGTAGCCGATTTCCTGAAAATGTTTAGTGTTATTTCTATTACTAAGGGTCTAACTTAATAAACTAAAATTGTTAAGTCTTAGGAGACATCTTATCAAAAATAATTGTGAAAAAAATGTACTTCACTGAAATTTTTTGCATTTTAATATTTTTTGGGTTAAGCAATTATTAATACAACTTGTTTGTCTCTTGATATTTTTATGTATTCTGACTTCAGAGACTTGCATTAAATGAGTTTTATTTTTTTTTCTCGAAAACGAAGCAAGATAGGTAAAAAATATTAAGAGACAAAAAAGTTGTATTTTTAGTTGCTTAATATTAAAACAAAATGTTCGTAGCGTACATTTTTTTCACATAAGACGCACTGGACTTAATAATTTTAATTTAATTAGGCATAAATTAGGCCCTTGTTGACAGAAATAACACTGACAAATCTCAAATCGGCTACTGGGTATTTAAAATATTTACAAAAACACTTTTTCTTTACCATAGTTGAACACCCTGTATCATAGAACCTATGCATTTTCGGACTCATATTTATGGATTTTTTTTCAATGAGGAATCACCTGCTAAAATTGCCCGTGCATTTTTCAACACCCTACATAGCACGCCAAAAATATAAGGGGAATTTTCTATTTTAAAATGCTTTATGACATTATGTAATTACGGAATTTTATTTTGGTATGATTGTTTAAGAAGCGATTACATCGAATAATGCTTATATGCAAACAGTACACTATCACTCGATAATATCTATTTAATGAGCAAAGATATTAATTAGTAAGGGTGATTAATGATTGAGACTATTTAAGGCGCGAGCCTAGCGAACACGTTAAGGGTTGAGATTAGTTAAGTTAGTTGCAATACTTTTTCGATGACTCTTTTATTAATAAATTTTGGAAAACACCATTTTCTTTATTTATTTTCGGGATGTGTTTCTGTTTTGTTCAACCAACATGACTAATATTTTAATGGTGGTAATTCGAATGACAGGTGTATATTTAGTTGCCTATAATATAATTTTTTATTAATAGAAAATGATGCCTTAATAGCGGCCATAAAGTAATGATTTTGTATACCTTAATAATACTCATAAATAAACGATTAACAAAAAAATACTTTCTCATTATTATTATATTAAAACAAGGTATCAAGCTTTGTTTTAAATAAATCTAAACAATAAAACATATCTGAGATTTAATTATCAGGCCGCCTCTGATCGATTTTATTGACAGAAACAACTTTGTTCCTTTTAAAATAACAATTTACTCTGCTACGTAACATACAAGATCACGCAATCCAGATCGCATGTTATTATCCCATTAAAATATACGCCAGTAATAAGTAGTGCAAATACCCACAAATGCCTACTTTTTAAATACCATGAATGAACAGTTACGTACGAGAAACAAGTAACCTGATCATTTGTGCGACTTTGTTTTATCATACGTATTCAGTGGGAATTTTATGAATTTAGTCGGTTAAACTTAGTAGCATTGATAAGGAGTAATATTATACAAAAACATAAAAAGTACTTTAGCCTTTTATTTGTCAGCGACTGCAACATTTAATTTTTTTCCGTGGGTCCTAGTTTTCGAGATATTTAGCTATTAGTCCAAGAGCTGTCAATCCAAAAAGTCCCCTCATGCCGTGCATGTAATTTTTTATGAAAATTGATAGTTTAAGACTATAGGAGTTGCTTTGCTTTGCTTTCACTTTTTTTGGTCTCCGTCGGTGGACGTTCAACCAGCTCTCCCCTTTCCAGACACACGTTGTTATCAACGTGGCTTTCCCAGGCTTTGTACGTGGAACTTCTGGATAGTCGGGCTCTGTAGCCCCCAAAAATTCCGATCTTTTCAAAAACTTAAATTCTCAAAATTTTCTAAAATATTTTCTTATCGATGCAAGGCACAAAAAATGGACGTCCGACCAGGAAGACTGCTACTGGTATCGCGCATAACCGTTTTCTGTCAGTACTGCTCCTTCCTGCTGAGCGCGCAACCATCTTCCGCCATTAGGAAAATTCCTCGTGCGTGGGGCTCCCAGAAAGAAACAGATATAGGAATCATCGCTCACAGCGCTTAGCCCCAGAAGAAGGACTCCATTGTTTGGCTTGAGTTTCTTCTTGATCCCCGATGGTAAATACCGTTGATACAGCTCCTTCAGCCGCCTTCCCGGAAAAAACTATGTAGTTTTTTTTATCGCGAGCACTTCACTGATCGGAGGTCAAATAGGAACTGAGGAGTTGAAAACGCGAGGTTTGCGTGGATTTGCAAAACCGAAAGAACGTTTAAAAAATTAGTTATTAAAAAAATGGATTAATGTTTCTCTTCCATGGTTTAAAATGGTTTGCCTAAAGGGTATTTGATAGAAATTTTCATTCTCTTTTATAAAAAAAGTACGCAAACCAATTTTTTAGGCCAGGAGAGTCAGGAAAACCTTTTAAAGTGTGTGATGAGGAAGAAAATTTCTCCCTTATACGTGACATAGTTTTTTTTTTAATTTTCTTCCTTTTAATGTCCTCTTTAAAAATATCTTTGTTTGCGGGCTTAGAAACGACCGGAAATATTCGGCAAACCAGCTTAAAATCCATTCACTCCGAACTCATTTTCCATAAATAAAATTATAATTAATAAATATACTTTAGAATAAATGTCTTATACTTATAAAATATAACATCTTATCGTTTCTGCGATTTAAAATCATGAAAGGATAAATATGATCAACGGGATAATAGGAAATTTTTATTTTAGATGGTTTAAATAATCTATTTAATAATATAATTTTTGAAGATCTTTTAACCAAGTTGAGCTCGATTTGGATAGAGTTCCGAATGTCGTCTCTGGGCTCCTCGTTCATTAAAAATTTCCTGCGTGTATTCACACCAAATACCTATATTGCATTTCTGCCTCGATTTCTGCGTTTGAAAAAAAATGTGTCTTGGTATTATTAGTTAACTTACGATAAACTCAAACATTATCTGACAAAGCCATCTTACAATAATCAACAAAAAAGTATCAACATGACGGTTTCATAGCCATTGCATCTCTTTTAAGTTCATTTGTTTTCTTAAAGCTTATCTTAAAAAATTTATATTTGCAAATTCTTAATAATTGCATGAGAACAGTGCACTAAATAGTTTAAATTTAAATATTTTCGAAATGGTTACCTTGGGCGACTTCAATAAGTTATTATGTCTTTTAACGTAAAAAATATGAATTAAGTATTATTTAAAAAAAAAAAACTTTAATACACTCAGGCACATTAAACATTAAAACTACACAAAAAATAATTTTGTTCCTCAAAAAAACCCTGTAATTACAAAATTTTGTGAAAAAGCGTTATTTTTCACAAAATTATAAAAAAAACAAAAACAAAGTTTTAATTTTAATACCCTGTATCTCAGTTATTATCAACTGTAATTTTTCAATGTGCCATTAATTAGCATACACCCTGTTTATCTTTTAGTATATTTTTTTCTGGGACACCCTGTTTAACTAAAACTTACTGTAAAAGATAATAGACAAAAAATTCTACAACTTCCACAAAATCTATGTACAAGGTAGGAAAACAAAAGCTTATTCAAGATCACACAACACTAAACTTACAAATTTAACAAAACACTTAAAAGTAAAGATAAAACCTCCGACACTGAATGTCTCCATATTCAATATTAAAAAAAAAACAAAGCAAAAATAGCGCAAACACTTCCAATTACAAATTACCCCACAGTAACAAAACATGTGACAAACTCCACCAATTAGATTCGTTTAGGACGCAAGTGGACATGCCTTTTATTTGATGTTGCCAGTTTAGGCAAAGTCGATAGGATCTTTGGAAAATAATTACCTATTATAATATTTACTAGCAGAACAAAATTGTTATTAAATAAAAATTAAACTATATAACAACCACATTAAATTCTTAGCTTTTTCCAATATTATATTTTGTTATAAAATTGATATTGAAATAAAAATTACCACTTGACCAGTACTATTGCTTTCTTGTAGTTAACCTTGGCATACACCCAATTTTTCGTTCAAAATAGTTCAATTCCTTTCGCTTTTACAGATAAATTTGCCAGACAATAAATTTCAAGTATAGAGATGATAGAAAGAGACAAATCTATGTAAATTCCACCTAAACAAAACATCTGTCTCGCTTTCACTTTTTTAAGAACAACGGAATCTATAGAAACTATCGTAGTTCTTGAAGCTTACTTCTACAGCTCTACAGCAGCTGCATTACGTATATGAAAAAAAATATACAAAAGTAATTTTAAAAAAAAATAAATACTAAGAAAAAATATAAAATGATAATCATTATGGAACAACAGTATTTCTATAAAAAACATTTATTCTAAAGTATATTTATTAATTATAATTCTTTCATTCCGCAAACAAAGATATTCTTAAAGAGGACATTAAAAGGAAAAAAAAACAAAACAAACTATGTCACATATAAGGAAGAAATTTTCTCCCTCATCACACACTTTAAAAGGTTTTCCTGACTCTCCCGACCTAAAAAATTGGTTTGCGTAATTTCTTTTCTAAAAAAGAATGAAATTTTCTATCAAATACACTTTAGGCAAACTATTTGATACTATGGGAGAGAAATATTAATACATATTTTTAATATTTAATTTTTATAAACATTTCTCCGGCTTTGCAAATCCACGCAAACCTCGCGTTTTCAACTCCTATAGTTTAAACCTATCAATTTTCATAAAAAAATTACATGCACGTATGAGGGACTTTTTGGATTGACAGCTATATATTGATATATATATATATATATATATATATATATATATATATATATATATATATATATATATATATATATATATATATATATATATATATATATATATATATATATATATATATATATATATAAAAGCGACCACAACAAAGATGCAAGTAGCAGTAAGATTCGAAGCTTCGAAAATGGCAAATGTGATATTGCCGAAACGTCAGCAAACAACCTGTTTTTCTCAGGACAACAATACACTGATCTTAAGTCTTAGTTAGTCTTTTCACAATTTGGTCAAAAAACAAAGATTATAATAATTATTATGTAAAAAAAACCAAGAATGTAAATAATGTAAAAACTAATTTTTTGACTTAGGCAGATTTTCCAAATCGGCTTCCTGTACTTCAAGATTATCTCTAATTTCATCGCAATGTTGCATTATTCTTTGTATTAGCTCTTGCCTGGAGAGCACCGGACTCGAATACATAAGTCTCTTTAAATATCCTCACAAAGAGAAATCCAGCGCGGTCATGTCGGGCGACTTAGGGACCATGAAATAGGCCCACTTCGACCTATTCATCGATCATTTAAATTGTTTGTTTGAAGCTGACGTACTAAATTAATAAAATGGGGTGACGTTCCATCGTGCATAAACCACATCTGATGTCTGGTACCCAGCGACACAATGTCCAATAAACCGTTTAGGTTTTGTTGAAAAAAATGCAGAAATATGGCTCCATTGAATCTACCTTTAATAAAAAACGGCCCAATAAGATAATTCCCAATAATGCCCGCCCGCACGTTAATTATAAACCTTTGTTGTTTCTTAGTTTGTAGTATTGCATGCGGCTTTTCTTTATGCCAGATATGCAAATTATGAGAATTTGTTACACCGTGTTGGGTGAAACGGGCTTCATCCGAAAACAAAACAATACTGGTGAAATGGATATTTGCATAAACTAGTGAAAAAACCTCCTTGTATAATTAAATCTTGCAGGATAATTAGCGGGCAATATAGCACGCACTTTTTGAACTTGATACGAGTGAAGCAGTTGTTCTTTAAGGGTTTCATGAACAACCTACTTTTTCGTGTGAAAATAAGCCAATAGCTTTCTTACACTAGTCAAGGGATTCTCCTTAATCTTATTAAGTATTTTATTTTCTAATTAAGGATTTTTTGCCCTTTTCTAAGTCCCTTCTTCTCTACGACATAGCGTTGAACTTTCTAAAGTAGATAACCAAAAGTTAGCTATACCGTTCGATTTTTTTGCTTAAGTTAATACCTGTTTCTCTAAGGTTACGATCAAGTCTCCTAAAAGTGGTTCTGTTCGGTAATTGTCGATTTGAAAATGTTTCAGAGTATATTTTTATAGCTTCGATGCAACTGCCAAGTGCTGGTCCATAAATTATGTGCATGTTAGTAAATTCGCTATAAGCTTTGCTTTTTGCGCAAAGCGTCAGTCGGAAACCAGACACCGTTCACTAAGCTTCCGAAGAAGATTGATGTGAAGCCATCGAAACGTCAAACAGAAAATAGTGTAAGCACGCAAGTTACCCGAGAAAATGTTTCTTCATTATACACTTGCGAGAACATTCGTCAAAAAAAAAAATATATATATATATATATATATATATATATATATATATATATATATAATATATATATATATATATATATATATATATATATATATATATATATATATATATATATATATATATATATATATATATATATATATATATATATATACATATAACCATAAATATACTTGATAATTTATTTTCTTGAACCTTTTTAGAATATATTCTGGGTTTTCTTTTTTCTTGCAGCAACTCAATCAAAACTTTTTTAGGTTCATGTTAAAAAGTTTTATTTCAAGGCTGTTCGGCTTGATTTCAGCCTTTATCAATGATTTGTTTTTGTTGAACCAAAAATCCCAAGAAAAAAGAAAAACCCAGTATATAAATATATACAGTATGTCCACGGAAAAGGTGTTGAAAAGAAAAAACTTTTTTATTTTTGATTTTATCGAAAAAAGCTACTCTTGATAAAAAATTTTGCTACTTCTAAAAGTAAGATTGAGATAGAAACATTTAACATATTTTATACGGAGTGTTCAGAAAATTGAAGAAACTTAAAATGGTACAAGAGTAAAGTGCATTTATTTGATAAGATATGGAAATAAGTTACTAGGAAAAGTTGTTCAAAATTAAAAGGTAGTCTCTTATACCAATTTTTGAAAAAAATCCGCCTACTTTTATTTATTTGTGATTAAATTTATTTTAATATCAATTTATAATCAAATTTTTTGCTGTTAAGTAAGCATTTAAAGCTGACGATACTGCGGCTAATGAATTATAAAAGCAAAGTGTCAATAAAGCTGTCACTATCAACGCCTACTAGTACAAAAATTTTAAATTAGTTAATTGATAATGATTTTTTTAATTACAAATAAATAAAAGTGGGCGATTTTTAAAGGTGGTATTAGGACTTCCTCGTTTCAACAACTTTTTCTAGTAACTTATTTCCATATCTTTACAAATAAATGCATTTATCTCTTTAATTTTTCAATTTTCTAAATACACGTATAAAATATGTTAAAATTTTTATAATGTTATAAAAGTACAAATTTTTTATCTAAGTAAATTTTTCGATAAAATTAAAAATAAAGAAGTTTTCTGACTAACACCTTTTCCGTAGTTTCTTATACGTCCTCGGAAAAGGTGTTGAATAGTAAAAAACTTCTTTATTTTTAATTTTATAAAAAAAAACTACCCTTAAAAAAAAATTGCTACTTTTTAAAGTAAGATGGGGATAAAAACATTTAACAAATTTTATACGCGGTACTCAGAAAATTGAAAAAACTTTAAATGGTTCAAGAGTAAAGTGCATTTATTTGAGAAGATATGGAAATAAGATACTAGGAAAAGTTGTTCAAAAGTAAAAGATTGTTTCTTATATCAATTTTCAAAAAAATTGGCCTACTTTTATTAACTTGTGATAAAAATTATTTTAATATTAATTAACTAATTCCAAATTAACAACTCATTATTGTACTAGTAGGCGTTGATAGTGACAAGCTTTATTGACACTTTGCTTTTATAATTCATTAGCCGCAGTAACGTCAGCTTTAAATGCTTACTTAACAGCAAAAAATTTGACAAAATTGATATTAAAAATTTAAATTGATATTAAAATAAATTTAATTACAAATAAATAAAAATAGGCCGATTTTTTAAAAAATTGGTATAAGAGACTACCTTTTAATTTTGAACAACTTTTCCTAGTAACTTATGTTCATATCTTATCAAATAAATGCACTTTACTCTTGTACCATTTTAAGTTTCAATTTCTAACCCCCTATAAAATATTTAAATATTTCTATCCCCCAAACTTACTCCAAAATAACAAATTTTTATCAGAAAATTTTTTCGATAAAGAAATTTAAAAATAAAAAAGTTTTTTCTCTTCAACACCTTTTCCGTGGACATACTGTATATAAATAGGATGTAGCCAGGTAATATATTTCGCCGTTTTTTTTTAAATGGCTAGCCACCTTATAAAACGCGGCCACATTGTTTAGCCATTTTATAAATTGGCCCATTAAATACAAGCCACATTTTCTAATAGGAATTCTTATTTGCTGTTTTGCATTCGGGCTAATATTACCGTCAGTCACCTATTAAAATAGAATGGAGGTTATGTTTTTGCGGGTTTTCATTTTATTTAACTTTAAAAGTATTATGTATTAGTTATTATTTTGTTGTTATTTAGCTAAAAATGCATAACCCACCTGTTAATGAATCTTTGTTTTATACACATTTAAATGAATTCTATTCGGGGTAAGTTCTAAACTTAAGGCGGAAATCTATAACTACATACCTTTTCTGTTATTTATTATTACAAAAAAAAATCAAAAGAAAAAAACCTTGGTACGTTGAACCTTCTAATAAAATTATGAACATTTTGATCTACAACTAACCAAAACTAACCATTTTTTCCTTTATAGGAAATAAATACCCTACACTTTGTGGTGCTAAAATTCATTCATGGAGAATATGACTCGTACTTGATCGGCCAGATTATAAAATGGCTAAAAGCACTAGCTGTATTATAAAAGAATTTTAACTAAACGATTATTTTAGAATATAGCCGCGTGTTATAAAGTGGCTAGCCATTTTAAAAAACGGCAAAATTTGTAAAAAATTTGGGTACGACATCATGTTTTTTATATATATATATATATATATATATATATATATATATATATATATATATATATATATATATATATATATATATATATATATATATATATATATATATATATATATATATATATATATATATATATATATATATATATATATATATAAAAAACATGATGTCATGCATAAATTTTCCTTTTTTAAAATGGCAAACCCTCTAACGCGGCTATATTCAAATAGTTAATTAAAATTTTTTTATAATACAGCTAATGCTTTCTCGATAAAAATTACCTTTTTTTCCCTAAGTAACAGTTTTATTTCTATAAGGAAAATGGTTATTTTGGTTTTTAGTTTTTAGGAAATTCAAAATTTTTTTTTTTAAAATTAAATTTTTATTTTTGGGGAAATTAAAAAATTTTCCTTTTTATTTTTTTTAATAAATAACGGAAAAATAAAAAAATAATAATTTTTAAAGAAAAATAAATAAAACCCATAAAAATATAATAAATTTTTTAAGGGGTGCTAAAAATTTGTTTAAAACACAAATAAAACCTTTTAAAAATTGTTAATAAAAGGGGAAACAATGACTAAACCTAGGTGACTGCCGAAAGCAAAAAATAATTCCTGGTAACTATTTTGGTATAATAAGGAAAGGTTTAGGGGAAAAAACTTTTATTTTGATTTTTACAAAAAAATTACTTTTTGAAAAAGTTTTTTTCTGTAAAATGGGAAATGGGAAAAAAAATATTTAACATATTTTATACGGGTGTTCAAAGTAAAAAAAAACTTAAAATGGTACAAAAAAAGTGCATTTATTTGATAAGATATGAACATAATTACTAGGAAATTTTTTTGGTTCTCTTATCCAAATTTTTTTTAAAAAATCGGCTATTTTTTTTATAATTAAATTTATTTTAATATCTTTAAATTTTTATAAATTTTTTGTCAATTGCTTTTTAAATTTAAAGCGACGTTACTCGGCAATAAAAAGCAAAATTTCACCGCTTTGTCAATAAATTAAATGAATTAGTTTTAATTTAATTAAAATTAATTTTAATTTTTTTTAAGTTAACCAAATAGGCAATTTTGAAAATTAAAATAAGAAACAATCTTTACTTTGGACTTTATATCTTTTCCTATCTTCTCAAATAAATCCTTTACTTTTGAAATTTAAAAGTTTTTCAATTTCTGGTACCATAAATTTGTTAAATGTTTTTATCCCCACTTTTAAGTAGCAATTTTTTAAGGGGAGTTTTTATAAATAAAAATAAAGAAGTTTTACTATTCATTTCAAGGGCCTACTGTTGTCCGGGAAATGTTGAGTCAGAAAAACTTCTTTATTTTTTAAATTTTTTCGAAAAAGTTACTTAGATAAAAATTTTCTACTTTTCAATTTGGGGTAAAAAAAACTTTTTTTACGCGGTATTTGAAAAAAGAAAAACTTAAGAAATAAAATGCTTATTTAAAAAAAAATAAAATTACTAGAAAATTTTTGAAACGTAAGGGAGTCCTTTAAAAAATTTTTTAAAAACACCCCCCTTTTATTAAAATATATTATCATATATTTAAAAAACTATATATATATATATATATATATATATATATATATATATATATATATATATATATATATATTTTATATATATATATATAAAATATATATATATATATATATATATATATATATATATATATATATATATATATATATATATATATATATATATATATATATATATATATATATATATATATATAAAAATATATATATATTATATATATATATATATATATATATATATATATATATATATATATATATATATATATATATATATATATATATATATATATATATATATATATATATATATATAGGGTGCCACAGATTCGAGTGCATGCATGGGGATTGGAAACCGTAAGAGATACGAAGCCCGGTTAAATTATGGCAAAATTGCGCATTTAGGTGCCTAACAACATGCCGTTGGAAAGTTGTAAAATTCGATACTTCCGGAGATATCCGGAAAAACCAAAATTTTGCTGATTTCGTTTTTATTTTTATGGCGTTATTTAAAGAGATATAAAAAAAACAAAGACACTTTCTCATGCCACTTCTTAAGCTCTACAAAACAGTTGAAGTTTTTTCTTGACGTTTCTTTTTTCGTCAGACCATCATCAACTTTATTTTTTAAATACGGACCTGGGTTTTTTTTTAAATTTTTTTTGAACCTCTTATTATCCAATTTATACCTGACCCTGTATATATCGGGGCGCCAAAACTTCGAGTGCATGCATGGGGATCTCGAAAACCGTAAGAAGATACGAAGCCGTTAACTTATGGCAAAGTTGTGCATTTAGGTGCTTACAACATCCGATTAGAAAGATTAAAATTCCGTACTTCGGAGATACCCGGGAAAAAAACCGAAATTGCAGATTTCGTTTTATTTTTATGGCGTTATTTAAAGAGTATGAAAAAACCAAAAGACACTTTCTCATGGCCTTCTTAGCTCTAAAAACAGCGTTAGAATTTTCCGTACGACTTTCAGTTTCTGCCAAACCATCATCAACTTTATTTTTTAAATGCGGCACTCAATTGTTTATTGCATTTGTAGGATAATAAGAGGTTCAAAAATAAAATAAAAAACCTAGATCCTATTTAAAAATAGAATTTGATGATGGTCTAACAACAGAGCGTCGTCCGGAAAAATCTCTCCCTTTGTTTTGGCTAAAATAAGAAAATGAATGTCTTTTTTTTCATATCTCTTAATGGCAATAAAAAAAAATAAAACAGAAATTTTGATGTTTTCCGGATATCTCGGAAGGTTTCAACTCGGCATGTTTTGGGCACCTAATGCAGGCCTTGCATGATTTAACCGACCTTCTTCAATTTCAGATACATATGCCCTATATATATATATATATATATATATATATATATATATATATATATATATATATATATATTTTTTTTTTTTTTATGTTTTTTTTTTTTTCTTTTTATATATATCTCTATATATATATATATATATAAACTAAGTAGTGGGGATGCAGTCTTTTGAATTATTGAAAAAGGATTGGTGGCCTGGATTTAGTAATAAAAACCTTTTTGTTTTTGTCAAGTTTTTCAAAGTTTATTATTTTCTCCCTTCCCTCAGGACTAACTAAAAGAAAAAGTTTTTTAATTAAACTAACCTAAAAACTTTAAGATTGAACTCACCAAAGTGGGTTGCTATGAAAATCAAGCAATATCCATGCGGAAATCAAGTTTATCTCATATTTTGTTACAAACTACATCTTTAGGAAAAATTCACTTAAAACTTAAAGAAAACCGATTGGAACACCCAAAACGGTTTAAAAAAGTTCTGACAGAGTGACAGAATGTTTAAACTATCTGAATGGATCAGCGACATTCGTAACTAAAAAACTTCGATTTGAAAGGATGCGAGATTAATAACGTGTGAAAGAAAGAGGCATATCTTGTTTATTTCTACAGCGCAGGATCCATATAATAATTTAGCAACAACTGTTCATCGAATCCTGTGCAGTACCTGACTTAGAAAATTTAAATTTTTTATATTAATTTTTATTTTATTTTTAAGTAATTACTATTAAATGAATGAAAAGACATGTGGAAAACGGTGAAACACCTAGCACCTCCCCATTTTATTTTATTGGTGGTTAGACTTTTTGGTCTATGACTTTTAATTTTAGAAGAAAATAGGTATGAAAATGACTTCACGGGGGAAAAAGGAGAGAAACACTCTCCCAAACGTCAAGGAAAACAAATTATTGAGATTCTTAGAAAGAATTAGTCGTCAGGAGCTGGACAGTCAATTGGCTACGATATTTTTCTTGTTCTAACCGCAATAAATAACTGTAAACCGTGCTGGACCCAGATGCCCTTTTTTTATTAAGAACGTTGGATTCAAGGTTTTTTGGATAATTTCTAGGAATGATGCTTTTGTAATATGGTGGCTTTTTCTAAGATCTCAGCATGCTCCAGTCAATTTGGTGTCATCAGCAAAACATGCTCCGCTAAGGCACATGAATGAACCCCTGCCTACAATCACTTTGGGGAAGTAGTGCGGCCTTTTAAATTCTAGATGTCTGTCCAACATATGACTTGTTACAATTTTTACATGTATTTTATATACAATGCCAAAACTTTTTCATCATCTTTCAGGGGAGATTTAGTTTTAGGTAAATCTGAGAAACAGTTTGGTTTGGGTTTAATTTATCTTGTAATGTTTCAATATATGGTAAAGAAAATACAGTTGTGTTTGTAATTTAAATTTTATTTAAAATTAAATGAAAAATAACTAAAACCTCTATATTTTTTTTCCCCTATATTAACCCGTAACAGATAAATTAACCAACATTTAAACATTCAGATATAAAGATAGCAAAAAGACAACTCACTGTTTTTCATAGTTTACTCTAAAACAAAAAATCTCCCTGAAAGATGATGAAAAGTTCGGCATTGTATATAAAATACCATGTAAAAATTTAACAAATCATATGTTACGAACATCAATTTAAAACCCATCACTTCCCACAAAAGTGATTATGGCGAGGAGTTCATTCATGTGCCTTAGAGAGCATGTTTTTGGGTTATGATCACCAAATTGACTGGGGAATTTGAGATCTTAGAAAAGTAATTCACATTACAAAAACTATTCTAGAAATGGTCCATATAAATCTTGAATCCAACGTTTTTTTGCAAAAAGTAATATAAGATCTCAGCACGGTTTACAGTTAATTATTACGGTTAGAACAAGAAAAATATCGTAGCTTAATTGACTGTCCAGCTCTGACGACTAATTCTTTCTAAGAATCTCAATGTTGTTTTCCTTGACGTTTGGAGACGGTTTTTCCTCTCCTTTCTTTCTGTGAGTAATTTTCATCCTATTTTCTTCTAAAATTAAAAGTCATAGACAAAAATCTAACCACCAATAAAATAAAATGGCAGGGGTGCTAGGTTTTACCGTTTTCCACATGTCTTTGCATACATTTAATAGTAATTGCTTAAAAATAAAAAAAAAAATAACATAATTAATTTACTAAGTCAATACCACAGGATTCGATGAACAGTTTTTTGCTTAAAATTATTATATGACCCTGCGCTGTAGAAAAACAAAATATTTTCTTTCACGTTATTAATTCGCTCCTTTCTGTTCATTTTCAAATTTTAAAAATTGTCATCCATTCAGGTTTAAACATTGTCACTTGGAACAACCGGTTTTTCCTGGTATTCTTCAAAGTTTATTTTTTTTTTTTTTTTTTTTTTTTTTTTTTTTTTTTTTTTTTTTTTTTTTTTTTTTTTTTTTTTTTTTTTTTTTTTTTTTTTTTTTTTTTTTTTTTTTTTTTTTTTTTTTTTTTTTTTTTTTTTTTTTTTTTTTTTTTTTTTTTTTTTTTTTTTTTTTTTTTTTTTTTTTTTTTTTTTTTTTTTTTTTTTTTTTTTTTTTTTTTTTTTTTTTTTTTTTTTTTTTTTTTTTTTTTTTTTTTTTTTTTTTTTTTTTTTTTTTTTTTTTTTTTTTTTTTTTTTTTTTTTTTTTTTTTTTTTTTTTTTTTTTTTTTTTTTTTTTTTTTTTTTTTTTTTTTTTTTTTTTTTTTTCCCCCCCCCCCCCCCCCCCCCCCCCCCCCCCCCCCCCCCCCCCCCCCCCCCCCCCCCCCCCCCCCCCCCCCCCCCCCCCCCCCCCCCCCCCCCCCCCCCCCCCCCCCCCCCCCCCCCCCCCCCCCCCCCCCCCCCCCCCCCCCCCCCCCCCCCCCCAATAACATTATGCGAGTTTGATCCGCGCCACAGAATTAGCTGTTTGTTTATACCAATATTATTTAGGTCATTATTATAAATCAAAAACAATAATGGTCCCAGGACTGACCCCTGCGGTACGCCATGCCTTATTGTCTGCATCCGTGAAGTTCCGCTAAAGGTTTCCGCGATTTGTTTTCTGTTAGATATGTATGATCGTAGCCAGTCCAAGGAAACTGCCCTAAATCCGTAATTATACAGTTTATCAAGCAGTACTCTGTGATTGACGCAGTCAAATGCTTTGGAAAAATCACAGAATACCGCTGCAGCAACATCCTCTCATTAAGCCCTCTATAAACTCCTTCAAGGAGAGCGAAAATGGCATCTTGAGTGCTCTTTGAACCCTAAAAGCCAAATTGATTTGAGAATAGTAGTTTGTGGCGTTCAAGGAAGCTTATTATTCTAGACTTGTCTAACCTTTCATTAATTTTTGAAAGGATAGGTAGAATGGGTCGAAAATTCGCTGGCCCGTTGGGACCACTCTTATATAAGGGTTTAATGAGAGCTATTTTTAGGCATTGTGGAAAGATGCCAGTATCAAATGAATGGTTGATCTCCGATACAAGAATATTGAGGGCCACATCCGGCAAATTTTCAAAAATCCTTAAGGTAATATTATCATTTCCCTATGAGTTTTTGTTTTTTATTTCTTTAATAGTGGCTTTTAATTTGTTAACATCTGTGTGGAATAAACAGAAACTATCAATTACTGAATTATGCGTCAAATACTGTAGAGAATCAGTTTGAGGTGTTAAATTGGCAGTTTTCAGCAACCGAACAGTAAAATTAATTAAGTTGGTCAGCATAGAGACTAACTATACCCTGGTGAGATTTTATTTCTTCCCTTAAGTTATTTATAATTTTCCAGTGTTCCCTAGACTGGCTCTTGGCGCAAGAGATCCTATGTTTAAAGTACTTAGTTTTTGCTGGCCTAATTAAACTTTATACAGAGATCTGTACCTATTAAAATAAGAATGTAAATTTTGATTAGATGTAAATTTTCGCCAAGTATGTAAAAATCGATAATATTTGCCTGATATTTTTAGTCCCTTGGTAATCCAATGTTTTTTTCTTTTCGGCTTTCAATTTTTTTTACAGGAAATATTTTATTAAATATATCTGTGATCTTTTGATTAAAAACTTCCAATGGACTTAAGAAATTTTTTATAACTCACCAATTAACTTTTGCGACCTCTCTATTAAATTTACGAAAATTCCTAAAGCTAAAAATTTTACCTGTCCTAAAAGTTTTGAGTTTTTTAAGAGCTATTTTAAAGTTCATTAGAATTGATTCGTTAATAGACATTCCACATGGTACAACAGTAATATTGTCAATGTGTTCTTCACTTATATTTGTGCATATGTAATCTATTGTACTGCATGATAGGCTAGAAATGCGGGTTGCACAATCATTCTCAGATCAAAAGATATTAAAAGCGTTTTTAAGTTTTTCGTGTGTGCTGAATCGTTAAAGTCAATGTTTAAGTCCCCGCCGATTAAGAGCCCTGAATTAATTGACAGACTTAATTGTAATGCCTCCAATCTTTCTAAAAATATATTTATAGCGCCTCCAGGTCGTATATGCAGATTATATATATGTTATTAATTTTATTAAATACAATAGAAAACTTAAACTCGCCCACAACCAACATTCCATCAAATCTGTCTATTTGCACTACATTGATGCAAGGATCATTTCGAACCAAAATCATAGTACCACCATATCCGGCTTCACGAGAAAATCTGGACGTTATCTTATATCCAGAAATGTGACATGGTTCTTCTGGTTTTAATCAGTGTTCCGTGATCAGCAGAAGATCAGGCATACCATAAGTACTTAGAAATACCGAAATATCATTAACTTTATTGTGAATTCCATGTATATTGATTACAAGTACAGATACATTGCTATCTACATAATATTTTGGTGACGTTGAAAGAACTGGAGGTTACTTACCAAAAAATATAGTTTTCAAAAATAAGTAGTTGCATTGTCAGCAAAATATTTAACAACGGAACTTACCTGAAACAAAAAAAGTGTTTTGTTAGGTGATGGTACAAATTTAGTTTTTTATTAAAAAAAATCTATCATAAACTAATATTTTTTTTGTGGTAATATAGAGGTATGTAGCTAATATATTTTTTTAATATTAAAGCAATCCATATTTTTTGAAACTTAAAATTAAAACTGGTATTTACAAAAGTACAGGCCGTATATTATAATAATATACGTTTCTCTTCCAGTATTTTTAAATATGAATTACAATTTTTTTGGAAGCAATGCCAAATTCCTTGTTATTATTGTTAACATTATCTTTCAAATTTCAATTCTAACAATATGTCATAACTTAATATTTTTTATAAAACTAACGTTACAGTGAATCTTTTTTTGTTCGATATATAACTGATCTTAAAAAATTAAGTGGGTAGATTTTTGGTGGTTATTTTTTTAAGGTTTTTTACTTAAATGATATCTTAATATATATTATACAATTTAAACCTTTTTCTTTATATATAGATAAAATCTACCACAGTAAATTTTTATATTTACATGAATAACAGAAAAAAAAATGGATTACCTGTTTAGGGACGTTTTTAAATACTTTAAAATAAATACTTTACCATGATTGCCGGGCTTTAAATTAAAAAGTAATGCTAAATTAGCAAAATAAAATACAAATATAGTTTTAAATTTATTATGAAATACAAGATATAATAAATAGAACTAGGAACATAAATATCTTTACATGGCCTTTTGTCTGATGAACATAAATTTCGCCATTAAAAGGCATATGTCTGTAAAATGACCTTTTTGTTTTTGCATATTTTTTTACCGACTTTCCATTTACAACGAAAATTACTAGCTCACTTGACCAGCTCGTAAATCCAAAGATTTACGTTATTTGATAATGGCATAACAGCTGTATACTTTGTGTTATATTTGGTGTTTGCATGAAGAATCCGTATCTAAAGCATTTATTTTGCAGTTTATTACGAAATTGCCCTACCCAAAGGAATGTACTTTACACAATATTAAAAAAAAATACATTAAAAATCTTATTATAGGTATAATATTATAAATTATTATTACGGCTTCTCGAAGTCTATCCTATGTAGATCATAACTGGTGTATTAGTAATAGTTTATTTTTAATTTATACAAGTTGTCACTAAATATGTATTTAAAACTTTATGCGCAAATAAAACTTTAATAAGTAGGTAAAAGAATCCTAAAAAATATGGATTTTAAAAAGACTTTTTCCCTAAAACACAAAGCAAAACTAAGAAGACACAACACATTAGGTCATATGAATAAAAAAGCAAATGCTTATAAGTATAAGCAAATATTCTAAGTAAAAGCTTAGAACAGAAACTTAAAGTATAAGCATTTACTTTAATTTGTATGAATAATGATTTGCTAATACTCAAAAGGATTTGCTTAAACAAATTGAGAATTTGCTAGTGCGAAATGTCGAGGCAGCCATAAATTATTGTGAGGTCCTATTGATTCTGGCAGCAGTTATTTATCCGCTTGTAAATTGAATGTCATCAAAATGTCTTTAGATGAGTTAAATGATAACTTAGATAATGAGATCTAATTGATAGATATCATCGTTATGATGATCATCGTCTGGTTCTGGAATATATTTAAAATCAACATCCTTTAGGTACTTATATTGCAATATTAAAAATAGCCAGTCAGCCAGAGCACTTGTTTTCATCCCTTTTTCTTTCTTAAACAATTTTTTGTTTCAAATGATATCATTAGCCACGGTTCTATTCCATATTCATCATCCCGCAAAAATCCTATACTGACACATATATCAGATTTTTTTAAAAATTCTAACGCGTCCGGTATAAAATCCATCCAAATCACATCTACACTGGTAAACGTTTTTGATGAGGTGCATGTTGTCTGTTTGTTTAAAGTCACCAATTTTTTTTAGTTGACGTATTCATTACTACAATGATTTGGTTGTAAAAGCTGAACGTTTGAGGAATCAATAACACCGATAGTACCGGGATGAGCTTCTAAAATTAAGGTAGTGTTAACATTGAATTAGCGCCTTTATTGAAAACTTTTAAACCCGAATAAGGTAGTATGACTTTTGTTTCTTACATTTTGCTTGCTGTTTTTGTTGTTATTATCGCATTTTAAAAAATATTTTTATGTTCAATTGGATAATCTCAGTGAAACTGTAAAAATTTGTCAAGCTTCAACTTGTGTTAAGTGTTCAATAAAAAATATGAGGTAAAGTAAAATGTAAGTGGGTATTATTGCAGAGTGCAGAAAACCAAGAACTTATAATTGGTTCCACTGTTTTCCTAAATGGTTGCATGATTTGCAGAAAAGCTGTGTTATAGCTGGTATGTGAAAATATTTTTTAAACTATAATAATATCACTGAGATTGCTTGCCCAAATTACCAAGTAACTAAATAAACTAAATTTAAACAATATATTTAAGATTTTACCATCCAGAAGAATAACGTTAGACTTATGTGTTTAATGTAGTAAAGTATTAAGAAATAAAATAAATGTTTATGAAAACAATAACACAGTGTGACTAGATTTCAGTATTTTTGTCTGTTTTATTTACTTAAATTTTATCAAGAACAAAACAATGTACTTTAAATTTTAAATAAAATAATTTGGTTACGTAATTGTAATTAAGTAGGATGCTTATCATACATGTCTCCTTTATTTTAATTCCTGCCCTAGTACACACTTGAGTTTTTAACGGGAGGGCTCCCACTCATCATTTTTTGTACACATATTACGCAGTGTTTAATAAAGTATTGCCGACATTGTAGGACCCTGCGAGGCACTGCAAGACACTGCTAATCATTTTAAGACATTACGACACGTTGCAAGACCCTGCAGCATTAAAGCACTGTTAGATATTGCGACGCACTGCGAAACACTGTGTATAATTGCGAGACATTGCAAAGTACTACAAGACACTGCAAGAAACTCTGCAGTGCCTTAAATAAAATTTGTAGACATAACGCACACACAGACGGTTTTAAAAGAACTTTGCTGTATTTTAATATTTAGTTTTTTTGAAAATATTTATTTTTTGTCAATAAAGTATATTTTGGTCTTAATTAAATAACAAATGTCATTATTAGAAGTAAATAATTAATTAAAGATATAAAATTACATTTGACAAGCACTTCACCGTGTTACAGGTTCATCCAAAGTCAGGGTAAACTTTGATTTTGACGTCTTACTGCTTACCGATCTGCAAAATTATGTACAATTTAAATTTAGTCAGAGTGATTCCAAAGTATTTGAATATACTATATAAGTATTATGTGAATAAGATCAACAGGCTTTTTTATACCGTTATTAAGAACTGATTATCAAAAATTTCTAGGTGGAATTTTTTTTTAAGAAGAAACACAGTTTTATAAATTGACCTGGTTCCACGGATTATGTGGCAAATTCATCAATTATGCACCAATTTTTGGTAATCCAGGATGTGTTAAGACTGTAGAAGTTAAGAACCTATTTTTAGTTTGTAATTAAAGTAATAAGATCTTTACTAAATGTTAAGGCTTTCTGAGTGTTTTTTTGAGTGATTAACTCACAAATACGTGTGGGTGCTCAGCACCCTTAATATATGCAATAGGGGTGCTTGTACACCTAAAGCAGCCCTGGAATGCTTTTGGTTAAGAATAACACTCTGTATATTAGGTAGATATATATCAGGTTGCTACTTACATGGACCCACCTACGTACACTTTAAGAGTGCTAAAAAACGGCCAATTTAAAGTTACATAATTTTATATTTTATTTGTATGTATGTCATATATCCTAACGTTGTGAATTTTTATTGTTTGTTTTCAAAAAGATACTTGAGCAATTTTTTTCAATATCTTGTAAAGAAATTTATTTTTTTTTTCTAAAAGAGTTCACATTTGCGGGTAAAATAGGGAAAATTAGGTTCAAGGAAGGCTTGTGCAGTGTCACTGGTAAAGTTGATTGAAAAACATTTTTATTGATAGTTTAGGGTAATATTTAACTTCAGAAGTGTGTTTTTCTAGAAAACTCTATAATACAAACAAACCCATGATTTACCTAATCTGTTAGATTAAACATTTTTTTCCCAAAAATTTTCAGAAATTGCATTATCTTTCAAAATATCAAGGAAATATATTGTTTATTTTGTAATTTTTTACACATGTACTAAATTTTAAGCCTTTTTATCAAGAATGTTACATTTGGTAAAAAGTTTTCATGTTTTCAAAGATATGTGTAAAACTGGATATGATTTAAGTTTTGTTTTCTCCTAGTTAAAATTATGTCGATTATATATTAAACTCAGATCATATGTGGCTTTGACTATGCCATTAAAATTAGATAAACTTTGCTTTAAACATTTAGTGGAGCTAAATTAAACACCTACAAAATTGTATTTTTTGGCTCTTTTTATATGAATGTACAAGGTATATATGTTATTCTTTTTCAGATGTGTGAACAGAAATTCAACAGCAAAAGACAGGTATAAAAAGACAGAATAACTGTGAAAATAGTGATTTTTAGTCAGAGATTAAAATTAATGGTACATATAATTTATTATTTCATTGAATAAGCTTTGTTTTGTATACCTTATTTAACAAAGTGTTTAAATGGTTTTAAACATATTAAGGTTTTTCAATTGTAATATTTAAATATGCTAGTACAGTGTAACAGTAACAGTTAAAGTTCTTTTAGTCTATTATTTCCAGAAAGAACAGTTTGTATACCTATCTGTAAATCCATGAATAGTGTTCCAAATAATTTAAATAAATAAAAAAAACATTACTTTAAACATGGTTTTATATAAAATTATATTTAATTATAAATCTTACTGAAATATCTACCTATAAAATAATTGGCAAACAATACAGAATGTAGATCCTACCTAACTACACTGTGCAGAAGATAAATCTATCCTAACTATATTAATTTATTTTTTCAAATCGGTAAAATGGTTTTAAATCTCACATATTATGTCCTATTCGTAATTTGCACTGCAGTTAAGTTTAAAAAATCCTTCATTTTATGACCCGTTACCGAAATGGTGTATCAAATACTAAGTAGATGCAAGAATTTTTAGAGCGTATGGTTAAGATACTAAGCAAAAACTACGTTTTATTTATAACACGTTGAGAAAATACTTTAATGTGAGTTGATGCTCATGTTTATAGTGTAGTTGTGAGCAAAAGTTTTTACTCACATTTTTATTTATAAAATATAGAGTAAATGCTTTAAATTTTGCGAGAAAGGTTTTCCATACTTTTATTCATACGGCCCAATATTTTAAAGCATACATCAACATTATTTGGATTTAAAAAAAATAATAAAAATGTTAATGCAAGCCGTTTTTTACATTCTAGCAGAATCTAATTACTAACTGCTTATTAGAATTTATTCCTTTTAAGCAATCGAGTATAAGCAAGAAGGGAAGGTCGGAATTGCTATAAAAGAAAAGAATTGAGGCAATATTCACCAAAAGAAAGCAAAGTTCCACCGCTATTATGCATGAAAACTTTAAAAATATGGCCAATACTTGCAACGAGGGAAACCTGATGGGCTCCAAAAATTTTAGGTGCTTTTTTAAGAGCCGACGTGGCATGGAGATGAAGATCCAAAATTCAGAATATTTTTTTAAAAGAAGAGTTGGAAAGTACCAAGGTAATAAAAAAAAAGAAATGAATACAATCTTATTTTCCTGAAAACCACTCCTGGAGAAGACAAGCGCTGTGCAGTTTCCAAATGGTTATTACTTAAGAATGCATTTACGCTACACCTTAAGGGTCGGGCGAAAGGACGCGGAGACGGTGAGTGGAGACTAACAAACTCCCACTACCACAATTTTCGTGTAGCCGCATTAAAAATATTATATTTTATTTAGGTTCTTCCAAATTCGGTGTATGGATGCGATGTTGTTTCCGATTGCAAGCCTACAGGAGATAACGTTTTTCGGTAACTATTTTTCACTTAAATGACATAAATTATACACCATTTTAAAGGTAACGAAATAATATATGCCTTTGCTGTAACGGATTTTTTAAATTTGCGTCGAGTTAAGAGAAAATAGTATATAAACATAACCGATTTTAGGGCAACTTTTACTCAAGGAAATATAAAAAACTAAATCCAAATTTAAAAAATTATTACAGCAGAAGCCTAGATTTAAGTGTTGGCTTTCATATAGTTTTTTAAAATTATCGATAACTTATACCATTTTTGAAAAAAACATTATGCCCCGAACCCCAAATTGGATCCAATTTTCGCGGCGCGAATGGACTCTTAATAGTAGTAACCCTGATTCATGCCAAGTAACACCTCCACTTCTTGTCGGGCACTTTTTGTCAAAAAACAATGAAAATGAATTCATGACGGTTTCTAGGCAACAGTTTTATGAAAAATTTTCAATCATTTCACACATTACCTACATAAAAGGTTTCTCATTTTAAAGGTTTTAACGTCAGCTTTTGTTCTTTTAAAGCAATGCTTTTACCTACCTTGCCCCAGAAAAAAAATATAGAAAAATTTAACTTATCGGACTCTGCCCCGATTTTGATAATTTTTTGCATACGGATATTTGTTGGGGCGCTAATCACGAATCTAAAGATTTTTTTTCGACAACCTCTGGCTTATAAGTTATTAGGCCTCAAAGTAGTTAACCTAAAAATGTATTAATATTTTTTAACAAAACCTATTGACCCACGTGATGATAAAAAAATATATGTGATGTGTCTTTAGTAGATCGAGCTTCATTTTTTTTAATAATTTTTGAAAGGGTGATAGGGGGTCAAAAAATTACAAATATATTGTTTTTTCATATTTTTCGATATTTTTTAAAATAAAATTTTAATTAATTTTTTTTTATTTTTTTTTTTGTAGAATAGGAGTTTTAAATACCTTTTGGATTGAAAAGATTTAAGATGAACTGGTAAAGACGATTTTTTTAAGGACCCCTTAATATTTTATGGAAAATGGGTTTCGGTCAATTGTTTTCAAACTTTGCATAGTGATAATTTTAACGCGCTAATCAAAAGTCTTCACGAGCACAAAACCCGAAAACCCCTCAACCCCCCAAAATCACTCTCAAAAGTCACTGAGGCTTTTTCCTACGGAAAATAAGTTTCGGTCAATTGTTTTTAAACTGTGCATACTGATAGTTCTCAATACGCTGATCAAAAATCTCCAAGGGCACAAACCCCAAAAAACCCCTCTCCAACCTCTCAAAATAACTTTTTAAGGTCACTAGGGATTTTTCTTCTACAAAATGGGTTTTGGATAATTGTTTTTAAACTTCACGGTGGTAGATCTCAACACGCTGATTCAAAGTTTCTACAAGCACAAAACTGGAAAACCCCTCCAACCCCCAAAATCACCCTCAAAAGTAACTGGGTTTTTCTCATATGTAAAATGGATTTCGGACAATTGTTTTTAAACTTTGCATAGTGTTAGTTCTCAACACGCTGATCAAAAGTCTCCACGGGCACACAACCCGAAAACCATCCCAACTCTCCCAAAATCACACTCAAACGTCACTGGGGCTTTTTTTTTATGGAAAATGGGTTACGGCCATTTTTTTCAAACTTTGCATAGCGATAGTTCTCAACACACTGATCAAAAGTCTGTGAAGGCACAAAACCTGAAAACCCCGAAAATCACCCTCAGAGTTGATTTTGACTCATATTTGGGTCAATTGCTTTGCGGCATTTTTTGATATTGTTGTCGAATTGTAGCCACTTACATAGTAACAGTTGTCCGTGAGCAGGAACTTCACATGGCAATGCGTTGGGGGGGGCGGTTGAGTGGTTATCCAATTATTGGGGTTGGAGGGTAACATGTGGATATACAACTGGCCAAGTAAGGGCATTTATGATAATGGCTTCGCCACCTGTCAACAGAGAAGCAGACTTTAGTAGTTGGTGAGATTGGTGTCTAAAGTCGGGGGAGGATGTTTTGGGGGGGGGGAGGTTTACATAACCCGTAAGAAATCCAGGTCTAGGAGATGTCAGGCTGTAGCTCTGTATCTATTTAAGTGGCTACAATTCGACAACAGTCAAAAAATTCCGCATAGCAGATGACCAAACTATCAGTCAAAATCATCCCCAGTGACCCTGAGGGTGATTTTGGGAGGGTTTTCGGGTTTTGTGCCAGTAGAGACTTTTGATTAGTGTGTTGAAAACTATGCAAAGTTCGAAAACAATTGGTCGAAACCCATTTTCCATAAGAAAAACCCCCAAGGACCTTTGTTGGTGATTTTGGAGGGATTGGGGGAGTTTTCGGGTTATGTGACCGTAAAGACTTTTGATCAGCGTGTTAAAAACTATCGTTATGCAAATCTTAAAAACAATGGGCCAGAACCCGTTTTCCATAAGTAAATTGAGGTGTTTTTTGCCTCTACTTTTTAGTAATGTTCAAATATTTTTCATCAACCTTTAAAAAATTATTTAAAAAATCTAGAGTCTAGATCTACACGTCACATACAGTTTTTTATCATAACGTAGGTTTTGTTAAAATAATATTAAAAAAGTTATGCTTTATCCGCGCTTCAAAAACCTTTAATTTGGCATAAGCAAAACTAAAAAATCTTTTAATGCGGCTGAGATATTAGAAAAAAAACGAAAAATCTTCATGATTCAATAAAACACTTTTGGAAGCACCCACGTAAAAAAAGAAAACAGAAAAAAGCACGTCTTTTATTCTCAACAAGCCTAGCTGGGTGAGATTTCAAAAAGTGAAAAGGCCGATTACCCCCCCTTATGCGCCAAGACCCTTTGGCATATAATTTTAAAACTTTTAATTTCTGTCAATTTTCTTTTATATCAGATTTTTCTTGCTTTTTGTAAAAAAGGTTAAAAAAAAATGATTCATAACGTTACTTTATTAATAAAACGTTTTAATATAATATAAATAATTATTTTCAAGTGCAGCAACAGGAAGAAGTTAAATCCACTGGAGTGGTGTTGGTCTACAAAAAAATGGCTAAATGCCATTTTAATGGGATATCACGTTCTTAAGTAAAAAGCCCTTTATATATTTTTGCTAAAAATGCATAAATCTAGAGACAATAAGAAAATTTTACAATAATTATGACTTTCTTAGCACTTAGTATTACTTTTATATTTGGGCACCCAAAAACCACAATCAGTTATAAAATTACTGTTACGAATGTGTTCCTTATTCAAAATCATAATTAATATTCTACAAGCCCTGTAGGAGCCTTAAAAAAATCATTGCAAGAATTCATACAAGTATTATTCGCTATTCAATTACGATAAGATCAGGCCTGACACTCCTTTTGTCCATCTACATATTTATCGCTGTCTGCAGTCTTCACACCATTCTTGTAAATGATCTGTGACTCCTCAAGGGCGAGATCTGATTCAGGTTTAAGGTTAAATATCTTCACTTAATTATAAATGTATTTTATGCTGTAGAAAACATAATTTATGTATAGAAGTGCGAGACTTACAACATGCACTAGATTTGGGTTCTTAGAGATAATTTAAACTAACTCTTAGTACATTTAAATACGCCCTAAACACTCCGTTCAACAACTATTTATTGAAATAAACATTTTTCTAAATCTGTCGCTGGCAAATGTGCCATACTTAAACGCTTTAATACAAAGCTAATATTTATGCATAATTTCTCAGAGTTTTAAAATTAAGTAAGTGGGCGAAATAACTTAAGCGTATTTTTACGTAACCATTAATTTAAATTTTCTGGGTGGGCGTTGTTTTATCTCATATGCTGATCTAGTTTATTTAACAGGGTATTACTATTTGATTTAATTTTACATACATGGCTCTATGACCATAAACAAAATGTTGTAAAAAGTTTTGTTGTAGATTTGACTACTACTTTAGTTAACTATTTTTGGAATAATCTGATATTTTTTATCTTTACTGGAAAAAGCCAGTCTATACCTATTAGTATTAGACTGACCTATTGACGGGTATGGTTTAAAGCATGCCAAATGTTTATAGAATGAAATACAGTTTTGGCTACTTTATTTCGTATTTTCTAACGTTAAAAGTACTAGGATAATTCGTAGACATCAAAAATAGCGCCAAAATCACATGGATGGATTGCATGGATTTAAAGATGAACATTAAAATCAAGTGAATGAAAATAGTTATATTGCTTAAATGTCATTTACAATTTTACTGAAAAGTTTTGTTATCAGAATTAGCTTAAGACTGAAACTTTTTTACTTGGCAGTAAAGAAAACCAAATAGTCTCAGAGTCTTGCTTGGTTTCCTGTTTAATACTTATAAATGCCCATGTTAAAATAGCGTCATGTTTATCTTAACTTAAAAACATATTTCAGTGCAGTACAGTTATCTCAACCAACCGGCCATTTTGGCCCTTTTTCCTCAATTGTTATTTAGTCATTAAATAAGGTGTATTTGATAGATTATCCATAAGTAGCAGATCATTTATAAATGTCAAAAATATATGTTAAAGTATCCAGAGACCTACGTAACTTGATTATAAATATTGACATATTATTTGACGATATGGCTTCCACCTACGATACTTAAGTGTTATTATCAAAAAGATATTTTTAAATATATCTAAAAATCTGTTTTTACTAAGTAGTTTAGTTTTTCTAAAATTAGGTCATGAAAAATATAAATAAATTACAGAACAAGCACACAAAATAATAACACTTAGAAAGGACACCCTACCATTTAAATTGAAATGTTGTCTACGTGAAATGTTGTGAAAATCTAGAATAAGATAGATTAAATCTTGCTAAACAAGAAATGTCCTTTGATCCAAGGCCCGTTATGCCCGTTAAAAAAAGTTATAAGCTCTTGAAGCTAAACGAGACACCTTCTACCAGAACAGAAGAAATTCTTTGTCTACGGTGAAATATTGTAAAAATCTAGGATTAGATAGATTAAATCATGCTGAACAAAAAATGTCCTTTGGTCCAAGACCCGTTATTCTCGTTAAAAAAGTTATAAGCTCTTGAAGCCAAACGAGATACCTTCTACCAGAACAGAAGAAGTTCTTTGTCTACGATGAAATTTTGTAAAAATCTAGGATAAGATAGACTAAATCATTCTGAACAAAAAATGTCCTTTGGTTCAAGGCCCGTTATTCCCGTTAAAAAAGTTATAAGCTCTTGAAGCTAAACGAAATAATTTCTACCAGAACAGAAAGAGGAGCTTTGTACCTATCGGTTATAAATGTATGTGTGAGTGTAATAATTCTTAACTATGATAAATCTGATTTCTGTTGAATGTTTAAGTTCTCTTTAGGTACTGGTTTTAGTTTGTTTCTTTTGGGAAGTTTTTGTAACATTTGTTGTTTACAATGTAACTAAAAAAATAATTATCGGATAAGCATTATCTTTTGGGTGGTAAGAAGTGTTGAGGTCGATGATCATTTAATTCCGTTTTGGTACCCACATGGGTTTTTCTGCCCATGGACCATGGGCACCCTAAAAACTTCACATTTAGCGTGATTTTTGCATTTACGATTGAGCTCGAACTCGTGGAGGTTCAAAAAAACTTCTCATCCATCGATGAGCACGTCCGCCCATCAATAACCCATAATGGTCAATTTTTGCAAAATGAAGGAAATTCAATGCTTGCGTGAGTTTTACGTAGAGCATTGAGGCTGAATATGCGGAGGGTGTTCGAGCTCAATCGTAAATGCAAAAATGACGCTAGATGTGAAATTTTCAAGGTGTCCATAGATAGAATCAGATAGTCACCCACCTCAACACTCCTTGCCACCCAAAGATAATGCTAATCCAATAATTATTTTTTTAGTTACATTGTAAACGACAAATATCGAATTGAACCCGTTTAGATAAATAAAATGCGCTAAGAAAACACTAAAACTTTCAAAAAGAAACAAAGTGAAACCAGTAAAGGGTACTCAACAATTCAAAAGAAATCAGATTTGTTATGGTTAAAAAAATTTATACTAACACACACATTTATAACCTATAGATACATAGCCCCTTTTAAAGCCAGATTAAGCTGTTAAAAAAAAAAGGTTTAGAATTAAGATAAAGTGTAATAAATATGTAAGCCATATATATATATATATATATATATATATATATATATATATATATATATATATATATATATATATATATTATATGATTTGGTGTCAAACGAATATTAGTATGATGGGCCACATTAAACTCATTTTGTAGGACGTAGATATCAATAATGTTTTTGTTATTTTAATTAGCAATAATATAATTGACGTGAACCCAACAAATTTATTTTTAATTAGTTACTTAGTTAGTTTGGAAATCTAATATTTTATTACCAAAAGAGGTGGTAATTTCTCTACGGCAATGTTAGCTATTACCCGGTCTGTATTTTACTCAAAAACTATTATTAATGGTCCAAATAAATATATTTATGTGTTTTTTTAAGGTAATATGAGTCTATCTTTTGCAGCCTACATTATTCTTTCAATTGCTGTGAGACAAATAATTGCCCCTTATACAGTTCTCTTTCATACAGGGTATCCTGATAAGGTCGTCCTCCGGCGATATCTCGAGAACCCTTCATCGCATAGCTTTCGGAAAAAAATATTTATTATAAAACCAGCCTCGAGAAAATGCTGGAAATTATTTTCAAGTTTCTAATTTCACGGCTAGAGGGCGTAAAACTAAGACCAAAATCAAAAACACGGATTATTTAAAAATATGCCATATTAACTTGTGTCGTTAATAGTTTTCTCACAAACTATGTAAAATAAGAAAGTTTTTTTTTCCTAAGCGTTTTTTCCAAACCTGTCAAATATAGGGAGAGGGGAATAGCGATTGTACATTTTAAAAAAATTAAATAACTTTTTTTCGGCTTAACCGATTTTGATAAACTAGGTCTCGTTTAAAACAACTTTTACGAGGGCTTAAGATAAAGTACTGGTAAAACTAATTTATTTTTTTGTTTTATCCCTTGAGACTGATTTGTGTCAAAGTTATAAGTTTTGTCAATTGTTTCGAAAATTTTAATAAAATGGTATTATTATTAAGCGCCCAATAAAAAGGGCATAAAAAAGTCAAGATACCGGTGAAAATTGCATTTCGATATCTTATTTATTTTTTGAGTTATTGCCAAAAAACTGCATTACTCGTATCCTTTCCTATTTTAAGCTGTCAGATAAACAACGCGGCGTTTTTATCGAGAGTGCCGGGACGTCAAAAATCACGGAAAACAGGGTCGTTAAAAATGACAAGTGCATGTTTGTCAAACCTGATAATTTTCAATTTAGTTCTTGTTTATTGCAGTTCATCGTTATTTTTAGTAGTAATCGTTATTAAGTAATTTTAAATTATGTCTTATTCTAATACCGAGGCTCGGTAGTAGAATAAGAGACTATGCTCGCCGTTTACTTCGAAAAATTTCAAAAAAAACCCCAATGGCTGCAAGACAGTATGCCATAAAATATTCCGAAAAAATGCAATGTTTAAGAAAAACTAGAAATGTGCATCATATTCCAGCACAATCAAGATACAATTCGCCAGAGCCCATAGATAATTATAAATCAGATATTAGTATCCACGAGTAATTATGAATGCTGTTATTAAATTAATGATATAGAAATAATAAGGATATTATTGATGTTGTTGAATATTCGTAGAAAAATTAATTATTATATTGTATTATAATTTTTCGAAAAAATTGACGAAATTTATAACTTTGACACAAATCAGTCTCTAGGGACAAAACAAAAAAAAAATAATTATACCAATATTTTACTTTAAGTCCTGGTCAAACCTTTTTCAAACGAGACCTAGTTTATTAAAACGGTTAAGCCGGGAAAAAGTTATTTTTGTTTAAATGTACATTTGCTTCCTCCCCATATACGATAGGTTAGGGAAAAACGCTTAAAAGAAAAAAGTTTCCTTATTTTACATAGTTTGTAAAAAAACTATCAACGACCTAACTTATTATTGCATATTTTTAAATTATCCGTGTTTTTAATTTTGTTTTTACCAGTGAAATTAGAAACTTAAAAATAATTTCTGGTATTTTCTCGAGGCTGATTTTACTATAATTTTTTTTCCGAAGGCTGTGCGATGAAGGGTTCTCGAGATATCGCCGGAGACGACCTCATCAGGGCACCCTGTATAATTATTTAATAACCATTTATCGTGCGTCGCAATGACTTAAAAATACTAGTAAGGCTTATTGATTTTTGCATAATAGGTCTTTTCAATACACGACCACAGAAAGGTCTATCAGTTTTTCGGCAATTTAAATACAAAAATAATTGTGCAACTAGGATCTGAGTGCAAATATGGGTTTGCTGGACATAAAGGTTAATATAGACACAACATATTTGTTTTGAATTAAATATAGTTATTTATGCCAATTACCGGTATAATTTAAAGCTAGCATCATTACCAAATGGACGATCGAATGGACTGTAATTATTTGTTTTTATTTTTAGAAAGAGTTAATTATGATAAAGGGTGTGACGATAAAATTTTCCTAAATTTTGTGTAAAGCAAAAATGTAAACAGTGCTAATTATTCAACGCTCGATAATATTAAAGAAAATAAAAACTTAATCCAAGTTTATGATTTTGAACCACTTGAGTAATACTATCAAGTAACTTCTTCTAGACTGGTCCAGTGACTTTAATGGACGATGTTAATATTACTAATTATTTAATAAGATCATTTTTAAAAGCACTACTTTCTAACTAATTTTGGTGGTGCAGAATTTTTAAATATGTATTAAAGATTAACCAAATAACACAAATAAATGTATATTGTACATTTTTATACCAAAAACAAAAAAAAAAAGATTTAAAGAATATTAAAAAGTTTTTTTTGAAACCAGATAAATATATTATCCAAAATTTAGGCTTGCCAAAAGTATTTAAACTGGAGGAGAACATTAACGGGCTACAGAAAATTCACAAAAAAGTTTTTTGCAACCCCATCTTAAATCATCTATTTTTTTAACATAAAACAAAAATTTTGAAAATTTAACAAGTTTTGTATTAAGCTTGTTGCGTAGTCCTCCTTTGCTATTTTTGTTTTTGCTTACATGTTAAGTACCTCTTGATTTTCTTAAACTTTCAGCCAATAAAAGTCTTTTTACCACAAACAAATTTACCTTTAATATTTAATCCATTTTTTAATTTAATAATAAAATTATGTTTTAGTACATGGAAAAAAAAAGTTAGGCAGAGAATTAAATCACTAGCTTTTTTATATTTACTACTATGAAAAATTACTTTATTTTTAGTGCAAAACATCATCGTTTCCTGGAGTTAAGAGTCCATTCGCGCCGCGAAAATTGGAACCATAAGTTATCGATATTTTTCAAAACTATACAAAAGCCAATACTTAAATCTAGGCTTCTGCTGTAATAGTTTTTTAAATTTGGATTTAGTTTTTAATATTTCCTTGAGTGAAAGTCACCCTAAAATCGGTTATGTTTAGACACTATTTTGTCTTAACTCGACTTATATTTCAAAAATCCCTTACAGCAGAGGCATAGATTGTTTCCTTACCTTTAAAATGGTGTCTAATTTATGTCATTTAAGTGAAAAATAGTTACCGAAAAACGTTATCTCCTGTAGGCTTGCAATCGGAAACAACATCGCATCGATACACCGAATTTGGAAGAACCTAAATAAAATATAATATTTTTAATGCGGCTATACGAAAGTTGTGGTAGTGGGAGTTTGTTAGTCTCCGCCCACCGTCTTCGCGTCCTTTCGGCCGACCCCTAAGGTGTAGGGTAAATGCAGTCTTAAGGGTGTTATACAATAAAATTAATAGAACAATAGAAACGGTTTACCTTTATTTTATTTTATTAATTTTTTATATACTGACACCAGAACATTCGCAAACATGTCTTAAATGTAAGATAATATAAAATATAACATTTCATTTCACATATTGAAATCTTTTTTAAAAGAGACAAATAAAATAATACAATTAATTTAAACTAGGTATTTGGCACTAAATTAAGTATTAACGGCACTTTTTTAACATGAAAAAAATTAAAAATAACTTGAAAATATTTTTTTGGACTATAAATTGGCCAATTTGGCAACATGCACCAAACATTTAACAGCAGATAAATGGTTGCTGGGCGAAGACTATCTCAGCTGAGACCAATAGAAATAAAGAAGTGTGGTGGTTTACATTCAAATTATTTTGCTTGTGCAACCAGGGCTAACTAAATATACCTCTTTCTTCTTTTATTTCGATTAAACATAAAAGATAGAGATACGATGAATGCGTCTTGGTGCCAAAAATATATTTGGTGCAGCCCAAAGCATTTGCTGTATGTGGGGAATAATAGGGAGTTTCTGGCACCCAATACTTAATAAATTAAATACGAAAAGGGAAAAATTACAAAATTGAATAACTGAAATCTGTCAATAAAAACGTGACGATTTATCTCTGTATCAACAAGTAGAACTATTTAAGATGTCATATATCGTCTACGTCCAGGCTGAGATTTAAAGAGACACCTACAGTTTTTATATATGTATGACCCAAAATTACTTTTTTTCGCGTTTTCTTGCCTTTAGAAATTTGGTTCTTTTCCGAAGATTACACAAAGATTACACAGATTACACTCAGGATTACACGTATTACACCGGGATTACACAGATTACACAGGGATTACACAGATTACCCGGAGATTACACGGATTACACAGAGATTACAGGGATTACACAGAGATTACACGGATTACACACAGCGTGTACACCAGATTTTCGCTGCGGTTTCCCCCTCGACTTTCACTCAAGGAAATATTAAAAACTAAATCCAAATTTAAAAAACTATTACAGCAGAAGCCTAGATTTAAGTTTTGGCTTTCATATAGTTTTTGAAAATTATCGATAACTTATACCGTTTTTGAGAAAAACATTATCCCCCGAACCCCCTATTGGATCCAATTTTCGCAGCGCGAATGGACTCTTAATGCCACGTATTTATATTGTTCTGGGCTGGGCTTCGCCTCACCTTTAATCCGATAGTAATGAATTTTTTCGACATCATCTAAACCTAAGAACCTCGTTTTGCTAACTTACTAAAAGTTTTAAAAAAATCTGTAATTATTTTTTTGATTTATCAATCATCATCATCAAAAATCTTAGATACACCATTTTTTTTTATTTTTTTCACTTTGACTCACTGAGTATTGCGGGAAGAGGTTTTTTGGTTTTAAGTTATATGACAATTTAAGATGGTGTGGGTACCAATATAGCAATTATCTGATCAGAAATATAAAAAATAATTTTACTCAAGATAAATTTTAAAAAATATTTATTATCCGTTTAAAATTTATGCGTGGCCTAAATTCTTTCTCATATTTCCCGATGCGCAATGCCGCAATTAACTCTAATACTTTTAAGATGTATATGTTACTGCCTGACAGAGGGAGTTCACGACATAAAGTTTGTCCAATACATTACAAAAATATGCCAGTCTTAGCAAAAAGTCTCGTTTGACAAAGTATTTGGTCTTTTAATGACCTTCCTTTTGTAGAAAAGTAAATTAAGTAATCTTGATGTTATTTAAATGCAGGGGATAAGATATTTCAAAGCGTAAGCCATCGAGAACTGCACTTATATAATAGGGCCCTGAATTCAGCTTCCATGTGCATGCAAAGTGTTTTAAATAGTTTAGTTTTTAGCTTTATAGATTTTATGTAGTTTACTACGTCTACGATATGTTCCGATACCAATCCAGTTCACAGCTTATCTCCTTTGATGCAGGTGCTATCCAATGGATAATGTAATGGGTTCACATAGCATGTGCTGCCTCTGGTGCTGCTTTACTGTGAATAAGAGCTTGTATATAGCGGCCATCAGTACATACCTCAATGCACCATTTTCATTTTAATTTATGTTCTGTTATAAACTTGTCAAGAATTTTAAACAAGTCCTAAACCTGTGCCTTTTTTGTGATACTTTTGCAAATGATTTATAAGTTTAATTTAACCGAAATTTATTTGCCGTCTTTTAGACAGCGCAGTGTTGCTTTAATCAAATTTTGCTGCCGAGATAGTTGACAAATTAGGGATGTACGTTATTTTAGTTTTTGCAAACAATACATTTCAGAATGTGTCAATAAATTGTTTCCCAATGCAACTATATCACCAAAAGCAAGTTATTTTTTTGATGAGCATTTATTTAAGTATTTTGTGTTATGATTTTTTTTATATAATATCAAATATATAATTTTTATAATTTATAAATATAACACTAGTCAAGATATTTTTAAATAATATTACCTTTTCTTTTTTTTTAAATTACAAAATTTATAGAATGTGTACTTATTGGTCAAATCCGACAACGCCAAACTGCATTTTTACGCTGATAGTATGCCATACATAAGAAAACTGTTATTTTGTAGTATTTTTCAGTGTTCTCATAAAGTATGTTGAAGTCATTATAGACAATAAGATTACGCAGTGCATTGTTTGGAATTAATAGACCATTTTCCACATGCATTACTTATTGTCGACTAACGACCAATGTTACAAAGTAAGACAGCCATTTTTCAGCAGACTGTGACCTATTAGACTCTTCACACCTCTTTGTCCACAAGGTTGTTGGTGCAATGTACATTAGGAAATTATAAGACAACCATTAGGTCGATCCTTAACACGTTGATGGCTGAGAGGTATCTTAAATCCCATTTCTCGTAGCTGATGCTTTTTGGGAATCCGCGAAATATTTTTTCTTATCTGCGAAAAGTTAAGCATATATTGAGCAATGCAGCCACTAGCTACCTTACACCCTTTTGTGCATTTGCAAGAAATCATCATTACGAGCTCTCGCAGAGCAGCATTTTAAAGTGGTAACAGGCGCTAGGTAGGTAGGTAGGTTTAAAGTGAGCGATCCGTCTATTGTGGCTCACACCTTTTTATATTTCTCCCACCAGGTCCAGACTCCTAATAAATCTGATGATCCTGTTGGGAAAGAGATCTTTCACCTCCCCCGGCAACAAGGTGTCATTGCCGACGATTGCGAATCTTAATCGTGCTACTGCTGGGCACGAACACAGTATGTGTTCTGTCGATTCATCCCCCTCCATGCATATGCGGCATTCGGCGTCTTCCGCTAGGCCGATCTTGTGCATGTGGTATTTTAATCTGCAGTGTCCCGTGTACAGTGCCACTAGAGTTTTAAGGTGTACACTTGATTGCTCCAGTAGCTTGACAGTATATTGTTGGTTCGGTGGGCTTATGAAAGCCTTCGAGTGTCTGAGACCTGGAAGTCCATGCCAGTACCGAAGATTTTCTCTTTGTGTCCAAGCTGATATGAATTGCTTGGCCGTTCCATAAGATATACCGATGACCGGTTCCGGCCCTGTGAATTTTGTCTTGGCAAGGAGGTCTGCGGATTCATTACCCTCTAGGCCAGTGTGTCCAGGTATCCACAGTAGTGTAACCTTATTGTTTTGACCCAGTTTGGTCAGCGCATCCTTGCAATTCCAGACGGTTTTCGAATTGCACCGACTGGATTCAAGAGCTTTAAGAGCTGCTTGACTATCGGAGAATATTTTAATTGTTTTACGTGTGCAGTGCCGATCAACCAGCGATCTAGCACACATCTCAATAGCAAATACCTCCGCTTGAAATATGGTTGCGAGAGTGCCCAGGCTAAAGGAAAACTCTGCCTTCGGCCTCTGTCCATATATTCCAGCTCCAACAACGTCCTTGGTTTTGGAGCCATCGGTGTACCAACAGATGTCAGCCCGGAGCAGGTCGGTTGTTTTCCGACTCCAGTCCTCTCTTTGTGAGTAGACTACACTGTAGGGCCGGTTGTAATTTGTTGCTGTAGGCATTATGTCTGAGAGCATTCCCAGTCTGTCACAGGTCAGGACATTCCTGAGGAGACTGGTGCTTTCCATATGACACGACTGCGGTTTGTTACTGACCGCTTAATAAAGTCTGTATGTTGCCCACCTTGCCTCTCTCTCCAAGTAGATATGCAGAGGAGGCAGTCCTAGCAATTTTGACTCCATCCAGAGAAAAGCTGTTCGTCTTATTAATAATCCCACACTTACAGAAAAGCTTCCGTCTTTTGCCTCCCGACGAGCTGTGGGAGATTTGTTCCTCTTTTATAGATATTTTCACGGCTTCTGCTCCGAAGAATTGAACAGTATAATTCCTCCTTTGGCAGCTTCAAACAGACCAACAAGTAGTGCAACTTTTATGCATCGTTTTACAGTCCAACTTGAGAAACCCCGAACTTCCCACTTTGTTCGTTCATTTATTTCTAGAGTGTCCAGACTAAGATACCTGCTACCCGCAGAAGTTTTTTCTTTTCCCCCAAATCTCCAAACATTTAAGTCTTGTGTGAATAAACTCCCTATTACCACACATCAGACACCCACGGTACGTTAGTACTTAGGCCTTAGGTTTTGTGGACTGTCCCAAGATAGAAAAAACTGTTGTATAAATTGATTGTTCATTTAATAATATGAAAAACAGGTTATAGGATATTACGGATGAAGTTTAAATTGACAAAGGATGCGGGTAAATTAAAGTAAAAAACCTGGCATTTTTAAAAGGATTAGGACGTTTAAGAGCTTTTATTAAATTTACAAAATTATGAAGAAAGTAGAGAAATATGTTATACAACAATTGATTAAATAATATAATAAGGAAGTAAATCAGGTTATATTAAAGAAATATCTCAGGTGTTCATTGTAAAACAATTTATACCTCTCACCTATATTTCTCACATTTTACTCTGCGTATATAACCACGCTTATAATATTGGATCATTAGAACTGGTCTGTGTTGTGCAATATTAACTTGTTCGTAAACTTATGTAATATTTAAATAACAAAACCAGACATTTTTAAGATTAAGCTCAAGCACGAAATCAAAAACACGTAGAACTGCAAGGATAAAAATATAATATAATTATTTGGCAAAGTATAAATGGTTTATTATATGCCTAAATATAGAAAAAGTATTTTGAATAACAGATATTTTTCCACCGCTGTGTTCGCACGTCGTCGTCGTGGTTGAGCCCAGTGGGATCTTTTCGAACATGCGCTAGAGTTGCTGGTTATCGGCAACTCTTGTTGCTAGCGTATGGAACAGGATCCGAAGCTAAGACGAGCACAAGGCTTAACTCAAGGTGTTAGCTTACCGTGCTGATGAGTGAATGACATCCTGTGCCTTAAACAGGTGTCTCCAACGGTGCCTCTGAGATACAGGGCGACCTCTCAGAGTATGTATCTAGCCTTACTGTGGTAATGCGGGGCTCTGTCGTGGTGGACTATTACTTCCCTAGCTCCAAACAGAAAGCGGACAGAACCGCTTTCATAGAAAATAAGTGACAAAGGTGTACTGACCGAAACGGATAAATCCGTTTCGAGAGGCGCCACCCAAACAGACAAAGGTGTGACGACCGAAACAAAAGGAACCCCTGAAGTCACAGGCGCCTGTTTCACGGGGAAGAGCTAATCCAACCCGAACAAACAGGTGCTTAGGAAGGCAACGCTGAATCCAAACAGAAGATGGATAGAACCGTTTTTGTAGGGAAAAGGGTTCTCTGGCTTTAAACAGAAAGCGGATAGAACCGTTTTCATAGGGAAAGGCTAAAGATACGGCCTCAGAAGAAATATCTGATTCCTGTAACAAGGACCTGGTAGCTACTCACGTCACTAGACCGGAAGAGGAGGGTATGACGGATCTAATCGTCTGTTCGTCATACTTTCCACAAGACAGGGACACCAGAACACATATTGTGCTCGTGTCCGGTAGCGACACAAGACAAGTAAGAGGAGATGTAAGAACTCTCTCCCAATTTGATATCGGATTCATTAGAAGTCTGATCCTATTGGGAGAAATATAAAAAGGTGTGAGCCACAATAGACCGAGCGGTCGCAGTGGAGGGCTTAAAAGTCCACTCACTTTAAACCTAAACCCACCAGATATTTCTAACTAAACACTATTGCAAACTAGAAATATGTTTTAATAATATTTTAAGTCCTTTCTAGAAGCCTAAGTAACTTGTAGGAGGGCCTTGTATAGACAACAAATAAACATAGAGTGTAATGTATTCCATTTATTCTTGTTTCGTACACCCTAAAAATTTTCCCCAAATATTCTTATTTCGGACACAAAATTAATTATTCAGTTTTCAACATCTAGTTTCGTACATCAAAAATTGAGGTAGGTTCCTGTCTCTGATGGTTCATAAATTATGATAAAATAAATTTAAACTAATTTTATAACTAAATATTAAAATATTTATTGCTTACATACAAAAAACAGAGATATAAAATATTTATTTAGATAATAGTGATATTAAAATAATCTAATAATATATGTTTTAACTATCTACCTTAACAGAAAAGTTTACTGTTCCTATTTTTAGTCATTTATCACGTCTGAAATATAATTGGGAAAAATAAAAAGCCGTTTTTACTAACCAGAACTCACTATGACCGACCAGAACTAAGGGCTTTTGAATTTGTCTAAATTATCCCTACGTTTAATTAGGCCATGGCAGAATTGCGGCCTAAACGGAAAAGATTACTGTTCCTACTTTTTGTGATTTATCACGTCTAAAATATAATTGAGGAAAATAAAAAACCGCTTTAACTTACCCGAACTAACCATGACCGACCAGAACTAAGTGCTTTTAAATTTGTCTAAATTATCCTTATGTAGGAGTTATTAAAAAAAATAATTTTTAATATGGTGATTATTTCATTGGTTATTTGGGTCCTTACAATGGTCGGTGTACGAAACAAGAAGTGTAAAATTGATTAAATAATGCAGTGTACAAAACGAGAATATTTTAGGTAAATTTCTGAAGTGTACGAAACACGAGTGTACGAAATAAGGAAACACCCATATTATTCAGTCACCAAATTATTTACGCTATTAATGGGTATGTTGTGAAAAACACTTTTTTATTTTATTTCAAACTTTGCGCGGAAAAAGATTTAGAAAAGTAACAATTTTATTTTAAAATGTTTAAACATCTTTATTATTTATTAATCTGAGATTATTTTTTATATCCCTTAAATAAAAAAACAAAACTTTATGAGGTCTAAAATTTTCTGTAAACGCAAAGTAACAGAAACTCGGGAAAACTAATATATTTTTATAATTAAATTGTTTGGTTTATATGGTAGGCAAAGGATTTATCACATATAGTTTAAAATCTGTATATGATTCTGATCCTCGATGGAATCAATGAGCTGTTATTTTAACTGGAGAAAGCATCGATTTGGCATAAGCGTGGCATCATAAATGCACATTCTAAGGTTCTGCCTAGCGATAAATAAACCTCTGTACTCGAAACAATAAAATCCATCAAAACCCGGGAAAATGATTACTACAGATACTATTTTGTCATAAAGCGTGACTGTATTTTTCTTGATAGTATATTATGATTGTATTTTACTTAATTTATTCCTAAAATTACAACAAAATAAGCTCTACTATTGTATTTTAAACTGTGATTAATATTTGTTATATTTATTACTATAAAGTATATCAGAGAAAAGTAATGATGTCAAAATACTATTTTCTTTTTGGACAGCTACTAATAAAGGCGCGACAACGTGACAACAGCGGTTTTTTTGTAGAAGCGTAATTCCGCCACCTTCAGCTTGGCTCGACAGATGACACATTCAATATGGCATTTTAGTCCAAATGTTTTTTGTTGTTTGGGTAATTTTTGTGACAATTGCATAAATTTTAGTTTTGTGTAAGTACTTTTAATGAATTAAAATGGTAAGGCAGTGCCAAGTGTGTAAAGTGACGGATATGATTCCTGGGTTATCATTTTACAAGTAAGTACAATCTATGCTTGTACCATTCTATAGCCAATAATAAACAAAAACATGTTGGCCGCAGCTTTTGATTGCCTTTATGAATGAAATTCTTTCTCCATCTATGATGTTAGCTCATTGGGTGGAATAATAGGCTATTTGACTGATTGTGAAAAATCGTTTTAAATAATTCTTTGATACCTAACAAACACAATACATTTTATATTTCTGAAAAATTTGCTGTATTTTCAATAAAACTCAATGTTATAATTTAAATTCTAAAATTTGCGCCAAAAACGCTGTCTCTGTAATGGCGTCGAAAACATATCGTTCGCGTGACGTCATATGCAAGTAAACAAGTTAACAACGAGTGCAACTACAGTGAATTTTGTTAATAATTTCTCAATTTATTGGCTAAAATGGTATATAAATGGTGTGTAGTACCACAATGTACCAATACTTCTTTAAAAACACCACAAAAACTGTTTATATATGTCCTAACAAATCCTAAAAGGCAAAAAAAGTGGCTACAATTGGCTCGAAGAGATCCAAACAGCTTTGTATCGCATTCAAATGTTTTTATGTGTGAAGATTACTTAAATGTAAGTATACAAATGTCCTGCTTTAAATATCTACCGATTTATATACAACAAAATATCGCCTTTAGATAATTTTAACACTTTAAGGTATACTTAACCTAACTTTTGGATTAGAATGATTTTATTTGTTCTAGAAGTTAAATACCTAGTAAGTTAGTACCGAGGTTAGTTCTCTTTTTATACTTAACGGTATTATTATTGAATTGCAGATGGAAACATAATAAATTACACGAAATACAAAATGGGCTTCGCAAAGACTTTAATTTTTAATTCGTCTCCCATAAGAGATGGTACTCCTTATATTTCTACACTCCATAAACATAACCTACAATGGGATTTTGAGAAATACTGAATGATGAACACGTAAATAAAAATTTTTTTAGAGATACTTACACAGCTGTTTTTACATTTTTCAGTTCTGCAGTATAGTCAGCGTTATTTTTAAAGAAACGCACAATCATAAATGCGTCTATCTCAGGTAGGTTTCTATTATCGGCTTGCACACAATTTATGTTCATTTTGAAGTACGAAACGGATAATTATGTTACTTAAAATATGTTTTTTTTTTATATAAAATGGTCAAGAAACACTAATTTTGATAGTTAAAGTAAAAAATAACACCTGAAAACACACAACATAAAGTTTGTGACATTTATTTACTTGCAAGTGACGTCACCAAAGCTGTAACCAATTACAGAACGTTCCAGTGGTTGAATTAATTTCAAAAATATTTGAATTTTAATACGTATATTTTGCAATAAATATGCATATTTTACTTTATATTGTAGAGAAGTATGCTTCTTTATACTATCATCTGATAGGATGACCACAATTTAAAGCTTATTTTCAATGGTGGCAAATAGCCTATTGTATCGCACTACTATATAGTGTGTCCCAAATTCGGCCTTCATGTATTGTTATCTCGTATACAAGAGAGAGAAATGTTTAAATAGGAAAAGTTTTAAGGAATTAAATGCTGATTTTGACTGTTCAGTTATTTTTTAAAGTTAGTTTTAAAGATATTAGCGGAAAAGTAAAATTAGTAGATTTTAATTTTTGCTTGTGATTCATTTGTTTTGATTTTAACATATTTTAGAATATGACATTATTAGGACAGCTTTTGGTAACGAAGATTTTGCCGATAATTTTTCTCCGCGGCCGAGATATTTCAATAGCTCTTTAAATTCCCTTTTCAACGATATCCCACTTACCAGTAAAGAGTTTTAAAAAATTTAAAAAATAGTTTTTAACAAAACATTTGACAATGTCGACCTGACGCCCTCATCAATGCGCTTCGTGTCAATTTCCCTTATAAAGGTATGGCATAATTGCCTATTTTACAAAGAAAATAGTAATTTATCTACATTTTTAAAGTAATTGCAAAAACAAATTTAAAAGTAGCTTCGACAAAAATTTAACCCAAGATCCTACAAACGAAAAAAATTAGATATAAGTACACATGTTATTCTAACTGTTTAATATGTCCTCTCTGTTGGCGGATGCATTCTTTACATCTTCTACGAACTGAGAATATTACTCTTCCAAGAGTATTCCGTTTAATTGATCCTACAACTTCAAAAATATTTTCTCTAAAGATTTCTCGAGGTTTAAGGAGGATTATTAGTTGTGGTTAGTTGTTTGTAGTTGTTTGTCTTTGTTTTGTATAAGATGAAAACCAGCCTGCCAAAAAAAAAAATAAGTCAATGTGTTATTAACCTATGGCCTACTATTCAAAGGCGGTAAGTTTCCCTATTCCAATTTTCAGTGCGATTAATTTAACAGAAATATTTCATTTGATTAATAATTTTTCAAAAGAAAAAATTCATTGCGATAATAAAACAGTCTTTTTTTTAAATTCCACAAAATCACAAAAATGTCTGTTGTTAATAAATATCTCTTGCAAATAAATACCACAAAAACCAAGACTTGATATAAAAGGTTTATTAGCAGCATCAATTACCAAAACAGAATTCGATAGATATTACCGAAAAGCTATCTTTTTGTTTTTTTTTTTTAAATTGCTAAGATTTGGTTTTGTTAAAATATATATTTTTTTGCTTAAACACAAATAACATTTTTAAAATATTATTTTGTTTGTAAAACACAGATTTGTATCGTACCTACTTAATAAGAGGAACTGACAAGAAGAGCATTATTGAAAAGACGTCGGGTCGGCGGTGCCAAATGTATTATTACATATTTTTTTAAAATATTTTTAAAATTGTTAAATAACAAGTGGGGTATTGTTAAAAAGAGAACTTTAAAAGCTATTCAAATATCGAAAAATTAAAAATGGCCGTCATATAAAAGTCGAAAATATTGGTTAGTAACTAAAAAACAAAAGACGACCGAAAAACAAGATTGGTGGCAAAATCTTCGTCGCCAAAAAGTGTCCCAATAATATCATAGTTTAAATCATGACAAAATTAAAACAAATGCATTACGAACAAAAATTAAACGATTTTCACTTTTTCGATAACATCTTCAGAACTAAATTTTTAGGAAAAAAAATAGCTGCACAGTCAAAATTAGCATTAAATTATCTAAAACTTTCCCACACACCATATGCACATTACTATACTGTGGAGCAAACTAGCAGAAACCGATAAATAAATACATTTTTTCTATATTTTGAGCTAAATATCGATACATACTAACCTTGTAATGCTTTCTTGTAAATTACACGAAATTCAAATAAAATCTATAATTCTTTTTTTAATATTATGTACAGAACTATTAAGTACAAGCAAATAAAAATAAATCTAAATTTTATTAGACGATGAAAATAAAAAGTAACATCTGTTATTATCGTGAAATAAAGATTTGGAGGAGAAGGGAAAAGTTCTGCGGGTAGCAGGTTCCGTAGTCTGGACACTCTAGGGATGAAGAAACCAACAAAAAGGAAAAATTCGAGGCCTCTCAAGTTGAACTGTAAAAGAATGCATAAAAGTGGCGCTCCGTGTTGCTCTAGTGGGAGCTGACAGAGAAGAAATTATACTGGCCAACTCCTCGGAGAAGAGAGCATGAAAATACATATAAAAGAGCAACAGATCCCCTAGAGTCCGTCGGTGGGTAAGAGGTGCAAGCTTTTTTGTAAGTGCGAGATCATTAATAAGGCAAACAGCTCTTTTCTGGAAGAAATCGCGAATTCCAAGAGTTGCAAGAGCCGCCATACCCCAGACATGAAAACAATATTCTAAAAAGGGTCTGATTTGGGATACATTCAGGGTATACAGATTAGAAGAAAAGAAATACTTTCTGGTCGAAAGAGGGATCCAAGATTTTTTGAAGCTGCTGAGGCTATGGATGCAATGTGTTAGTGCCAGTTAAGGTTATTCTTAAAAGTAACGCCAACAATTACAATTAAATGACTTTTGGTCTGCAGAACTTGGCCGCTCATATATAACGGATGACCATTGGCAGACTTTTTCCGCGACAGCGAATATGACCGTATTTTGAAAGCATTATTTTGGACACGCTTTTTTGCACCTCAATCCAACATTACTTTAAGGTTTTGTGAAAGAGATATCTGCATTGACCTACGCTTGTTTACCAAAACAAGCTATATAGAGTGGAGGGTACTGTCGTCAGCAAAACTATAAGTAGGATTGATTGTGGAAGAGACAAGATCGTTAACGTGAAGAAGAAACAGAGTTGGTGCCAGGACTGAGCCTGGGCCACCCCGGCCTTAATTTGGTATAAGCTAGAAGAATGACCATTTACAATAACTGATATACGTCGATAAGAAAGGAAACTGGAGAGCCAAGAACAAAGCTTAGAAGACCGTAGAAAGGAAGTTTGTTAAGAAGCGAATTATGCTTTGGAAATATCAAGAACAACAATCTGGGATTCACCAAGAAACTAAAGAGAATTGTTTCAGTTGTGTAAGACAAAGGTATACTACGTATACTAAATATTTTTGTATTTAAAAATTCATGATTCTTTTAATACCTTAAAAACAAGTAAAAAAAGAAATATAAGTCTATAGTTAGAAGGAGGAGTTATGGATTTTTTTTTTTGGGGGGGTGAAAGCTCGGAAGCACATTTTTTAAGATGATATTGCTGGTATGCCATCCAGCACAGACGATTATTTGATATTAAAAGAATAAAGGATACGCTTGATCTGTTTGTCTTTAAAAATGATGTTGGGTATTTTATGAGGAACAGGGGCAACAGTTGGAAGAGAAAGATTAATGGGAGGATCAAGCGTAGAATTTGCAGCAAATTTTTTGGCAAACAGTTTAGCTTTTTCTTTGGTAATAGAAACAATTTAATTTTTAAACATTAAGGGATGGATAAATATTTGAAAAAGGATCCTTTAGATATAAGGAATATACCTAGTGAGAATTATGGGTGGGAACCCTAGGGAAGTGGGTAGGTTCCATAATTATTGGTGAACGAGTTCCTGATTGCGAAGGTTTCGGCCGCTTTGCCTTGTGTGTCAGTTTTTGTAGAACCTAACCAGACCTTATTATGAAAAATAAAATAAAATAAAATAAAAAGATGATTACTTCAGCCAATGGTGTCCTGGAAATAATGATGTCAATCTTCATTGAAAATAAGTCAAAGAACACGGTTTGGAAATTGTCAGATGTAAAGCAGATGAATTTGGTAAAAACGTAAATTTAAGCTAAAAAAATACAGGCGCATTTGATTCGAGGTTACAAACTCTAGCACCAAGCCAGCTCGTTACGAACGTAAGCACATACGCCGTAAATGATATCAAACTATTCGACGGTGACCTCCCAAATATACCAGTCACCTGAAAAACCGACTGGAGGGGTATTTTACCTCCAGAATAATTTACTTTCGTGGGTTCCATCATCACTATTTTTAAATTTTATTATAGAGAAAAAGAAGAGAAAGAAGGAAAACTGACTCACCCACCCAGAATTCGAAACGTCCAATAAGACTTCACAAGTCCTTTAAAGAGCAGGTAGGGTGGTATCACCTCAGGCAAGGAAAAACTCCTCTACCGCCTGCTAAATGTTACCATTTAACCCAGGTAACTTGTGTCCGTGGGAGCGTCAAATCTCAAAGTTGTGACGATACCATGCTACAACACTGATTGGTAAATAAAAATGGAGTTGACCCGATTGGGAAATTTTGACATGTGTATTCTTAGTGGTTCACCGTACTTTGTTGGAAATTTTATACTCAGTGAGTTAAGATTACGTTTTGTGTTTTGTTTCGTATTTATTATGGAAGATGGAGAATCAAGGGTATTAGAAATTAGTACAAAAAGTGTTAAAGACTAAAAAATGACACAAAAAACAGAAACTGTAAAAGCAAAGGTTAAAAAAAAAGAATTCGTTGGGTTACATTATCTAATTTTTTAGATATTATGATAGCTATCCTAATTTTGGCAACTTAATTAGAGTTTGCAATCACAATGGCCCTACATATATGTATATATATATATATATATATATATATATATATATATATATATATATATATATATATATATATATATATATATATATATATATATATATATATATATATATATATATATATATCACTGTCAAAGTATTGTAGCGAATGATATACGAGCTAGCGATATGAAATTAGGGGATTATAACAGAGTTAGCGAGAAAACAATCAAGGTAGGTAGGAGGAGTTTTTTTTAAATGTTTTAATATGAAAAAAGACAAAATAAATCACATTACTAAAATCATATAAAATAGGAATATTCCAAAAGAAAATCAAGGCGGTAATCACTGTCCGGTAAATTTATTGTCCAAAAATAATAAAGGAAGCAAGTTTAATGTCAAATTAAAAAGAATGGTAAGTCATTATAACAGGCAAAAAAAAATATTTGGTCTCCGATTTAAACATAAAATAATTACTTAAGATACACCTCAGTCCATATAAAGGTAAATATTAAGTAAACTTTCCATGGTTAGTAGGATATGCGTAAAAGATTTTAGCATTGAGTTTTTAATTCCAGCCTTAGACGTTAGCGCAAAATGTACTAGGCTTAAATACAAGATCAAGAATCAGTAAATGTTCGCACCAACTTCACACTTAACAAAAAGAGGGCTAAAGCTTTTTATACTTTGTTAAAACAAAGTCCCAAGAACTCAATTACTTTTTCTTTGATATGCAGCAGATTCAGCCTTTACCCCGAACGCCTATTAACGATGCGTTTGATGTACAGTACGTACAGCAGGTCAGCATGTACGTTCCTTATTCGAGATAGGATCTGCACTTTTAAACTTTGAAGTATGGAAATAATGTGGTGCTTTGCCTTTTCTGCGACGGATGTGACGGAAAAAATAAAAACTCTCTTGTTATTATCTCTTTTGGTTAAAATTTAAGATTCCAATTTAAGTCACAGAAATATAACTTGTACTTCCTGTGATGGGCCATTCCTTTTTACCGACCAACCGGGTATTCAAGGGAATTCAAGAGGGTAGAAAAGCTCTCAAAAATGTTGAAAGGAAACAAAACATTTATGAAAAAGTATACAAAATTTATATATACAAGTAAGAAAAAATTCGGAAAATTATTTAAAACTAAATTTTATGAAATAGACCTATGAAAGAAAAAAATGACATGGGGCATTCCGGAAAAAAAGTTACGTCTGCATTTGCTCAATTCACAGTTTGATAAAGGCTGGAGAAGTTGCAGTGTTATAAAGCATTATTACATAAAAACGCTTTCATCACTAACGAGGAGTGAACAATATGTTCACATTTAATTATTCTTAAAAACATTCTTTTAAGTTTTGTTTTGGTGGTAGCACTTTTCTTGCAGAATGCTTTTATTTTGTGAAATTTACCGATAATAGAAACATCCGTTCATGTTAATTATTTAGTTTTTATTTAAAATTCATCGAAAAAAATATGATAACTGGTGCTCTATCAGAACTTACTACCTATACTTATTGTTAGTTAAAATCAGAAATTTAAACATAAACCGATACATGTCTAATTTTATTTTAAAAGCAATTAATATATTTTTTCTTGTTCAAAGTATTTTATTTTTTGGATTAAGCTGTTTTCTGCTAATATTTCAAAATTAAATAATATGGATGTATCGTTTTTTGCATGTTTGCTTCACCATTAACCCAGTTTAACTGGCAATGGAAATAACCACTTTGTTGTAAATATGCTGTTAAGATAATTTCAACTTTTTGAGTGTTTACATTTTTTGTGTTGATTTTACCAAAATAGGATAGTATTATATTCCTCTTTTAATACACGTTTTCTTTATTTTTAATTTAATTACAAATTTGGAATGAATGTGATCTAATTATAGATAGTTATAGAATTTATTTTTATTTATTTAAAAATGTTATTTTTTTAACGTAAAAATGAAAGTTTTGACTTAGTATTCAAATACTAGATATTACAATTCAAATACTAATGCAAGTCTTTGGGCTCGAGTACTGGCCCGAATACTTTTTTAACTAAAATAGTCGATAACAAGTTCACTAGTTAAAAAGATTACTTATTTTTTTAAAATAAATTAAACCAACCACTTTTTGACGAATAACCCTATTAAGAATAAGTACTATTCAAGTTTTCAGAAGAGCCAAATGGAAATTTTTAATAACGAAAAGGCTGCTCTGACAATGTTTGGCAAATGTAAAAAAACAACTTTACTTTCAAAAACACAATAAAAGGTATACGGACGAAACAAAAGTGGTTGCATTTTATCACATTAGGTGTGAAAGCATTTAGGGGCGCAGATAAAAAGTAATAACTGATACTAATTACTATCAGTAAAACTGACAAGGTTTAAAGTAAAATATTAAAAATAATTCTTTAATAACATTTTCTTTAGGATTTTTTGCTAAACCCGTAATTGGATTTTTTGTCTTTATCTATCTATCTATAAATTTATCTTTTTATAACATTTAACATACGAGATGTGTTCCAATATTAAACTCTGGCGAGTTTAATATTGGCCTTAAATAAATACAATTTTCAATGTATATATGTTTCTTCCTACATTTTCCAGTTAATTAAAGCAATTACTTTAGGTTTTACTATTAGGTCGTAATCTGTGATGACTTGTACAATTATTAATTTACCTCAGATAAGTCAGACAAATTACAACTTACTCCTTTTAAAGATTTAAGGACATGATATTATTTTTAGTTGCAGAATCGACCATCTGTTAAAAACTGATTGTACGCTTCTTCTTCTCGTATAACTGACCTTCCTGTTTCGTAACTGTTTTTAAGCTGTATTAATAATAATTAATAGATAAATATTTGTCAATGCATCATCTCGGTTCGAAATACCGTTAGTCTCTTTTGTAACTAATTTTACTGGAATATACCGAGTAACCACATGTTTATAAATAAAATTTAGCGATTATTTGGAATTTCAGAAAAATTTATTTTTGTTTTAGGGGGTTCCCAGCAATGTTCATTTTTGGCATTAATGGTAAAACATTGGCAGTTGGTGGCAAGATCATACTGAAATGCATAATTAAAAAGGTAATTTAAACAAATTAAACCATCTTGAAAAAATAACTTAAAATCATGAAGCGATATTATTTACTATACACCCTAAATTAACCAATAAAAACAAAATCAAAAGTGGATAAAAAAAATTAGGGGCCTACAATTTTTTTTGAGGTCGGTGCCAGCAAAGCCATCCTTTTAATTATATTTATTATTTGTTTTTATCTTGGGACAGTCCACGAAGGATGAAGCCTAAGTACCAACGTACCGTGGATGTCTTAAGTGTGGTTGGAGGGAGTTTGTTCATACGGGACTTAAATATTTGGAGATTGGGAGGAGAAGGAAAAACTTCTGCGGGTAGCATGTTTCATAGTCTTGACACTCTAGGTATGAAGGAACGAAGAAAGCGGGAAGTTCGGGGCCTCTCTAACTAAACTGTAAAAGGATACATAAAAATTGCACTACGTGTTGCTCTGTTGGAAGCTGCCAGAAGAGGAATTATACTGGCCAACTCCTCTGAGCAGAAGCCGTGAAAATACCTATAGAAGAGCGACAGATCCCCTTCAGCTCGACGGTGGGCAAGAAGAGGAAGCCCATCTGTAAGCGTGGGATCATTAATAAAACGAACGGCTCTTCTTTGGATGAAGTCCAGAATGCTAAGTGTTGTAGGGGACGCCATTCCCCAGACATGAGAACAATATTCTAAAGAGGGTCTGATTTGGGATACATACAGAGTGTACAGATTGGAAGAAGAGAAATATTTTCTGGCTTGAAAGAGGAATCCAAGCTTTTTTGAAGCTGCCAAAGCTATGGATGTAATGTGATTATTCCAGTTGAGGTTATTCTCAAAAGTAACGCCGACAAGATTAAACGACTCTTTGTTCTGCAGAACTTGGCCGCTCATATGTAAAGGATGAGCATTGGCAGACTTTTTTCGTGACAGCGAACATGACTGTGTTTTCAAGGCATTAAACTGAACAAGATTTTTGACGCCCCAATCCAAGATAAGTTTGAGGTCTTGTGAAAGAGATATCTGCATTGACCTGCGCTTGTTTTCCAAATCAGAATTACATGGTGGCTTAAGAAATTGAATACTAGAGTGGAGGGTACTATCGTCAGCAAAACTATGAATGGGATTGATTGTGAAAGAAAGAAGATCGTTAATGTGTAGAAGAAACACCGTGGGTGCCAGCAATGAGCCCTGAGGCACCCCATTAATTACCCATTAATTTGGTAGAAGCTGGAAGAATGACCATCTACAGTAACTGACATACGTCGATTAGAAAGAAAACTGAAAAGCCAAGAGCAAAGCTTTGGTGGAAGACCGTAAGAAGGAAGTTTGTTAAGAAGCCCATCATGCCAGACCTGATCGAAAGCTTTGGATATGTCAAGAGCAACAATCCGGGATTTACCAAGAAACTCAAGGGATTTGTTCCAGTTGTGTGAGACAAAGTTTATGTGAGTGTGAGATATTTAGTTTATATTCTATGGCTTTGCTAGCACCAATCACCAAAAAGATTGTAGGACCCCAATGTGATTCGTACATACTTTTAATTTCGTTTTGGTTGGTTAATTTAGGGTGTATATAAATATTGTTTTCTTTATAATTTTGAGTTTTTTTTAGGTCGGTTTAATATTTTTAACCAAAAGTTGAAGTTTTTTTTTGGTAATAAATAGTAGCAGGTTTGTTGTAAATATTTAAAGATTTTGTTATATTTGACCAAAGTCTTGAAATGAGTTCCCGTAGCAAGCGTAGTTGTGTTTTAAATGTATTAAACTTAACAATATTTTGTGTTATAATCAAATATTGATAAAAGGTTCTGTAAAATAAAGTCTACATTATGTCGCGTTTGTTTTCCAAACCAGGTTACAAAATAGCTTAAAAAACTGAATATTATAAAAAAGAGTACTATCGTCAGCAAAAAAAAAATAGGAAGAAGATTATTCATGGAAGAAAGAAGGTTATTAATGTGAAGAAAAAATGGAATTTGTGCCGGTACTGAGCCCTGGGATACACAAGCATTAACTTGATGAAAGCTAGTAGAGTGACCATCTACAATAACTGGCATATGTACGTTGATTTGAAAGTCACGTAGAGATCCAGAAACAACGTTTGGGTGAAAGGTGGAAGACCGTAGAAAGCAAGTTGTGCTAGACTTGGTCACAAGCCTTTGATAGGTCAAAAGAAACGATTTGGGATTCACTAAAGAACTCAAGAGACTTAATCAAATTACTTAAAACTTGTAAAAGAAAATCAGTTCTGTCCAAGGTTGTGGATCTTTTTTAATGGAATCCGTACTTCAATCATTTAAACTTTTTAAATTAATAAGGGTCTGTAACTAGAGGCGAAAGATCCTTTCCTGGAACCGGGTTACATTTTTAATATACAAGCGAGTTTCCTGCTCTCCCAAAAATTCCGGTATCATCAGAAATTTAAAAGGGGTGATAAGTTAAGATACATAAAAGTTTAAAAGAAAATTTTTTAAACGCCTCGAGAATTTAATTAAAAATACGATTTTCAATGAATAAGCTTAAAATGCTTGACCTTAAATATGATTTGAACATATAATTGGAAGAAAACTATTAAGAATGAGTTTGATTTTTTCGTAAGAGGAAAAACAACTTCGCCTTTATCAGGTAGGATCAACGAAAAAGTGGATTAACCAGCGAGACAGGGATCATCCACTCCATACTTTGGACAAGAACCTACCCTTGGAGTGACCAAAACCACAGCACGAGGGCAAACTAGGTACTGAATCCGAAACAAAAAAGAGGAATGCTGGTCCAGAATCAGTAGACATGGAAAATGCTTCATAAAGGGCCCATCCAAAAGAAAGAAAAAACAACTACTCAAACAAAGTAGGAAAAGACTTCGCATAACAGTAGGCCTGCTAACAAGGGCACGGTAGCCTTAGAGGACACTTACACAAGATAGCCTTATTCAATGGGGATCCAAGTTGCAGAAAGTGCGATGAGGGGAAAGAAACAGCCTATCACATCCTATGCGAATGTGAAGCGTTGAATCACAAAAGACGGGCATTATTTGGACAATCGAAAATGAGCCCACAGGAATATATCAACCAACCAGTCTCGGGGTTATACAGACTTGCAGAGAAGGAACAAGACTAGTGGAAGGATTAATATAAAAAAAAATGAAAGATTAGGCGGCTTACGAAATTATTTATACAGATAGTAAGCAAGCATTACTAGGCCTGAAGAGCCTACGCATCATTTCGGGACTTGTACTAGAATGTCATCAAGCCCTGACTAACATCTTTTTAAATAATCTGGTTAACCTAGCCTGGATCAAGGGGCATGACATATCTAAAGGTAATCATACCGCTGACTCGCTGGCCAGCGGGGCTGCGGGACGGAAACTAGTTGGTCCCGTCCCCACCAGTGGATTGACAACAACAGCGATTAAAGACATCATTAAAGAATACTCACATCGACTATTTAAAGAAAAATGTGATGATACTACGAACTGCAACTTCGCAATAATAATGCTGAGGTATCCAGACAAACCAATAGCAAAAGAAAACCTTATGATGTCCAGAAGGAACCTCCGAATACTAACGGGTGTTCTAACTGGCCACTGCGGGCTACGAGGACACCTATTTAAAATGGGTCTAATGGACACAGGATTATGTAGAGGCTGTGAATAAGAAAATGAGACCGTGGAACACATTCTTTGCGATTGTCCCGCCCTCACATTTAAACGGAACTCCATGCTGGGCCCGAACTGGCCATTACTGGCCGAAATTAGGGAGATTCAACATAAAGACGCGTCAGCTATTTCAAATCAATAGGTTGGACGACGCAGTAAATCTCCCGCCTACAAGAGGAAGCACAAAGGACCTACTGAGGTCTAGGTGCAGTGGTATATTACCACCCTCTGAACATTCAGATCAGGTAGATTAGGCTCAAAAGGCCAGGAGGCTGCGCTAACCCTGGTGGTAAATTAAGACGGCTCCTAGGAAAAAAAAGGGTAAGATCGCAAAAAATTAATACAAAAGTTTTAAGTAAGGTTTTTCTTCGAAGCATCAAAAGAATTTCCTGTCATTTGAGTAAGACAGGACTTTGTTTGTCATGCGACTGTCAAAATACTCATTGGCCTCCGAAATAGTTTATTTGTATTAGTTTCTTGCTTATTTAGATTTTTTTTTTGGTATTTTTTCATATTTTATGAATATTGCAAATATGCATTATAACATAAAATGAAAATTTTCTCGTCTAAAATAAAAATAACAGGAATCCATAACAAAAATAAAATCTATAAGGAACATTTTCTTTTGTGTGTCTATTTGTGAGTGGGAAATTTTATATTTTATTAGATAGCATGAAGTCCAAAGTAAATTAAGTTTTGATTCCCCTTTGTTTCGGGTTAATTAAACTTTAAGGATTAAAGCACAATTCCTTAGTTAAATTGCATTCTGACTGCCGATTTATAAACGTTTTGTTGGCGTTGCCGTTTCGCTGGGGTTAACGCTTGAACGGCAACTAAGTTGCAAGCCAACAGCAGTGAGGGCGTTTATAATCGTTACATTAAACGCCAGAAGTTTAACTTACAAACGAAAACTGCAACAACAGCGGAAATAGGAACGCCAAGTTTATAAATTGACCTTTATTTATTATCCATCAAAGCTAACAAACCAAAACTAACCAGAACTAACCAAGACTAACCTGAACTAACCACAATCCCTGTAATTATCTATCTATTATATTTTTGCTGTTTCCTGTAATGCATAAAAGCATCAATAAAGTAACAATAATATAAATATGATAATATCAAATTCTTAACACTGCCACCAAATCTTAAGTTCTAGTACTGAAATAGGTATTTACAGCATATAACCTTTTGTTTTTTATTTTACTACTGTTATGGTTTTAACATAAAATAAAACTGACATTGTCAAAAGTAAAATCTTTATAAGAAAGTTAAATCTGCTGTATTTACGTTTTTAATGAAATTTATTAATTATTATTTAATATTTATAAATTATACTTTAAAATCAAAATACCCACTAGGAAGCTTCTCAGAAGCAACAAGCTGAAAAACCAAACGTTCCTTATCCTGTCTTAAACTATTTATTTTGAAATACTAATATATGGGCTTAAGTTACTTAATTGTACATGACAAGTGCTATTACAGCTGAACAATTATTTGCAAGCTTTCTACCTAGTTTATATAAGCATAGATCCAACAGTCAAGACAACTTTTAGATATACCACTTTATATAAAAGAATACTACTCCTTATATTGAATGTGCAGTATCATATAGTATCAGCATGATATAAATCGAAAATTGTATCACACACCATCGCTTTGGAACATTGTAAAATTAAAACAAAGACACTAGAGTAAATAAAATTTTTAAAAAAGTACAACTTATGGACTAACAACTTTTTTTTATTTTGGTATGATCTTGTAATAACTGACTAATGGGTTTTACTAAAACTACCTTCGCAAATACTTACTTTTACTAAAATATAAGATTTATCCAATACAAGTACACCTAATCCGTTGGTAAGTAATAATCCAAGAAGGTCACAGTAATTTAAATATCCACTTGTGATATTCCGCAAGTATTCACACAGCAATTCAACAAAAAAAATAAATCCACTTAACCTTCACGCGCCAAAACTGTATCACCGTTCACAAGAAATATCTTTGCGCTGTTACGTGGCCGCGAGGTCCTCGAGATACCATTCTTTGACGGCCGGCACGAATACCGAGCACCTACTAACAACCAGCGAGATCAGCGCGATTTCTACAGTTCTCTCCCATACACACAATCGGTTTTTTTCTTAAATCCCGTAAGGTAAATAATCGTTTAAAGCTCGGTTTACAATCTACCTTTCAACTTGATAGTACATGAACAAAGCACAACTTACGTTGAGTATGATGGTACTTAGACCATGAATACGATTACATTATATTTTTCTTGTGATTGATTTATATGATGATAAGTTTTAACACATAATGGTTTTAATTTCTTTGATTTTTATCACATTACCATTTTTTTATTTATTTCATATAGTTAAATTTTTTCTTACTCCATCCTAAACCAGAAATTATCCCAATTATAAATAAAAAAATAGTTTTCAATAGTTAATAAATTTTCTTTGGGGGTGCTTACTGAAAATTTTTATTTTCATTTTTTATTTTTTTTATTGGTTAAATATTATATTTTAATTACAAAATTGCTAGATTATAACTAAGGAACCTAGAAACCTCATCAGTAAATAAAACGTTTACAGACTTGCTGCCTGGTCACCATCTTATATAATAGCGGCTATTTCACAATATTTATCTGCTTATATATTAGTAACTGCTTTACACAAGTGTCCTGTCGTATCCCAATTAATACATCCCATTTTTACAAGTCCCAATAACAAAACTTAACTAAAATACGTCGACAAATTTTAATGGTTGGATTGTTTTTCTAGAACTTTTTGGAACTATAATAAGCTTCCAGCACTGTTTAGTGTCCAAAGTCAAATAATTTAGCACAGATAACTGTATAACTATACACAAAATGTATTGGAATATATGAGGCTATTTTAGCAAAAGTGACATAAGTTACAATATGCATAATTAAATAAAATACAATAATGCCCATGCTACCTTTGACAACATTTCAAAGGCCGCAGAGGTCATTGTTATCTCAAAATTTATCTTTTAAACTAATAATTTTTATATAAAAACACAATTTTGCAATTTTTGCGCTACTTTTTCTCTGACGACCTCATATATCAGCTAAGAGACATTTTACCGAAAAGAACAGGAAAATAGCCTTAATGCTAGGCCAAAAACAACATTAACTTAACAGAATAACGCTTCAGACCATCAAAGAGGGTTATACGATCCTTTGGGGTTATTATTAACAGCTTAAAGAAAAAGGTTAGAGAGGGATACGAAGAAGTACATGACTAAACCTTCTAGTTTCCTTGCAGACTCAGTATTAACAATCAAACATCCACCAACAGCGAATGTGGACGCTCCTGTCTTGATTAGCTTTAGAGCCTAGAGCATATGGTACAAGGAAGCGACTTGACCAGCATAAGACGGCGCCAATTACGAAAGAGGAGTCAAAAAGTATTCTAGATGGTGTAACAAAGTATTCTGCACCTGATCCGGATGGTTTTAACAGCTAGTGGTGAAAGAAATTCCCCGTACACATTCGTATTTAGCCAAAATTTTCGGTTCTTGGCTCAATGGGGACACTCAATTTTCTGAGTAGTTTGTAGAATGCCGAATTATATTGATACCGAAAAAAAAGAAGTTTTAAAACAACCAAAAAACTGTAGACTGATCATTTGCCTGAATAACTGCTACAAGGCTTTTATCAAAAATCTTATATTCTAGAACGTTAAATTATATATTTTTTGATGTAAAGAAGCAGCGCGGAATTAATAGTTGCAAAGAGTATATCTTAATCGATAGATGCATTTCACAGGACTTGGACAAATACAAACGCAAACTTAATATGCCGTGGATTGATTACAAAAAAGCATTTGGCATAATATCTCACGAATTACTGTTGCATCTGCTTAAAGATCTTAAGGTTTCTGTTAACCTAAAAGTCAATGAGCACATAACACATGTTTCATGAAATGTTTATTACAGGTAGAAATTTCACATAGTTATTCGGATAGGAAAGATGAGTAGGTAATCGACTGATTGCCTAACTTGCCTTCCTACCTTCCACGCAACTTTTATTTTCATGGCTGTCAGTTGTTAAAGCCCGCAAAAAGTGGTTGGCTTTTTGCAAATATTTTTTACCATATATATAATAATTAAGCCGCTATTAAAATTTCAGGGTGAATCAAACACATTTTTTTAGAAATACATCTTTGGGGTGGTTAGTTGTGGTGTGGTGGTTCAAAATTAACCCCTACCCCTCCCAAAGTGCTTGTCTTTTTTAGTTTTAATTCTAAACCAAACTATCTTTTAAATGGTCTTTGTTGGCTTTTAAAGAAAACACTTCTTTTGACAAAAAAATTAACACCTTTTCTGTATGTAAACTTTCTATCTGAATCAAACACTTCGTGGGTTCTTGGTCGTTGCATTGATAAATTAAGCACCTGATGTCACTGTGGAATCAAAATTCTCCATAACATCGGAAGCACAAAGAAATCTTACAAAGCCCAGTATATTTAATAGGGGTGTATTTCAGACTGACTCATTTAGCGCTTTTTTGTATATCTTTACGTTCCGTGTCCGTGTTTCTTCGGCAGAGAAATGCCGATGGAGGTGTTATAGGTAAGGTTAATGCAAACCATGGGAATCCGAATTATCTAAATTGGCTAGCAGTGCGATTGTTTGCCCTGATTATCGGTATTTTGTGGGGTCTAAAGGATTATGTATTAAGGTAGCTGAGATAAATTCCTGCATGTCCAATTCCAGCTGAGTAACAGGTTATAAAAATGCAATAAAATTGCATAAAAGTTGGATACATTTTTTGCAAGTTAAAATCTGTAATTGGATCAAGTTTTACAGAATTTGGTGGTAGGTTGATAAAAATAGACGCACTGGTTTGAACGACTTTGTATTATAGGCATACTTTAATTGCTTTTTTGCATGTTGTACAGTAATCACTACATTAAAGACCTCAAAATGATACAGTAATAGACCATTTTACAGCATAGCAACCATTACTTTATAAAAACACATTTTAACAAGAAAGAAAAACGTTTATTTTAAACAGTTCCCGCCAATCAGAAGTTCCATACTTAACTGCAACTATTAAAGGCTCGAAAACACCCAAAAAGAGCGAAGAAAATCTGACGCGAATGTGACGTTTGGAAAATCAAATGCGGATTAAATGACAATTTTTTTCATTTCTATAGCAATGCATACAAAAAAAGTGTAAACCAGGTTAGACAAGTAAGTAAGTTTTTTATTAAATGGATTAATGGACAATTTTTTTAATTTTTTTATTAATTGTCTTCAAAACGCGAAAAAATACTTTTACTTTACTCTTATGAAATACGTACCATACTTGTCAAGTAAGATTCCACTTTTGTGTACTTGATACGTAATATACTATTAAGAATTATGAGAAGAAAAATAAGCACCAAAATAAACTATTGTAGTATTTTATGGTATCTTTTAAACAACGCATTAGTGTCACCACGGATGCCAGACAAATATTTACTTTCCCTGACAGTCTAAAGCCAAGATAATCACTACACTACAAAGTCTTGTTGCAAATATGTGCACATAAATAATATCTAAGTTTTCCCGATTACCAATACAAATTATTTCATTATTGCAGTGTTACAGCTTATTTATTAAGATACATATAAAGTAATTTATGTAAAATGCATGTTTACTTAAGAAAACCAGTTATGCAATATTTTAATTTTTAATTTTAGAAAAACAATGTATACAATTCTAGTACATAATAAAAATATTTGTTAAGCTAACAATCTTTAAAAATAACGAATAAAATGGACTAAACATAATAGATGATTGTTTAATTTACTCCTTGGAGCTTTTAAATTGCCCCTGGTCCTTGTGGATGTTCTTTTAGATTAAGCCAACTATATTTTGTTAAAATATTTTAAAATTAGTATTTTAAAAATTACTTAAATATTTGCCAAAAGAACCAAAAAGCTGTAAAAATGTTTTTTTCCCATATTCTTCTTGCATAAATGTAAACTTGCAGCAATTTTCAAATACCAAAAGTGCGCGTGCGCGGATTAGAAAAAAAAATCACAAAAAATTTTTAAAACTGTACATGGAGAAAGAATATTTATTAATACAGACGGATCACTAAAAAAACTTGCCAAGCCAAAAAGGATTGGAACAAAATTGTGGACAGAACTTGACCTAATTTTACATCTCGGTAATTTAAGAGGCGAATATTTTTGGTTATGAACTTGGCTCCTCTTTTACAATAGTGTTATAGGTAGGATTTGTTTAACGAAGAAAATATTTTACGTAAAGGCATGCTTTAGGATTTCACTAAACCTTATATTTGATCTTAAAAATGCATAGGTATAACACAGCAAGTTATAGAATGAACATCAAAAAACTTTTTAAAATATTTATCCAAATACCTAATAATTTCTGGATATCTCAAACTTAGCAAAATTGTCGTGAAAAACGATGCAGCTATATTGGTTTTTGAGTTTTGTGCCAGGCTTGATTATGGGCCAAACAAATTGAAACATACTTTACGATGATGTTCTAAGTCAGCGCTCGCTGAAGATCGGACAACGAACATCAAAACTAATAAATAATGCATATTGCAGAAGATCGCATAGGTATGAAGGTGCATAAAATGATATTTACACCCCAAAAAAATAGATGCAATACTGCTTAAGGGTACAAGAAGTCAAGCACATCCAAATCCTACAGGACTCAGCCAGAGCTTTTACTTAAACTACAATTTACCTAAGCATAATTCTAGATAAATAACACAGGTCCACAAAAAAGTGGTGTGTGCTGGGTGTCGGACTAAGATTTTCTGACGTATTTTTTTCTGCTGAACACCAATCTGAAGTCAAAATTGAGGGGTCAAACAGCAAAAAATCGAGAAGAGGCGTAATTTCAGATATTAAAGATTTTTTTTGTTTAAAACGTCAATATTTCAAAAACTATACATGATACACCGAACTTTACAGAACACAAACTATGTATTTTTACAAGACCTTTCGTTAAAGTTATATAACCTTTTTATCTTAATGCAATATTTTTGGAGTTTTTGAATATAAATAATTTATATTAAAAAAAAAAACAAAAATCACATCCTATTGGGACTGAAATTGTTTGTCAAAATAACATTTTCGTTTGTATCTCCTTTATTAGTAATCTTATCAAAAATGTTTATATATTTTTTTATATAGGCAATTTAGAAAGCTTTATTTTTTGTTTTATGAAATTTTTTGTAACTCTAATAGTTTATGTAGTCGCAGGCCCAACATTCCGTGGTAGCAGGTTTTCGCCGGTAAATGTACCGTGTCGGTTTTTTGGGGTTTTTTGCTGTTTAACCCTCAATTTTGACTTCAGGTTCGTGTTCAGCGGAAGAAAATCACCACCCAGTCCGACACCCACCACACACCACTTTTTTTGCGGGCGTGTGTAATCAGTTAAAACATATAAGAGATCTGACAAATAAAACCAGTTGAATTATAATAATCCCAAAATGTGACAGGCGTAGCAGCTGTAAAATGGTCATTTTGTAATATTTTAAAAATTACAAATACAAATTGCATCTGCGTGTAAGTCGTTGGAATCTAGTTAAATATCGGCTTAATATCGATAGGTATAATAATTACAGAAAAAAACTTTTAAACGGGAACAGGGATAAGAAGATTACATTGAAAAATAGAGCAAGTAAGACACACTTACAATCGGCGAAAAAAGATTTAAAAAGGGAATTAAAGCAGAATAGACCAAAAGAACTATTAGCAACATACACAAATGGATTAAAAAAAAACTAACTAGCTAGTGTTTTTTGTACATTTGCCTAAGTAGTTATCTTAGATGATATGGACGGATGCACACTATTATCAATTTAACAAAGTGACAAACAGAGCTGGCACGGATCCTTCAAAAACGAAATCCATTTACGGATCCGGATCGTCGTAAAGGAATCGAATCACCAATACGAATAATTATTTTTTTAAGAAAAGAAGAAATCGAATCCAGGGAATCGCTTTTTATTTATCGGATCACGAATCCGGATCATCTTTAGTTTTTATATTTACAAATGGTAACTACGACTACGATACGAATGATACTACATAATCCAGATGATAAATCACTCCCGAGCAGCGAAATATATTTTTAGTCGTATTTTAAAGCGCTCTAACTCTTAGCCAAATTAGTTTTTGGTAAATATTCCTCAAATTTGAATACGTTATTTCTAAGATCAACATGAAACCACCCTTAAATGGAACATTTTTTCTAACTGTATTCCAAAACTTGCGATACTAGATCTTTACTGGGTTTTTAAATATGATTCTTAAAATAACCTTAAGCAACTTATAAATGGGACATCTTATTGTAATTTGGCAGGAAGTTTTACAAGTACCAGTTAATAATTTCTCTGCTTGCGAAATGTAAAAATGCATCAAATTTTAAATTCATTTTTGTAATACACCCTGAATAAATATAATAAAACGTCCCATTTAATAGTCCCTCCGGGTTATCTAAACTATAACATATTAAAAGATTATGAAGCAATCAAAACATTTAGGACCAAATGCAAGTTAGTTAGCATATTATGATTAAAAATTACATGTGTGGTGTGTTTCCCTAATGAAAGATTTTATTGGAAAGATGTTTTGAAATTCTTTATCTTCATTTCGGAAAATCAATGTGGTGCTGATTAAGATTCTCAGAAAAAAAATTGAAATTTAAAATGGAAGAATTAAAATGGCGCATTTTGGCATTTATAAACCTATTTGCCTTAATTCAGGATATAATGGTTTTAAAAAAATTTGGAAATTAATTATTTTAGGTCAAAATTTTTAAATTTGTCCCAAATTAGAAATATAAGAAATCAATTCCTTTTGAAACCGGATCCTTTCAAAAAGGAAACAATTCCGGATCATTTTAAAATTATATAACGAATACGGATCACGGATCCTATATTTAAAATAGAATCGATTCAACCCTTCGAATCCTTTAAAAGGAATCGATTGCTGGATTCAATTTCAAATGGATTTAATAGCCACTCAGCTGGGGTGGTTAGAAATCAGAGAGAAAACACAGACATAAAAATAGAGGTGGTTGGTTTTAGGCTGCAGATATCCGACAGTACCTTGAACCCAGTATCTGGTGTCTTTAAAGTTTTCTCCAACTCTTAAAAAATAAGTGCCTTGATTTAACCGTATTAACCTTAAATAGTTAATATATTTTTCGGTTTGGATATTTACCTTCCTATTCTTTAATAACGACTTATTTGGCTAAAAAAATGTTATATTTTTCACCAAATTGGGGAAGTTATTTTTTTTTAATTTACAATTTAAAAAATACATGTAAAACGGCTTACTAAAAGTAATGAATTTAAAATATATAAATCTATTTTTCAACAATATTTTTAAAATAAGTGCTTTCGTTGCTCCATGTCACATAATTAAAAAAATATCAACTATCAGAAACATGCTTTTAAAGAGTACATAATATAATATATACCTAAAAAATTAATAGAAATAATGCAATTAATATTATTATTGATATTAAAATGTAGTACCTTTTAAATTATATATTGCAATGTTTCTTAAGGCACTTGTATAAATGTATGTTGTGTTTGATACTGTTACAATTTTATTAAGTATGCCTATTAATTAAGTCATATAAATTATTAAAGGACACAATTTTCAGGCAGTATACATTATCCGGATAAACATGCATTATTACACAATTAATAAATGTTATAACCACAAGAAACAGGAAGTTTAATGAGAAATTATATCACACGCAAAATTGCTGTGTGTAATTTGATGACCAAGATAACTACTATAATTCAGAGTTGGACTACTGACAATTTTGCTTTTATTATTTCCCAATGAAAGACTAGATAAAAATATCACAACTTTTAAACAATATAAATAATAAATACATGGCACATCGCTAAAAAGAACTAAACAGCACAAAAATATTGCTGTGCAATTTTACTGAAATATTTTTTACCTTTGGTAAAAAGTTTATAATCCTTTTAAGTCATTACTAGGATGTCTTTTCCTTAATTTTTAAACATACTGTCTAAAAATTTTTAAAAATTCGTAATTTTAATAAATACAGTAATAAAAACTACGAAGTCTGTATTAAAAAATAGTTTTAGTAAAGGGCATCTATTTGAATTTTTTGGCCAGACACAAAAACTATAAGTTATTTTACTAAGTTTTAAATATCGCTTAATTTTAAAGTGTGGTTAGACATGGCATTTATTTGTTTATAAATTTTACTGTTTGAAGTAGTTTAGTTTAAATTTGTTTTCGTCGTAGGTAACTAATATTAATCCCTTTATTATTTCCTTTTCATGGTTTAATTGTTATTTATTCTCCACTAATTGTTTTTGCCACTAATAAGAGGTTTTGGTTCCTCATTTAACACATAGAGTATACAGGATGTTTAAAAAAACATATAACATTGCTTAAAGGACCCCACAGACTATAGTTCTTTTTATCCTTCCTAATTTCCGATTAAAACTGCCCAGTCTTACGACCAACAAAAACTTTTATTTCCCTACACTTAATTTAATTTCAAACCGTCTTAATCGCCGAAAGCACTTAATTTAATTTTAAACCGCCTTAAACGCCGAAAACTGCAGTCGTACACAAAAAAACATAAATGAAGCGTGTTTATTTGTCACAAAAATGACGATTAAAGGCGTTCTGCACGTTCCACACACTTCGTTTTCAAATAAAGACGGACGAATCGACGATTAAGATTTCAAGCGCTGCACAAATTTTCACCGACGGTGTTAGGTTCGGTTTTCGCCCACAAACTGGCAATGTTAAGATGGAGGTCTGTGGGGGCCTTATTGGAAGATTTCTTGGCCAAAAATAAGACCAAAATGTTTTAGAAGCAGAGGTCCGAAATAGCCTTATTTTGAAAAAAAAAATCTGAGTTGGGAGTTCATTCATCCTTTCATTTTCAAATCGGGTTTTTCAATTTAAATGAAACTTGTTCAAGTTCAAATATTCACTGAAATACACTTTTTAATGATAAACTTTTATTATTGTTATGGACCAATGGCCTAGCTTGGGGCAATTTTATTATTTTTTTTACCATTATTACGCCATAACTACCTTAGCATTAATATCATTAATAATATGGTACATAATAACATGATACAAACGTTTAACATTAACCATATTTTACATGTACAAACCGTTAACCGCTTACTTGTCGACACAAATGAACCCGCTCTTTAAATTCCTGAAGTACATTTTCCATCTGCATAGGGGTAATAGAATTTACAGCTCTGGTTACTTCATTTCTAAGGTCTTCGATGTTTTGTGGTTAGTTGTGGTAAGATACTAAACAGCTTTTTTTATTGGGTCTACAATCATTAGGAGGTGTTTAGAATAAAGCCACAAAACATCGAAGACCTTAGAAATAAAGTTACCAGAGCTGTAAACTCCCTCTCTCTATGCAAATAGAAAATGATGTACTCTAAAAATTTAAGGAAAGGGTTCTTTGGTGTCGGCATGTAAACGGTAAACGTTATAAACATTTGGTCTAAGCTAATGTTAGAAATTTATAATAAGGTCACTTTGGATTAATTTAAAAATATGTTTATGTATTTTGTTTATTTCCGAAAGTCAATTGTGGAAGTTTTGTTTTTACGGTATTAGGGAAATAGGGTCCATTAAATAAGTTTAAAAAATAGCCATACTCTTTTTTCAACTTTATTTGTTTTTTAACAAAACGATAAAAATGGCGGTTATTATTACATATTTAAACGCCATTTTTTTGAAAACTAGTCAAGATAGGTATAGCCTATGGCTCATGTATTTTCCTAGAATTTCCTGTAGAATCTATTTTGTCGAAAATATTAAAAATCAGCATCCTATTTTGCCATACATTCCACTAAAATTTCAAAATCGCATCATATTTCTGAAAAAAATGATAGACTTTCTAGTAATTTCATAACCCGATATTATTTTGCACTGCCATTAAGTTCGACTCTGGTATTGTTCATTTTTTATTCATTAAACAATTTCCGGCTACCAAGGTTTGTGTTTTTGTTACAGAAAATATGTGGGAGAAATATGCAAAATACTACAATTTGCTATTCTGTTTTAAATGTTACAAAACCAGTTTTGCACAAAAACAAAAATTATTTTTTTTTAATTTATAAAATGCTGTTAGTATACAGGGTGTTTGGGAAAATGCCAAAATTTCCCGGATATAAAAAATACTTGAAAAGAATACCACAAACCCTATTTATATAGACCTTCTCTTCGAAGTTAATGGCAACAAAAGAGCTCCAATGGATTCAAGTTTTTTAGACATAATTATTATACCACCAGGAATATTCCAATTTCTATTCCAAGACACTTTATACCTATCAAAGAGAGTATTGTAAGTTACTCACAGCTGCAGGGACGGACTAGGTAGGTAGGTAGGTTAAAGTGAGTGGACTTTTTACGCCCTCCACTATTGTGGCTCACACCTTTTTATATTTCCCCCAATAGGATCAGACCTTTAATGAATCCGATATCAGATTGGGAGAGAGTTTTTACATCTCCTCTTACTCGTGTTGCTACCGGACACGAGCACAATATGTGTTCTGGTGTCCCTGTCTCCTGGAGAGTATGACGAGAAGACGATTAGATTCCTCATGCCCTCCTCTCCCGGTCTAGTGACGTGGGTAGCTACCAGGTCCTTGTTACACCAGAACTTGTGGAACCAGTTGTTTCTTCTGAGGCCGCATCTCCGGCCTTACCCCATGTTTAAAGCCAGGGAACCCTTTTTCTTATAAAGGCGGTTCTGTCCGCCTTCTGTTTTGATTCAAGGATCCCTTTTTAAGCACCCGTTTGTTCGGGATGGATTAGCCCTTCCCCGTGATACAGGCGCCGGTGACTTCAGGGGCACCTTTCGAAACGGATTCAGCCGTTTCGGTCGGCGCACCTTTGTCTGCTTGTGACCTTGGATGGCACCTCTCGAAACGGATTTATCCGTTTTGGTCAGCGCACCTTTTTCACTTTTTTCCTATGAAAGCGGTTCAGTACGCTTTCTGTTTGGAGCTGGGGAAGTAATAGTCCACCACGACAGAGCCCCGCATTACCGCAGTAAGGCTAGATATTCTGAGAGGTCGCCCTCTATCTCAGAGGCACCGTTGGATACACCTATTTAAGGCACATTATGTCGTTCACTGATCAGCACGGTTTGCTAACACCTTGAGTTAAGCATTGTGTTTATCTTAGCTTCGGATCCCGTTCCATACGCTAGCCAAAAAAATTGCCGATAACGAGCAATGCAGCGCATGTTCCACAAGATCCTACTGGGCCTAACCACGACGACGACGTGTGAACACAGCGGCGGGAGGGACGGACTAGCTGTAACACACACGACCTCGTTTTTATACCCTGTATTGATAAGAACCTTGAACAAGGTTTTCTACGAACCTTGAATTATTGACTAAAAATTAGGTACTCTTCATTCATGTCGCTAATCTTTACTGTTTTCGAAAAAACGTCACTGTATTTACAGTGTTAGTCCCCTAAGTTCTGTGCGGTTGAATACAAAAAAAATTCTGTTACCAACAAAATGGTTTCAATAAAAAATTAAACTTTAAGGTAAAAACTTCGTAAGAAGGTTAAACATAGACTCCGTAAAGTCTGATACACTAGCGAGCACGACGTATTGAGACAATTCATCTTTTTCATATTCAACTCAAAAGAGCTTAGCCGACTAACACTGAAAATAAAGTGACGATTCTTCAAAAACAGTTAGGATTAGCGACCTGAACAAAACGTACTTAATTTTTAGTCAATAGTTAAAGGTTTGTAAAAATGTCGTCCGAAGTTCAATACAGGAAGTAAAAAGGGTGTCATTAGTGTCACTGCTAGTCCGTCCCTGCAGCTGTGAGTAATTCACAATACTTTATTTGATAGTAATCTGAAGAGTCTTACTTGGCATTACATCTTATTAAAATAAAATTGGAACATATCTGGTGGTTCAATAATTATGTCTAAAAAACTTGATTTCATTGGAGCTCTTTGGAAAACAGCCTCCCGGAAGAGGAGGCCTACACGAAAAAAGTTTATATGAGTGTAGTATTCTTTTCCGTGTTTTTTTTTCATACCCGAAAGGTTTCCCACATTTTTCCGGACACAATGTATATAGCACAGGAGATGAGGCATTTTGGCTAGGAATTTTTTTGTCCTGCATGGATTTACTTGAAATTTTTACAGAGGGTAGGAAATAGCCCAAGAATCAAAGTTTATATCATGCCGAGGTGTGCTTTTATCTTGGGGGTGAAATTTTTTCTTACATTTTAACTACATAAATGGATAAAGAAAGTAATTTTAAGTAAAAAATGTTCCATAAATTTTTTTCGTAAAACTAATATTTTTCGAATTATTCGCGATTGAAAGTAAAAGTTTTTCGACGAAAAAATCGACGTTTTTAATGGGATTTTCACGAATAACACTAAATATAAGCATTTCATTAAAAAAAAACTGTAAAAAGCAAAATTGTAGCTTATAAAAAAACTAGAAAAAAATGTTTTTTTGTAATTTCTCTTGAACCAATACAGACCAGACGGCTTGTTAATGGTTAGCTTTTGTTCGTCAAATGTTAAATTTGAAAGATTCAAAGTCATATAGCGGGAATAGTTTGCATTTTTAAAGAAAAACATATAAGGTCCTTTAAAAAGTATATAATAAGACCTTTCTTATAAAAACAAAAAAAAAAGAGTTTTTAGCATGAAAATTGAGCGTGTTATGATAAAAATAAGGTAGATCCCGACTTTTTTCTATGTAAGATCATTAAAAACAATCCCCTAATTCTCCTCTTAATTAAAATGTCTGTCTGTCCGGTAGCGTAGTGGTCAGAGCCTCGGCTCGCCGCGCCGGCGATCCGGGTTCGAATCCCAGCCCCGCCGGGGAGACATATTTAGGTAGTAGTTATTTAAAATAACGTCCGTGGTGGCACAACCGCGTTGCCTAAAAGGTGCTGTGAAATGCAATATTTGCATGTTTCAGTGCTTGGGCAGCGTTGACGGAACTGGGGCAAAAAAGATGGGTTAAACATCGGAAAACCCGGCACTCACTGTACTCTGGTACTTAGGAGTATATATGTATATGTATATGTCTAATATATATAGTATATATGTATATGCAAATTCTTCGTGAGTTGTCACAAAAGATTTAAAAAAAAATAGATCTGTACCCTTCTGCAATTCTTTTTATATATGTATTATTAATACATTCTAGAAGATTCACCAAATTAAAATGCTTAATTTTAAAAAAATTGGAGCTTAAAGTGAAAAACGATTTTCCGCAATTTCGTAAAAATAGCCATTTTCTTCAAAATAACTCCAACAATACTGGAGATACGAAAAAAATGCTAGGGTACCGAATTATAGTTTTTTTAATAACAAAGACTTTTCATTTCATATATTTTTCTGTACAAATATTTGGCCAGATATGGCCGTTTAAAGCCTCTATTTACGAGCGAGCACCACCTTATTTTAGCCCTTTAAACTCATCCCATTTTAAAACTAAGAGATTAAAAAGGATTTAATTTACATAGCCTTGTTGCTCTTAAAAAACCCTATAAAACTATTTTTGAACAAACTTTCTATCATTAAAACTAAAGGAGCTATGTTTAAAAAACCGATCAACTTTTTTTTCGAAAAAGTCGAATAGCCCACTTTGAAGCATAATATTCTATAAAACCGGTATACTTTATACTTTTACCGGTATAATTTTTGTATGCAATTCTACTTTCTTTTTCTATTTATATCTATTATATTAGTTTATAAGAATTGCAATGTTGTAAGGGGTCGTTTTTTAAGGATTAAAAATTTGCCAAAAAATGAAATTGGTAATATTTCAGGCAGTAATATTCTTAATTATTAAATCTGTCAAGCTATTCATTATTTGGGGATAAATCTTTTTTTTAAGCTATAATAAGGGTTGATTTATAAGGGTCGAAAAGTTGCGAAATGAAATTAGTACATATTTTAAGCAACATCATTCTAAAATTAAATCACTATGGTAAATTAATTTTTAATTTAAACTCTAACAAGGGTTGATTTTTAAGGGTTGAAATATTTTAAAATTGTATTCTGAAGCATAAAACAATCATTAATGAACTAATCCAAACCAAATTTTACCTATATTAAGGTTTAAAAGGTTATTCCATCAGTTTTGACAATTAGGGGTAGTTTTTACCCTTAAAAAAGAAACAGCTCACATCACCATGAAATAGAATTTAAAGTAGAGGGTTAGAAGCGCCTAGTTCCAAATTTTTATACAAATCGGTGCAGGACACAAAAATTTCGAGGTTTTGCAATTTTTTAGCTTCATTTCCAGGACAATAATTTTTTCTCATCAAATCGTTTTAATTTGTCAAAAAATATTTTTTTGTAAATCTCATAAGGGGTGGTTATTTAAAGGTTGAGTTATGGTGGTTAAATATTTATTATACCGTAAACTGTTAAAATATTTTTTTTACAATAAAAGCGTTATTAAATAATTTTAAAATGAAAAAATATTATTTTTTTTTGAATTTCGTTATTAAGGGTGATTTTTAAAGGCTGAAACGTTAAAATATAATGTTAGATATAACTCACAACATACTACATATTTAGCTATGATTTTAATTTAGATAAGTTCTATTTCTATGATTCTTTAATTTTTTAGCATAAGGAGTGGTTTTTACCCCCTAAAAATAAAAAGCACACCCTAAGCATATATAAACCTTGATCTAGAGGGTAAAAGCCACTTAATTCCAAATTTTCTTAAAAAGTGAAACTGTACAAAAAAATCCGGATGTCAAACAGCTTTTTTCTCCCCATCCACTGTACTATTAAGCACTGAATTTTTTGTAGTGGCTATCCTAATTGTAAATATTGGTGACTTAAAAAAAAATTGTTGGTTTTATTTTACCTTCCAAAAAAAGTTTGCTTACTTAAGAGATTTTGGGAAAAATTAAAAAAAAAAGTTAATTTCAGAATGAACCTATATTATAAACTTTTTTTATAATGATTGTAAAATAAGCTGCTCTTCTCAGAATAAGTATACGGGGTTAGGTAAAAAGGTTATCGGACCTAACCTATTTTTTTAAATGGAACACGCTGTATATTAGAATTAAAAAAAGCATAACAAATTATCTTTTCAAAAATACAACACAATAATAATTATATTGGTTTTCAAACTTTATTCCTTTAAATCACAGTAGGGTATAAAACAAAAGCTAATATCTTAAAAACGAAACTATGTTGACATTCTAGTTCCTATTAAGATTAAAGGTGAATTTTATTTTTACAAATTAATTTGAAATGACAAAATGACTTATCAGCATTTTGTAAAAATTTGGTATGATAACCGTTTATATGAAAGAGGAAAAAACAAAGAGATGGCGCAAAATATATATCTTGTACGCTATCCGGAAAGACGGTAACCATTTAAGGACATATTTCGACGACTGAGACATAATTTAAAAACATACGGCTTAAGCCGAGATAAAAAAGACATAATAAAAAAACAAGAAAAATGAAAAAATAAGCGTGTTAGGATTTGTTGAGGTTCATAATCAGGTAAGAATGGTATATGGTAGTAGTAGCTCAAGTTTTATTAGAGTTAAATTTCTTTAAGGTCGTTTAGCACTTTTTCTGGGTATTGAATGAGACTGAACCGTAAGACTCGGCTATGCTACGCCCATGATGCAGTCGATAAAAAAGGCCAGATACTAAAATATGACCCAATACATAATGTATTTGTTTTTTATGGATTGATATTTTTATTGGCTTAAATTGGGGATTTGCGAATTTTAGATTTAGTTTAATAGAAATTAAATAGAGAATCTTTCACTTCTATTTTGTCGTCTTAAGCACACACCTTAATTTTATTCATAAATTACTTTGAAATTTTGGTAACAATAATCTACCCCCGTTAGAAAAATAAAAACTGAAACTGGAATTTTAAAATCTAAGGCAAAAAGAATTTTGACGTCTAACAGATATTTTCCCTATGTTGTTAATATTATCCAATATTTGCGCCGTGGTGATTATGTGAGAAGATTAGAATTTTGTTATTGGTTTTTAAATAAATCTAACAAACATCATTATTTTCACAAAAAAAAAAAAATAATTGGGACAGATGAATGTCGAATAACAAAAATTTTAATTGTATTCTTAACCGACATAATGAAAGACATTGGAACTTCACAAATCCCTACATGGTACAACCTGTTCGTCAACAAGGTCGAATTGGAGTAAATGTAAATTGATTTTTTTTTAACTGGTGTATCGCTGTTTGAGAGAAAAGGATTAGATTAGCTTCCAGTTCACACAAATTATTTGATACCTTTGATATCTGTAATGAGTGAATATTCCTCCACCAGGGCCGAATGGCTAGATCTCCATAATAATAATACGTCTATTATTAAACCCATAAATACGTAATAAAATTACAATTAAGTTATATTTATTAATTCAACAGCACTATTGGAACTTTCCAGCACCCTTAATGTTACTTATAGAAAATTATAGTTTATTCTTTTTGTTAAAGAAAAACTCTTTAAATTCAAATAGTGTATCTTAGTTTGCCATTTTTAAAAGTTAAATATTCCGCTTTTACTTTTGTAGCAATAATTTTGTACATAATAAAATTATATATAGCAATTCTAGCACCCATAAGAAGAACATCTTTTAGAAATAAGTTTTACATTAAAACAATGCCTGTTTTTGAAGCGTTGCGATTCGACTCCTTCCTCTAGTCCTCCATAGGTAAAATTAACTGTGTAATTGTTTAACAATAGTGTATTGTTTGACCTATAGTATTAATCAGTGGGGGATTTACCAGGAAGCTGAGTAGGCTGGAGCCTAGAGTAGCAGATTTAACGGGCGGCAATTTTTTTTATGTCTTACAAAAATTAAAAAATATTTATATTGATATACCTAACAGTTATTAGTTTCACACATGCCGAAGCAGTATACCAAAGACCGCGAATACTTCAAGGGTTAACACATTTTTCGTCCTCACTGATAGACTCGTATCTAAATTAGAAACACGCAGGAGGCATACAACAGGTTCAATAGTTTTGATTTTTGACAAAAAAAAGTCATTAAGTTATCATCAACCCTTTCGAATTTTTTTTTATCTTGGGACCGTCCACGAAAGCTAAGGGCTAAGTACTAACGTACCGTGGGTGTCTTAAGTGTGGTGAGAGGGAGTTTGTTCACACGGGACTTAAATATTTGGAAATTTAAGGGAGAAGGAAAAACTTCTGCAGGCAGCAGGTTCTATAGTCTTGACACTCTAGGGATGAAGGAACGAAGAAAGCCTCTCTAACTGATCTGTAAAAGGATGCATAAAAGTTGCACTACGTGTTGCTCTGTTGGGAGCTGCCAGAGAAGAAATTATACTGGCCAACTTCTCTGAGCAGAAGCCGTGAAAATACCTACAGAAGAGCGACATATCTCCTACAGCTCGACGGTGGGCAAGAAGAGAAACCCTTTCTTTGAGCGTGGAATCATTAATAAGACGAACGGCTCTTCTTTAAATGGAGTCCAGAATGCTAAGTGTTGTAGGGGACGCCATTCCCCAGACATAAGAACCATATTCTAAACAGGGTCTGATTTGGGATACATACAGAGTATACAGTTTGGAAGGAGAGAAATACTTTCTGGCTCGAAAGAGGAATCCAAGCTTTTTTAAGCTGCCGAGGCTATGCATGTAATGTGTTTGTGTTAGTTGAGCTTATTCTCAAAAGTAACACCGACAAGATTAAACAACTCTTTGTTCTGCACAACTTGGCCGCTCATACATATGTAACGAATGAGCATTGCCAGACTTTTTTCGTGACAGCAAACATGACTGTGATTTCAAAAAATTAAACTAAACAAGATTTTTAGCGCCCCAATTTAAGATAAGTTTGAGGTCTTGTGAAAGAGACATCTGCATTGACTTGCGCTTGTTTTCCAAATCAGACGTACATTGCGGCTTAAGAAATTAAATACCAGAGTGGAGGGTACTATTGTCAGCAAAACTATGAATGGAATTAATTGTGGAAGAGAGAAGATCGTTAATGTCTAGAAGAAACAGCGTGGGTACCAGCACTGAGCCCTGGGGCACCCCAGCATTAATTTAATAGAAGCTGAAAGAATGACCATCTACAGTAACTGATATACATCGATTAGAAAGTAAACTGGAGAGCCAAGAGCAAAGCTTAGGTGGAGGGCCGTAAGAAGGAAGTTTGTTAAGAAGCCCATCATGCCAGACCTGATCAAAAGCTATATGTCAAGAGCAACCATCTGGGATTTACCAAGAAACTTAAGGGACTTGTTCCAGTTGTGTGAGACAAAGGAAAGAAGATCAGCTATGGATCTTCTGTGACGGAATCCATACTGTCTATCATGTAAGATCTTGTGTTTTTCCAGATACTTTAAGATTTAGGAATTAATAAATTTTTCCATTACTTTGCAAAAACCAGAAAAAAGAGATATAGGTCTAGAGTTACAGTTTTGCATCCTTTTTTGGCTGCACACGTGCAGCTTTCCAACTCTCCGGGAAAATGCCCATGTCGTAAGAGATTCGAAAGAGGCGAGTTAGGATGGGTGCAAGCTTGGAAGTACATTTTTTTAGACGATTGCTGGTATGCCATCCAGCCCAGACGGTTTTTTAGTATTAAGGGAAGAAAGAATACGCTTGATCTGTTTGACTTTAAAAATCATATTGGACATTTTATGAGAAACAGGGGCAACTGTTGAAAGAGAATGATTAAAAGGAGGATTAAGCGTAGAATTGGCAGCAAATTGTTTGGCAAATAGTTCGGCCTTTCCTTTAGAGGTAGAAACAATTCCATTTTTAGAGATTAGGGAAAATAGCCCTTATTTAAAAGAAATGTATCCTAGTGATTTACAACTGATTTAGTTGAATAACTCCATATACAATGTACACCAGCGACAAATTCTTTGGGTGCGAAAAGCTTTTTTTGCTTAAAAGTGGTAAAAATTATCAGAACTAATAGACAATATACGACGATATAACTGGTGAGTTTGCGAATAGAAAATTGCGCAAAAAGGTATCGTTAAACTTTTATAACTTAATTAATTGAATTTAATCATCATTATCAGCCGGATTGTTACCAAATAATAAAATATATTGTTTTAAAACACTAAGTTAGCCTTATAAAATTATTTAGTTACGTTTACCGATTGTACATTATTATATTTATTGTGGTTAGTTGTGGTAAGTTTTAGTTAGTATTAGGGCTTACCTTACACCACCTTATTAGCCGCACATAATTAAGCTTTTAATAGCTTACTAATGTATTCAAAAACTATTTCTTCTACAAGCCTAACTAAATCGTAGAGCAAATTTACTGACACATCGATCCCCTATTTCAATATCATAATAATTAGGAGAAAAAGGTGGTGTAATTGGGACGATAGCGCACCAATCATTAAGTTAAAATTAATTGACAAAAAAATTGTAAATAATATGATTGTAAACTAGGCTATCGAATTGTATTTATAGGTCTATAGGGGGCGGGAAAATTTGAACAGCCTACTGAAGGCAAATGTGTAAACCCGCCACTGGTATTATTATCATAGTAATGTCAGTTGTCAAACGTGGGAAAAATAAAACTTTTATTCTTTGAAGAAAAGGCAAACATATAATTAAGTTTGGGGTAAGAAGTAGTTGATTACCAGACCTTAGTCTTTTTTTTAATAAGATTTATCTTAAAAGGGTTGATTTCAGATCTAAAAGAACTTAGCTTTATGCATAGTTGGTTTATTAAAAGGCGTTTAAACATAAAGGTATGGATATATACTGTATATTTCCTAATCGGTATTTCGATATTTTAAGAAGCTTATAATTCAGCAATGACTTTAAGTACTTTAAAATGAATATGTATCCATGTCTTATAATATTATTGCAAATTAAGTAGTTTTCTTACTACAGCAAACATGGTGCATTAAAATTCCACTCTATAAATTATTTAGACAAGGCTTCATAAGCCGACGGATTTAAAGTTCACAGATATCTACACAAAGTCATTTATGTACATATGAGAAAAAACTGATTATATCGTGTGAATGTATCTAATAACATCACAGTACTGTAAGAGTCCTAGAAAACCTTAGTTTTAGGTAAATTAGTACTTTTTTAGTGTCAAATATATCTAGTACCGTTACTTTAATAACAATATACGACTTAATAATGGCCAAATAATTATGTTGTCATTAGAGATATCACGAGTTAACCTATGAAGTTAAAAAATGTATGGTATGAATGGTAATCATGTTATTGCTGTTATTTGATATTTTTACGTCCATTTAGAGATTTCTAAAAATTAGCGCCAAACTACAAATTTAACTGTTTTTTTTTATTATTTTGAAAAGTTTTAAATAATGCCGAGAATAGGATATAACAGGTAGAATCAGTGGCGTACCCAGAAAAAAGTTATAAGGGCCATGCCCGCCGGAGGCCAGTCCGGCGAATCCAGAAAATTTTGGGGGTGCCACGCCCAATTTTTACCAAGAAGTCGTTAAAAGAACAAGGATTCGGTGCCCTCTTAAATGACAAATGGGGGGAGTTCCCCCACGCGCTACTGCCGAGATCTTAAAAAATCTTTCTCAACTCTTTTGGGGGGGGATGCCCCCTTGCCCCTCCTGGGTACGCCACTGGGTAGAATAAACAATCACAGCTAATAATTTTAAATATCATGGTTCTTTTTCAACGGGAAAAGGAACAAGTCCGAAACGACATCGCACTTTAAACTAAGGATGTAATACAGCCAGCAGCAGATGCAACAATTTGACCCTAACAACGATCGCAAATATACAGACGAATGGGATAAAATCAGACCAGAATTACGCTTCTAGTATATCTTCCAAGCAAAAGACAGCAAAAAACAAAATTACAACATATTTGAAAAATATAATTTGGGACACAATCTATTCTATGTAGGTACGACAGAAAAAAATATGCAACATTGGCAACAATAAGACAAAAGTTCAGGAAAGAAATGTAATAAAATATTTTAAGTTTTCCACCGACTCTTTAAGAAGTTGGATTAAAAGTATAGACTTCCAGTGGACAAAATCAAATAATAGAAAATATTTGATGATGGACTTGATGTTTATAAAACAATCAATTTTTAAGGGAGTATATCAAAAATATAAATTTAAGTCCGGAAGATTTTACTCAAGTTTACCCAGCACGCACGGATTCAAGAAAAAACAATGAAGGCAAAAATATGTTGTTATCTTTTTCATTAGTTTTTTAAATAAAAACTGGTACCTTGCAAATCTTTATAATCCGTTTGTTTTGTTTTTATTAGCTTGTAAAAGTACAAAAAATATACATTAAAAAGTAGGTCTAATAAAACAGCTTGTGATCTATGGCTTTTCCTAGCAGTTTGCGTTTGCAGGGCTGGAAACTCGTCTTAGGTAAACAAGGTTAGTTAAGTTAGACTAGGCTGATTAGATTTGGTTAGGTTAGGCTTGTTTTGGTTAAAAAAAACGTGTTTAAAAGTAAAAAACGCAAACGTCTAGGCCTTATCAGTTTATGGGATTCAGGCGGATAGTTAAGAATAAAAATTTCATTGCAGCAATATATAGCACAGAAATGCAACATATTAATTTAACGTATTTTAGGATCATTATAAATTATAAAGCTTATAATATTGTTCCGCCGTTAAATTCTGGGAGACCCGTAAACCTATCGTACCTTCCATTCCCCCTAAACAAACCAAATATTTTTTTTTGCTACAGGATTTCAGGGCAATATGGGGAAATTGAATTATATGTGCTATGTGCATAAAAAAATAACATATTAATTATATTAAACTAATTTCTGAATGATTTTGAAAATTTTTGTTTAGGAAAAATTGAGTTATCTTTAATTTTTTTAGAGTCATCGTTATATTGTGGTTAGTTGTGGTTAGGGGGACAAAATAGAGCTTTATCAAGGAAGGGAATTTAATATTCAAAAGTGGATTAAAGACAAAGGTTTTTCATAAAAAAATGGGAGAAACTACGAGAACTGGTTTAAAACTCAGCTGGTTCCCAATCTTTGACCAACGTCATTTATAATCATGTACAATGCAAAGCAGAGACTGATCGAATGGTTGAAAAAAAGAGAATATTGACTATCCAGAAAAGGTCACGAAAGATCAAATATGAAATATTGCACGCAGAAACTGCCTATTGGAAAAAAATACTTCCTTAACTGCCACCATACCATTGCCAGTTTAATGCAATTGAAATCATGTAGTCAGAATGTAAACAAAAATACGATCAATATATTGTCAATCTTAAGGGGTCACCTTTGGAAGTTCTGGCTACATGGGAGAGAAAAATTTCAATAGATCATTGGCAAAAATATGTTTGTTGCATCTGCCAACCGAATAAAAATTATTTTTTATTAAACATAATATGTAAAGAAAGGTATCACGAATGGGTTGCCTAATATGGTATTTATTCTACATGACAGTACTAATATATCATTACATTTATTTTCTTCAATTTCATAAATAAAGTCTCTGGAAATTTTTATAGATTTAAAAATTATATTTATATATATATATATATATATATATATATATATATATATATATATATATATATATATATATATATATATATATATATATATATATATATATATATATATATATATATATATATATATATATATATATATATATATATATATATATATATATATATATATATATATATATATATATATATATATATATATATATATATATATATATATATATATATATATATATATATATATATATATATATATATATAAAAATCGCATTTGTTGACATAAAATATAAATATACAGGATGACTCATGTAGTAGATACGACGTTATTGATGATTGTTAAAATACAAATCACCATACTTAAGTGCAGATTAATAATCTTCAAGAAGAGCCGATTTTAAATCTTAAAATACTTATGGCTTTGAGAAGCAGTTTCGTAGTTACAGGGTGTTAAAGATTTGTGTACATAATGATTTTTATCCTTTGCAAAGTAGATAAATGCATAAGTAATTTAATAATATTACCTAAAAACTTGATAAAAAATATTATTGTGCCAACATAACAAGCATTACCAAAGTTGCAAGGCTAATTATAAAGAGCGATTTCAAGTATTTCTTACCCACTTACACAAAATTAAGAAAAAAAAAATGAGGACCCTGTACCTACAAAACTGTTAATTAAAGTCATAAGAACTTTTTATGTCTAAAATCAGCTGTTTTTGGAGGTTATAAATCTGCAATAAAATATGAGAGTTTCAATTAAAAAAAAAACGTTGATGACATCATATATATCATACGAGGCACCCTGTTTGTTTTTATTTTATGTAAAAATGCGCAGTACAAAATTATTATTTTCGTGTCCGAGGAAATTTTCAATGTTTCTATGCTTTAACAAATAATGAACAGGGTGGTAAAGAAATGTATACATTATGTATACATTTCTTCACCACCCTGTAACTACAAAACTGCCATCTAAAACCATAAGTGTTTTATGTTTTTAAAATCAGCACTTCTTGGAGATTATAAATCTGCAATAAAATATGAGGTTTCCATTTAAAAAAATTGTCGATGTTGTCATATCTACTACATGAGTCACCCTGTATATTTATATTTTATGCCAAAAAATGCGCATTATAAAATTATTATTTACGTGTTCAAGGAAATTTTCAATTTTACATTCTGACCCATTTTTTGCAGGCTATACCACTGGGTTTGCAATAAAATATTTTTTTTTTGTAGAAAATATCCTGGCGAGCAGAAAGATGCAAATTACAATATCCACTTGATAGTACCTGACAACCCAATGTTTTTGATTAGAATAAGTTAGGCAACCTAACGTTTCCATACTTTTTAGGGTTTGTATTTTTAAATGAGATTTAATTTTTATTTTTGTCATATTTTCCATAAATAATAAATAGATTCATGAAAAGTTTATTTGAATAGTTATTTCTCTCCATTGCAATTATTTTCTAGTCACTATTTTAAAGAAACGCGCAAATTTATCCCTAATAACTCAATAATTGTTAAAATGTTCGTAATAATATGTTTTATTGTATCTTATCTAGGGCAAATATCCCAAAATAATCCAATTCTTACAGTAACTTGCTTTTATTTCCGAAACCTAACTATTTAGGTATAGGGAGATAATATATTATTTGCAAGGTATTTTAATTGCCTTTTACATTATGTTATAATATACAGGGTGCTTCATTAAAAAAAATGCACTTTTCTTCATTTTTGTATATCGCGATGAAATCACTAATTTTGACCAATGTAATTCAGAATACATTTTTTTACTTAAGAGTAATTTACTTGGCCTCCTTAAATTACCTTAGAAATTTAATTTTGGTACGAATCTAGAAAAGTCTTATAAAAAAATAATTATTAAGCAATAGCAAAGTGAAAATGCAATAATTTACAAGGTATCTTGTTTTAAATATTAAACTTCATATATCTTTTTAGTAAAAGCGGCATCATTGCGTTGTTAAAAATATTTTTGATCGATAGAGCTAAGCCAATTACCCATGTTGCCAAATTTTCAAAAAATTCCTATGTTCCGTTTTCCATAAACATCTAAGGTACCATCGGCCATCAATCACCCTGTATATACAAAGAAAAGGCTAAAAATAGCTAAAAATAGTTTTCCTATCCCATACAGCTTCTAAGAATTAAAATATAATTCTATTAAAAGGTATCTTTACGATACTTGCACTTAGTAATACCTAACATGTGTAGGCCAAACAGTCGCACTAAAATTAAAATAAATCTAATGAAACATAAAGGATGGGAAACATTTATTTTATTTTTGTGTTATTTAAAAGGTCTTCTTATCAAATATACTAATTTACCTTTCAATTTTTTAATTCTTATTACACTTGATTTGCGATCTTTGCCGAAGTCCGTCAAATGTATAGCACAAGACTTTATCAAAAATCACATGGTAGCCGCTTAACCAATTGGTATCGATCGGTATGCCCGCTACAGCTATAAGGAAGGGTTACTGCCTTACGTAAATTTAAAACATCCCTCTACTCTAATGTAACATGAGCACGTCATAAAAGAGGTGGCGGTAAAAGGTCGGAAAATTAGAGTTTGAGGAAAGTAAAATAAAGTGGAAAACTAGTGATCGTGACTCTAACTGTTTGAGGAGTTACCCATTTTAATGGATTAAAGAATTTATATAGCACATTGTATATATAGAATATATGGAATAGAATAGAATATAGAATAGAATTATTGATAACACTTGCTTAAAGGAAACTATATAAAATTTATTTAAAAAAAACAAAAATACTGAAGGCGACTCTCTACTTTAAAGAACCTACAGTATTAGCGAACCATATATTAGCACACGTTATGAAAATAGATAAATATTAAAAACAAGTATTTTAAAATAAAATCTGTAAAAGTAACATTAAAATTAAATAAATTTACAGAATCACTAATTTACTTATAACCAAATTGAAATCATTAATCGATTCTCTAACCGATATGAGTATTGGCATTAATGAATTCTTGATTGTTAGAGTTTTTAATAAAAAAATCAAATTAAGGTTTATAACTAAAATTTTTAATATGTTTTCTTTGGAATACTCGCCTTACTACTTTTTGGAAAATGGGACCTCTTCGGTTCAGGTCCCGGAGTATAACGAACTGAACCTGCTCAGCCCTATTGACCCCTATGAACTTGCAGATCGCCCGCAAAAATGAAGAAAAACCCACCAAAAAACCTAAAAATCAAAAATAATAATTTACGTTTCGGTGGCAAATCGGCCACCGTGTTCAAGATATAAATTTAAGAAATTTTGCTTTAAAAACTTAGGACATTCTGATAGCTTTTTACTTTTTATGACGTTTTGTGATAAATGACATTGAGTTATTTGACTGGCATATTTATAGTATTTAAAAAGACAAAAAAGGTGATATGGTGTCAAGGTGTAGTAATTGATTTTAAGATTACCTGATTTTAGTTTAGCATCAAGCATAGGTAACTATGTATTATTTAAATTAACAGATATTGATGCTACACATTTATCTTTATTTAATAAAAAAATGCACTTTCCTTAATTTTACGTTTTTTTGAACAAGTTTCCTTTGCCAAAATGCAGAAGCATTTTAGTTTATTATGTGGTTAATACCAAATGCGTGTTAGCAGATTTTTGATTTGTGGATTCAGTGTTTTTAATATATGTTCTATGTTCTTTTATGCGTTTGGCGAATGGTCTGGAAGTTTCACCTATATAAAAGTTATTACATTAACAATTAATCTTATAAATAACATTTTTGTGTTTTTGTGTATATTGATTGTATGGTTTTGATTTTGTTACTTGAGATCTTATAGTGTTTTGTGTTTAAAAAATAGTACGAATTTATTAACTATTTGATAAGCCAGAAATATACGGTAAAAATTTAAGACAAAATCAAAATAGACCTATTACAAATGTATTTTTACCATATATATATATATATATATATATATATATATATATATAAAATATATATATATATATATATATATATATATATATATATATATATATATATATATATATATATATATATATATATATATATATATATATATATATATATATATAATATATATATATATATATATATATATATGGCTTATCAAAAAAAAATTAACGAATAGGTAATAAATTTAATATTCGTACCATTTTAAAACACAGAACACTATTAGATCTTAAATAACAAAAACAAAACCATACAATATAAATTAAAAAAAAAATGTTATTTATAAGATTCCTTGTAAATGTAATAATGGTTACTATCTTGAGTAAAACTTCAGACCATTCCAAACCATAATTAACATAGACACTTAGAAACAAAAATTCCACAAATCAAAAATCTTCAATGCATTTGATAAACAGGAACCAAAGAAACTTGTTAAAAAAAACTAAATAAGAAAGTATTTTTAAATAAAGATAAATTGTAGCATTAATATTTTAATTTAATATTTATGACATGGTTACCTATGCTTGATGCTAAACCTAAATCAGGTAATCTAAAATTAATTAACACTTCCACCTTTTTGGGGTTTTTTGAATACTATAAATATGCCAGTCAAATAACCAATGTCATTTATCACAAAAGCCATAAAAGTAAAATATCAGAATGTTATATTAAAGCAAAATTTTTTAAATTTTAGTTTAATTTTTTATTTTAATTTTATCTTGAACACGGTGGCCGATTTGCCACCGAAACGTACTACAACATACTAAAACATGAATCCACCACAAAACTATAGGACATATTTAAAATTTGTAAAACAGTTATTTATATTTTAATACATTAAATACAACTTATGGTACAGATTACAATATATCGAATTAAAATAATCAATAATAACTTTAAGCAATTCATTGAAAGGAAATCTTAATAGGACGCCCATGTAAAAAGCAACTTTGACGGAAATTAGATTCTACATGCGACAATTCCTGCAAACACCTAGACTGTAATTAGGTTTTTTAGAGATCATATTAATTAGTATTTAAGCACGTTTGTATTTTTCCTTATAAAGTACCTACTTTGCGTTTATTTTTGAAAAGCTTTGACAAAGCACTTTAAATTAAAAACCACTGAATAAGCCTACTAAATTAATAAGTAATAAGAAACAAAATAAATGTAATGTGATATAGTATTTTCTAATATAACTAGACACTGCCGTTTCATAATAAAAGTCCCAAAAATTAAGTTTTATTTAACATCACTAAAGGCGGACATATAATAGACAATAAGGGAAGTCTTTTTGTTCAAACTCAAAAACCAGTTTTATTTTGGACCATCCCATTGCTGTACATCAAACGTAAAACCATTTTGCTCCATATCTTTTCTAAAATTGCACAGAAAAAAAAGCGTCTTTTCAGGTTTCCAGAAATCAAAAATTAATAGTGTTAGATAGCAATATGTTTAAATTTAACAATCAATTCTACAAAAATTAGTAAGAACTACGTAATAGCATTAATATTAAACTAAGTACGTATTCATCATTTAAATGATCAGCCGTAAGTAACACTAAACTGAGAACATTTGACTTAGTAGATTTTGCGTTAAAAATAATCAAATAATTTTTAAAAGTAACTAAATATTTCCTTTACAAAAATCAACAAAAAATTATAAGAACAGCCCACTCAATAACTTTGATGCCATATAATATTAAGTTTAGATAAAAAATGAAGGCCTTTTTTTCTATGCACTGTCTGTTTAACTAATCTGATTACCCTTTGATAATACTTTGGTTGATATTTTCTAAAATTATTCCCGTTTTTTGCTAAAGAACTTGCCTATTACCAGAAGGGTTTAATTTGTATATTTCATTTTTCGAATATTCCCATGGCATGATATCTGGGGGTCTAGCAGGCCAACGCACAGAACCACTATTAAATACTACCTTTTCACCAAACGTTCGGGCAAAGACAATTGTAGTTCTACAATTGTCTTTGGTTCGGGTCAAAAAGGTTTGTACAGGGTTATTTATTTTAAAGTAAACAGGGCTTTATTTTTGAACTTCCCTGTACTTTAAAAAAAAAGGAATATAGCCATTTCGTGTATTTTTTTCCGTAGAATTCAATAATCTAATCAGAAAAACATTTGAAACAAAAACAAAAGAGTTACAGCACGAGTAACGTATTTTTTAAATGGAAGTATATTTTTATATCAATAGATAGAGATTTTCACGAGGAATTCGGTGTTGTAGGGGTTGCTGGATTTATTTCCTGCGGTTCTGCTGCAATTGTCTAAAAACTGCATAGTACTATAAGGATAGTTTCACCTGAAAAAACCTGGCTGCCACAGGTCACAGGTCCTTATTTGTCAAAGTCAAGAATTTTAAAAATACGCTTTTTACTTTTTGGTGTAGTTTTATAATGAGGTTTTTATCAGAAGAACGGCTTCAAATTATAACTCTCTATTACAAATGTGGAGAATACTCCAGGGAAACGCAACGAAGATATGTTGCAAATTTCCACCAAAATATATCAGTAAAAACGATTTTAAAACTAAAGGTCTTATTCGAAGAAACAAAATCGTTACATATTAGAAAAAAGACTACCTACAATGAGAAAAAGAAACCGGGATCGAGCAATTCTAAATTATTTTACTTTGTATCCTATGAAGTCAATTTACTGAGAGTAACCTATGCGACAGTTCAGAGTAGTTCCATATAACGTTCTTCCAGTGCAGCATTTAACACCTGAACAAAAAGAACTTCGCTTTCAATTTGTTTCCCAAGTTTTAATCCATGAATCCATGATTCTTTGGACGGATGAAGCTACGTTCACTACATCGGGAATGTTTAACCGACGCAATACGCACAGCTGGGCAAGATAAAATCCCAGGAAATTTCAAGAGATTAAATACCAAAGAAGGTCTTCTCTCCATGTCTGGTGTGGTGTGCTTAACAATAGAATTGTCGGGCCAATATTCTATGAGGGATCCTTAGCTGGAGAAAGATATCTCAATCTTCTTAAAAACGATATTGAGGACATTTTAGATGAATTGCCACTCGAAACGTATCGCAAGATAATTTGGCAACAAGACGGAGCACCGCCCCATGCTGTTCGTCAAGTTGTGCAGTATCTCAATCGCCGATACAATCAGTGGATTGGACATTATGGCACTATTAGATGGCCACCTAATAGTCGAGATATTACATTTTTGGACCCCTTTTCTATGGGATCACTTGAAGAATGTCGTTTACCAAAATGGGAACACAAACACGAAAGAAATAAAAAAAATTGTAAATGAAATTAATCGTCTTAACCAAGAACCTCAAATAATATCATTGGGCTTAGAAAGGCTAAGGAGGGGTTATAGATCATGTTTCGAAAATAACGGGGGTCATATAGAACATTTAAATTATTAGTAATATTATAATTTTTTGTTATAAGTGTTCTTATTACCACCATATTTTACCTCGTATTGTATTTTAATTTTTTCCGTTTATTGTAGTTTTGCTACTTGGTTTAGAAATAAATATATCATATAATTTTTAGCATATAATATAATTTAAAGCCGTTCTTCTGATGAAAACCTCATTATAAAACTACTCCAAAAAGTAATAAACTTATTTTTACAATTCTTGACTTTGACAAATAAGCACCTGACCTGTGTTACATTGAAAAAGTGCATAATTATTACTTTTACAAAAAAATCTATTTTATTTTTAAAAAAATGCATAAGCAAATAGTAACCAAAATAAAAACGGCACAAGATTCTGTTTTGTTGCCATGGCAACAAAAATATAATAAATAAAAATAAAAAAAAAAACATTAAATAAAATCTGCCACAAATATTCTTTACACGTCGAAAATAACTATGCGTTGACATTTTGAAATGATGAAATATTTAGTTTTTCAGCTTTTTTTTTCAGACATGAAATTGGTTATTTTTTTATCTTTGAAAGAGGCCACGAAGCTTGTTAAAACCTTCTATGGGTGCCGGATTATTAGATGGTTAACCCCTTAATTGCCTAGACCCATCAACAATGTCCAAGTACCAAGACATGTAAATATTGCATATTAAGTAAGGTACCTACGTAGTGTAGGTACCGTACATATCATATTAATGAAAAGAGGTCAGATCAAGGAATTTAGGTATTTTGATATTACCACAAAATAGAGCATGCATAAAAGTGATACTTATTTTTTATCTTTACCTAAGACACTACCGTACATTTGCACTTAAGCTTCAAGCCTTTGTGAAGGGTCTCAAGATAAAAAATTATAAGAAATAGTGACTATTTAGCTAAAAAAGGAATAAAACGATACTATAAAAATCACTTCAATGCACCTGCAATTCACCTTTCGGGTAATCTGCCACCATGGCCCACGCTTTATTTATCTGTTCCAAGGCCTTAAAACCTAAGTTTATTTTGATTGGAAGGTAAAAAAATATCATCTGTTACCGACGAAAATGCAGTCCTATAGCAATGCAGATTACTGAACCCGAACTGACTGACCGACAGGTGACTAAAATTAGATACCGAACTTTTTAGACCCTTTACAGCTTTAAATTGTTACCTGTCAACTTGTGCCATAATGTGCAAAATAAAACTTGACATATTGTTTTTTTTATTTGACCATTTTCATTTACCATCCAATATTTTGCGGATATCGTATTATCAAAATAATCAAAAATTATCAAAATAATTTCGTTTTCTTTTTAAATTTTTTTCTGATCATGAATAATAAGTATGCTATACTTACTGGCATAAATTACAGATATATGATAAGACATTGTAAGTAAGCATGTAGCTTCTGTACAACGTGCTATTACCTACTCAACATTCCTGCATAATTTGAATACTTCAAAGTATCTTGGCGACACTTTCCGGTTAGGTACCTTCGTGAGCGAATATGTCCTATTGCTTTTATATCTATAATTTTGAATTATACTAGCAAGCATTAGATATGATTTAAACGTCCATCTTTTAAATTAAAGTTTTTGAAAATAAGTCAATTGGTTAAGAATAAAGGTTGTTAATAAAAACCTAAAATATGTATTATTTTGGCAATTTTATTTTAAGACAATTTTTTTTAATAGATATGTCCAATATATCAAAGAAAGTATGTCTGTAAGCAATAGCACTAAACAATTTAAAATTCAGACGATGTAATTTTTATATTGTTCCTTCAATATTTCAACTTGCTTAAAACAAAATGGTATAAACTCTTTATACTCGCGTCTAGCTACACCCCCACTAGCGAGCTTCTTGACAGTGTTGACACATGAAACATGAGGCGTGTTGTTAAATTCATTGATGAATCGTGCGCACTAATCGCTGTTTCATCAAGCCGTTTTTAAATTAATTGATGGAAAAGCGCTAAAGAAAGATGACCGTTGTTTAAGTAGTATACGGACAAGGATAAAACTAGCGGTAATCTAGTGTGACGTCACGATAGATTTCAGCGCTAAACCATCTGATGAAATTAACAACACGCCTATGCTTTATTATGCAGGGACTCCGCGCGTAATTTGAAAAGTAGACTTTTTCTAAATAATGCATTCAATGTAAAAAGGCACATCATGAGTCTTTTCTAATATGTCTCCGCATTTTTACGTCTGATATATACATTGGAAAAAAATAAAAAGCGGCTTTCCTAACCAGAACTAACCATGACCGACTAGAACTTAGGGCTTTTGAATTTGTATAAATTATCCCTACATAGAAGTTATTAACAAAATTTTTATAATTTTTGACATGGTAGAAGTTATAAATTTTTTTAAAAGTAATTATATATTCCTGGGTTTTTTCTAATACGTTGTTAAAATTTTGTTTATAACTTCTACAAATAATTTAGACCAATTCTAAAGCCCTAAGTTCTAGTCGGTCATGGTTAGTTCTGGTTAGCAAAGCGGCTTTTTATTTTCCTCAATTATATTTTAGACGTAAAAATGCCCCAAATTATTACATTAAAATTAAATTTTTTAGCCGAGTCCCTGCGTAATAAAGCACGTTTCATGTGTCAACACTGTCAAGAAACTCGCCAGTGGGGGTGTCGCTAGACGCGAGTACTCTTTATGGATTCTAGTTTAGATGATACATAACAAAAACTGTAACTTGATAAATAATTTTCAATAAATATATTTTTTGTATATTTTTACAACTTTTTTTTAATTTCGCTTTTAACATATTTTTATTTATTAAATACATATTTACCTAAGGTATATGGAATAAAATTTTAAAAGGTAAATTTATACACATATTTACATGAATATAACTTATACACTGTTATCCGAAAATAAAATGTATGCATCCTCAAAATATTAAAGCTATTTGAGATTATAATAAACAATGTTACTTTAAGTCAAAAAATGTGAAAAATAAGCTATGGTTAATTAAACAGTAACAAAAATAATATTTTAATTTTTTCTTGAAAACTTTTGAAAGATCTGAGAGCTTTCTAAATTAAAAAGCTTTAAGAATTGCTAAAATACTAAAATTATAATTCTAAATTATTTTGATTATTGGTTAATTTACAGTTCCACATTTGTCCCATTTAAAAACAAAGAGTTCCTGTCATTTCCGGTGTAACCGGCAGTCAAGAAGTCTTGTTATATATGCATAAAAATGACGTTTTGTTTAAATAACAACTCTGCCAAGTTTTGGTAATATCGATAAAAGTAACGTTGTGGGCACCCTGAAACGGCAATAAGGAAAACCCGAGAGGAAACCGTAAAAATACTACCTAGTGCTATGTTGCCAAATGTACACTTTTTGGGATAAGGTAAGCAACTTGTTTTTTTTTAAGTGCAATTCTATGTTTATTTTTATTGTCATGAATTTAGCGCCCCGCTTTTACTTAAACCTCCAAATGTCAGAGCTTTATTTCATGTAGTTCCTGAAATATTCCAACTCTGAATTTAAATTTAAAAATCTCAGAAGTTTAAAACAACGAGGTATTGATTTTAAAACGATTCTCTGGATCACCAGCGTCATCTTAATTGAGTGCAATTTGAGGGCCATTTTTGTAACACAGATATGTTGATCCTGGTCTTTACAATCCATACTCGTACGTTAATCAAATAATATATTTTGTTATATAGTACTGGTGTTAATCAAATTTTGATGCATTTTAAAGTTTATTATTAATCAAATTGAAGTAATGCATTCTAAAATTCTTAGTGTTTGCCTTTGTGTTTATTGCATTTTTTGCTTCTCAGCATTAGTATGCTCTTTCTTGTGTATCTGATTTTAAAATTTTTTCTTTTAAAAAAAGGGGTTTTTTAAAAAAAAAGGGAAAATTTTTTTTTTTTAAACAAAACCCAAAAAATTAAATTAAAAAAAAAAAGGGTTTTTTTTTTTTAAAAATTTAAAAAAAAATTTTTAAAAAAATTTTTTTTAAAACCCTTTTTTTTTTTTTTAAAAATTTTTTTAAAAAATTAAAGGGGGGTTTTTAAAAAATTTTTTAATTTTTTTTTTTTTTTTTTAAAAAAAAAAAAAAAATTTTTTCCCAAAAAAATCCCCCGGGGTTTTTTTTTTTTTTTAAAATTTTTTTTTTAAAAAAAATTTTTTTCCCTTTTTTCCCCCCCAAAAAAAAAACCCTTAAAAAATTTTTTTTTTTTTTGGGGGGGTTTTTTGGAAAAAAAAATTTTTTTTAAAAAAAATTAAAAAAAAATTTAAAAAAAAAAATTTTTGACCTTTTGTTTTTTAAAAAAAAATTTTTTAAAAAAATTTTTTAATAAAAAAATTAAAAAAAATTTTTTTTTCCAATAATTTTTTAAAATTTTTTTTTTAAAAGGGTTTTTAAAAAATTTTTTTTTTAAAATTTTTTTTTTTAAAAAAAAAAATTTTTTTGGGTTTTTTTGGGTTTTCAAAAATTTTTTTTTGGGTTTTTTTTTGGGGGGGGAAAATACCAAAAAAAGGGTTTTTTTTTAAAAAAATTTTTTTAAAAAAGGGTTTTTTAAAAAAAAAATTTTTAAAATTTTTCCCCCTTTTTTTTTAAAAATTCAAAAAAAAAAAAAAATTTTTTTTAAAGAAGGGGAAAAATTTTTTTAAAAAAAATTTTAAAAAAAAAAAAAAAAAATTTTTTTTTGGGGTTTTTAAACAAAATTTTTAAAAAAAAAAAAAAAAAAATTTTTTTTTTTTAAAAGGGTTTAAAAGGGGGAAAAAATTTAGTTTTTTAAAAAATTTTTTTTTAAAAATTTTTAAATTAAAAAACCAAAAAAAAATTTTTTAAAAAAAAAAAAAAAAAAAAATTTTTTAAAATTTTTTTTTCCCCTTTTTAAAAAAAAGGGGAAAAAATTTTTAAAAATTTTTTTTTAAAAAAAAAAAAAAAAATTTTTTAAAAAAAAAAATTTTAAAATTTTTTTAAATTTTTTTAAAAAAAATTTTTAAAAAAAATTTTTAAATAAAAGGGGGAAAAAAATTTTTTTTTTTTTTTAAAAAAATTTTTAAAAAGGGAAAAAAAAATTTTTTAAAATTTGGGGGAAAAAAAAAAAAAAACCCCCAAAAAAAATTAAAATTAAAAAAATTTTTTTAAAAATTTTTAAAATTTTTTTTTAAAATAAAATTTTGGTTTTTTTAAAAAAAAAAAATTTTTTTAAAAACCCCCCCAAAAAATTTTTTTAAGGGAAATTTTTTTTTTAAAAAAAATTAAAAAATTATTTTTTTTTTAAATGGGTTAAAATTTAAAAATTTTTAAAAAAAAGGGGGTTTTTTAAAAACCCTTTTTTTTTTTAAAAAAAAAAATTTTTAAATTAAAATTTTTTTCCCCCCAAAAATTTTTAAAAAAAAAAAAATTTTTTTTTTAAAAAATTTATTATTTTTTTTTTTTTAAAATTTTTAAAATTAAAAAACCCTTAAAGGAATTTTTTTTTCCCCTTTAAAAAATTTTTTAAACCCGGGGAAAAATTTGGTTTTTTTTAAATTTTTTTTTTTTTTCCCCAATTTTCAAAAGGGGGAAAAATTTTTTTTTCAAAAATTTTATTTTTTTTTTTTTTTTTTTTTTTTTTTAAAAAAAAAATTTTAATTTTTTTTTAAAAAAATTTTTTTTTTTTTTAAAAAAAATTTTTTTTAAAAAAAATTTTTTTTAAATTTTTTTTTTTTTTTTGGGTTTTTTTTTTGGGAAAAATTCCCCCTTTTTTTTTTTTGGGGGGTTTTTTTGGGGGAAAAAAAAAATTTTTGGGGGTTTTTTTTTTTTAAAAAAAATTTTTTAAAAATTTTTAAAAAAAAAAAAAAAAAAAAAGGGTTTTAAAAAAAATTTTTTAAAAAAAAAAAAAAGGGGGGGAAAGGTTTTTTTTGGGGGAAAAAAATTTTTTTAAAAAAAGAAAAAATTTAAGGGGTTTTTTCCCAAAAAAAAAAAAAATTTTTTTTTAAATTTTTTTTTTAAAAATTTAAAAAAAATTTTTTTTTTTGGTTTTTTTTTTTTTTTTTTTAAAAAAAACCCCAAAAAAAAAAACCAAAATTACTTTTTTTTAAAAAAAAATTTTTAAAAAAAAAAATTTTTTTTTTTTTTTTTAAAAAAAAAATTTTTTAAAAAAAAAAACCCCCCAAAATTAAATTTTTAAAAAAAGGGGCCCCCCGGGGCCAAAATTTTTTAATTTTTTTTATTTAAAAAAAAAAAAAATTTTTTAAAAAAAAGGATAAAAAAATTTAAAAATTTTTTTTTCCCCCCAATTTCCCCAAAAAAAAAAATTAAAAAAACCCCTTTTTTTAAAAAGGGAAAAAAAGGTTTTAAAATTTGGGTTTTTTTTTTTTTTAAAAGGGGGAAAAAAATTTCAAACCCCCCCGGGGGTTTTAAAAAAAGGGGGGAAAAAAAAAAAAAAAAATTTTTTTTTAAAATTTTTTCCTTTTTTAAAAAAAATTTTTTTTTTAAAAAAAAAAATTTTTTAAAATTTTTTTTTAAAAGGGTTTTTTTAAAAAAAATTTTTTTTTTTGGGGGGGGAAAAAAAAAAAAATTTTTTTAAAAAAAAAAAAAAAAAAAATTTTTTTTTTAAAAAATTTTTTTTTTTGGGTTTTTTTAAAAAAAAAAAAAATTTTTGGGAAATTTTTTTGGGGGAAAAGGTTTTTTTTTCTTTAAAATGTTCAGAATTTTTTTTTAAAAAATTTTTTTTTTTTTGAATATTTTTAAGATATTAAGTAATTTTCGTATGTAAGGTTTTTATGGGGTTTATGGTTTTTATTTTATTTGGATGGTTTTTTAATTATTATTTTTTTTTGTTACTAAAAAAATCATTTTTTTTTTTATTTTATTTTATTTTTTTAAAATAATTTTGGGGCTTTTTTTTTTTTTTAAAATTTTTAATTTAAAAATTGTTCATTTTTTTGTGGTAGTCGGTTGGTTGCATAACTACTGTTTTATTCGAGGTTTTATTAGATTTATCTGGTTTCAAAATTTTAAGGTTTGGATGGTTTTCTATATTATATATAATTTTGTTTTGTTAACCGTATTAGTAAAAATCATTTAATCCTTTGTTTTTATTTTTATTTTTAATGGTTAGTTATGACATTGCAACATTTTGTTCTAAGGTCGTCTTTAGTATTGGAAGGTAAAGAATTATCAAATAACGTTCTTAGTGCTATAAATTTTTACGTAATATATCCATATATGAGTACAATCACGGTTTTCCACATTTAAATGTTAAAAAAAAATAAGTGCTTCGGAATTTCGGAGGAAATATTTTTGTTTACTATATTTGTTTTCCAAAAAGTAACTTTCATTAAGTCATTACCTACTCGACGATGATCGAATGTTTTGTCGAAAAAAAACTTCAATGACAAATAATGTATTTTGCTTTTTGGAATTAAAATAAGTTCTTACAGAATTCTACTCTTGCAAAACGTAAAATAATTCGGTGACATTTTAGTCTCGGTAAATTTTAAAAGATAATACATTTATTCTTACAAACTACGTTTTAGTTTTTTATTATTTTTTTACATGCAATCATTTAATTTGCCTTTCCTTTTCTTACAAATAACTTTAACGAAAACAAAAAAATTTTTTTTTCATTTTTCATTAATTAACTTTTCGAAAGGCCTAACTGAATTAATTAGGAAATATCGCTCAATACGAATATGTGTGCCTTACCGTCGACATACGTGGTGTTTTAAAATTAAGGAAAGTTAAAGGTAGATTTTCATCTTTACATCGTAAAGAATCTTTCTTTCTCACTCTTAATTTATATATTAGCCCTTTACGGGTAAAACATGTTATTATTGTAGTGGGGTAAGCCAAGAAAATCTCAAGATCTAGATAAAAGTTTATTTAAAAAGTGGAAAATGCCAGCCGTATCAAAAAATATAACTAGATATTTATAACAAAAAAATCAATAAATTCGTCATCAAACTCTCTAATTGTAAAAAATAATTTAAAAACTATTCTACCTAAAACTCCTTTTATTTTCCGGTGAATATCCTTTTGATTATGATAATTATAGTGTCGATGTCGGCGGCAAATAATGGAAAAAACGTTTTTAACAAAGAGTACCTAAGAAATTGTGTACATTTTTTTTAATTTAGCTTTTGGATATGGATAATTCATCTGTTTCGTTTCTCACTTTCTTTTTATTGATTTACGTTTAATTTTAAGATACATAATTTAAGTCATTAAAAAGAACAGTATAAACCGAGGTATAAACTTAAAAAATATGTTTTTTTGTTAGCCATTTAAACATAGTAAAGTGAAATATTTAAATTCCGATGTATTTAAAACTAATAAAAAAAATAGCTAAATTAAATTACAAATTGGCCACGTTTAATTCTATTCTTAAAAGAAAATTGATTAAGGGATAAACATTTTAACAATTTCTAACAGAACAAAACTTATCAATACAATAGGGTGAATATATTGTTGACACCTCTACGCCAATGTTTATGTGTTTCGATTAATGTGGGTTTTGGGCAAGGGTGGTAAACTTGGTTTTGGGTAAATTCTGTTTTTAGTTTATTTACAAAATGTATGAAAAACACCTTTACAAACAAATGTAAAGAGAGACCACAATATATCGCCAGTTGTATTTTATTTCAAATTGAAAAACATTTGTACACCACATAAGGAAACCATGTAGTCGAAAAATACTGCTAATTAAAGAACCTGGTTAAATAAAAAATACCAATAAAAGTATTTAACACTGAATCTTCCAGGCAATTCGGCCCTGCCTTATTTAAGTACATATTTAAAAAATATTTGGATATTATTTATTAAAAACACAAAACACGAGGAAAAATACATATTTTTTTTATACCTATAGCTATAATATAAATTAGGTGACATCTTAAAACCGAATATTATTATAAAATAGCTTTTATCTTTCCATAAGATAAGTAAATAATTAAATATCACATTACGCATTTTCTTATAATTGAAAATGTTTATTTCATGTATTTAAAATATGAGTGGAAATGTCGCAAGAATATGTTTTAAAATCCTGATTTTTGTGAGGTTTCTGAAGACACCCTTTAATAAAGTAACCGTATTTATTAAATAAATGTTAAATGTTTCCATATTTTGATAAAATATCAAGCCGCAAGTCGGCATAAAACTTCCATATTATAAATTATAATACAAATGATATATATACATACTTGACTTTAAATTTGTATATCCTTTATGTATCCATCTTTTAAACAAATCCTCAAGCTAATGTTTTAAAGCACTCTTAACACAAGTTTTATTAGTTAACACACAACCCGAAACCGATATCAATGGAGAAACACCTGTACAAAAGAGTAAACCGCTTATAAAATCATCAGTTCGGCCGTATACGTCATAGGTAACGTAATCCTGGACTGCTCGACGGGCGATTGCTATGTTGCTGGATAAACATGGGGGTAGGTTGTGGTGTTGCCGCTTTTCGCAACAGGAATTCTGTAGTCATATCAGTAGGGTTTCGCCAAATCCGATAAAATATAGTACGCGCTTAAATACTAGAATATATATATATATATATATATATATATATATATATATATATATATATATATATATATATATTTATATATGTATATATATATATATATATATATATATATATATATATATATATACAGGTAAGTCGGAAGTGGGACCCCATTTATTGCTTTAAATATTCAAATTGGAAAAAATGTTTAATACAAAAATAATATGGTTTTTGCTGCTCTATATTTTACGAACAACGTTATGTATACAGGGTGTATCATAAAGACCGTACAAGGACAAAGTTAATTTTTTTAAATGACTCCCTATATTTTTGTTACATTTTCGATATCTACATAAAATTCTAGATATTTTTTATCTAACATATCATATCCCTATTTTCAATTGTTTACGAGATATTCTCATTTAAATACGAATTTAGAATGAAAAAATCCGCTCATCTCTCAATGTTGTTTTACGTTTCTATGGTTTTAGTAGAGTGACAAAACACCCATAGTAATAATTAATAGGTAATTAGATATCACATGATGAGTAGAAATAGGTAAAACCTTAAACAAGAAAAAAACGATTAAAACAATTTTTTTTCAGATTAATAAAACTGTCAATATGACATTTTTATTAATCTCTATAGCATATATGGTTACTATGCAACTCTCAAAAAACCGCTGAAACCATAGAAACGTTAAACAACATTAAAAAATGAGCGGATTTTTCCCTTCTAAATTTGTATTTAAATGCGAATATCTCGTAAACAGTTGAACATACGGATATGATATGCTGAATAAAAAATATCTAGAATTTTATGCAGAAAACAAAAATGTAACAAAAAATATGAGGAGTCATTTAAAAAAATGAACTTTGTTCTTGTACGGACTTTTTGATACACCCTGTATACATAACGTCGTTTGCAAAATATAGAGCAGCAAAAACCAAAATATTTTTGTATAAAACATTTTTTCCCAACTTCAATATTTAAAGCAATAAACGGGGGTCCCACTTCATAGACTTACCCTGTATATATATATATATATATATATATATATATATATATATATATATATATATATATATATATATATATATATATATATATATTTGGGTCCGTTGTAGTTTAGCTCCATTCGATTTGAAAAAAATAAATATTACAGATATAAAGAACACATTTTGTTTAGTACATTTCAAAAAGAAAAAATCCGAAAAAATGCATTTTTGCAGAGAAAAATGAAATTAAAAGTCGAAAAAACACTGTGTTTTTAGGTTAAGTAAAAGGCCAGGATTTGCGACGTTGTCGGATCAAAAAAAAAATTGTTTGACGGCGCATTCATAATAAAGAAATATTACAATTTAATGAGGAAAACTTAACGACAACTAACCAAAAACTAACCAGAACTAGGTAATAGTTTGGAAGTTGTTGTTTGTTAGTTCTGGTTAGTATTTTCTAAAAAAAAAAACTTTATTTCTGGTAAATGGAAAAAACAACCTTTAATAATAACAATTTATTAGAAATTATCTGGCAACATTGCTTTTTTAAGAAGAAATTTAAACAAAATGACATATATATATATATATATATATATATATATATATATATATATATATATAATATATATATATATATATAATAAAACAAAAATGTAGAAATTCTTTGGGCATAGAGGCTCCTTAATAAATGAAAGAAAAATGACATATTCTGGTAGGTATGATTACTAAGGTTGGTTGTTTTAAAATTACGAGGCCTCGATTACACGTGTTTCACCCTTGTTGGGGATGGTCACATTATATTGTATTATATTATATTATATATTATAATGCAGTTGGGTGAAAATACTGCGTTTCCCCCCTTTTATTAAATCACGTTTTCAGTCATGCTGCACGTCACCCACTTGGAATTGGCAAAAGAGCTCATTCGAAATTCACATATCCGTGAACTAATGAGAAGCCATTTTTCATTAAGTGTGTTGTAAGCAACTTCTGACTGTTTTTGCGTAATACACCTACATGGCGCACATTAACATCTTAGCCTGTCGATACTAAGATTGGTTGTTTTGAAATTACTTGACGAGATGGCGCTAGTTGCTTCTAACGTTCAGCTGTATTATGTTACAGATGTTCAAAAGGGTAACTGGTTTACTCTCCAGGGTGTCTACGGCCTACATTCGGTGTGACCATCCCCAACAAGGGTGAAACACGTGTAATCGGATTGGCTGGACCCGGGGTTATCCATATATTTCTAGGCCTAGTAATTTTAAAACAACCAACCTTAGTAATCATACCTACCAGGATATTTTATTTTTCTTTCATTTATTAAGGAGCCTCTATGCCCAAAGAATTTCTACCTTTTTTGTTATTATTTATAACAAGGCTCAAGAAGTTTAATTTTATTTATATATATATATATATGTATATATATATATATATATATATATATATATATATATATATATATATATATATATATATATATATATATATATATATATATTTATTTTATATATATATATATATATATATATATATATATATATATATATATATATATATATATATATATATATATATATATATATATATATATATATATAAAGGACCTATAAGTAACATTGAAATAGTCTTAAAATTAGGTAGTACTTACAAACATTACAATGCTACACCTAAGCACTTTTAGATGAGGAAAGAAAATAAAAACATGGCAAACCATTTTAATCTAGTCGAGAAAAAATACTAAAACACTAAACCAAAAAATAATAAAAATTATTTCAACAAAAAACAATACACAAAATATACACAACGGATTTAAAATTGGTAATAAACTTTATATATACAGCATGTAGCTAAAACAACATGAATTAAATTGATCTAAAAATATTGCAATAAATATTGCTAGGCTGACTGGTATCTCACTTAAAATTAATACATCTATTATTTCTCTTTATATGGTACATTTCTAGGAATAATTTGCTCTTGTAGTTACTTTCATGTTCTAGAATTTTAATATTAGAATAATCAAAGTGGTGCCCTGTTGTTTGATAATGTTTCACTACAGCACAAGAGTTTTTTCCCAAACGACAGTCGCTCTTATATTGCGTTATTCGTTGTTTTAACCATTGTGATGTTTGTCCAACATAGCAACCCACACAACCCAAACATGACAACTCATAAATGACGTTGTTATTATACAATAAAAGTGTTTTACTTTAACTTTTGTAAATAAATCAAAATTTATCTTAACATTATATTTGGCTATCTTGATTTCTGGAATTTCTTTGAATATTGATATAATTGAATGTGATAAATTTCTGATGAAAGGATTTTTTTTTTTAAATTCTACATGTTCACTGGAGTCTTCTGTTGGACCATCCTAAAGGTTGGAACTGTATATTAATTTTGTTTTAAATATGTTTTGGATAACCATTATTGACAAAGATATCAAATAACTTTTTTAGATTGGTTTGTAAAAGGCTTTCGTGACTACTGGCCCTCCTTCCGCCAGTATCTCGGAAAGAATAAGAGATACGAAGTCGGTTTGTCGTTTAGATGGAGATAAAGTGAAAAAGATTAAATAAAGATAAAGTAAAATAAAGCGAAATTTTGGAAATTCGTTACTAATTTTTGTCTTGACTTTATTTAAGAACGAATTTTAAAAAAAATTGCACATTTACATTGCCACCTGTTCCGCTCTATTTAATGGCGTTAATGGTTTTGTAATCCGACGTTTTGTCTTCGGGGGTCATCATTAACTTTCTTTTTTTTAAATACGTTTCTGATTTTTCGATTATGTAATCTTATAGCTTTTTTATTCCGAATCCAACGATGCACATCACATTATAGTTTAATGACGTTTCGAGGATTTTAGACCAATATCAGTAAATTTTGGGGTCGGTCGTGTATTTCTTACAATTTTATTTAAAAAATTTGTCTTAAGTTAGCTCTAAATTTGGACCAGTTCAATAAAAAACAAATTCTTTTGTAATAAACAACAAATAATTTAATTAATAAACAACAAATAAATAAACAAATAACCTACAAAAACAATAATAAAATAAACAAAAAAAAAACAAATATTTATCAGGTGTTCAATAAGATTTCCGTTATTTTCTAAGCATAAATTACATCTTCTAACTGTCAATTCCAAAACATTTGTCTACCTTTGTGGCGTAGTGTGTTCGAAGTTGTGTTTATAAATATAATTTTGGACATACCCCCAAAGAAAAGGTCTAGCGGTGTCATATCAGCCAAACGTGCTGGACAAGGGTTTCAGTTTTTCAGAAAAGCACACAGATGTACTCTCTGACTACCCTAAAATTATGTGGAACTGCACCATCTTGCTGAAACCAACACCCGTGAAATTTCATAAGGGGTAGGTTATCCAAAGTTACATCCAAATAGTTTTGGTGTAAGTTTAGGTAACGCTTGGATGTTAAATTAAGATGATAAAAAATGGATCTAAAATTTTTAAACCTAAAGTTGAAGCCCACCTATTAAATCCAAACTGATGTCAGTGTCTAAACTCTTTGCATAAATGTGGATTTTCTTTGAAGCAGTAATGAATATTTCTTTTATTAAAAGTTCCATTCTTAGTCACTATGCTTACCTTGTAGGGAAAATTTTCGATCTCCTGACATTTTCTGGTGTACCACTTGCAAAACATTCGACGTCTTTCTTTATCACCTGGCCTTAATCCTCGGCAAACTTCTTTTTTTGTATGGATGAAAATTTTTTTTATTGTATAATAAATTCTGCTGTTGATTTCGATATACCTACATTTTTTCATTTTGCCGAGTTGATATTTCGAGGTTTTCAACAATAGCTAGTAATACGTTATTTACTTTCTTCTCATTGCTGGGCTTTTCTCGAGATAGCACTAGGTTTTGTTAATGAACCGTATTGTTTGAGATTGGTCACTAACTAAATGTTCTTCTGTTTGGTTGACTTCTTTCTTGATACTTCTCCAAATACATGCTCTCTGCAAACTTTTTAGCATTTGAAAAACCATGTTCCATATTTTCTGGTAAATGCAACGCAGCATAAAACGCTGACAACGATCAGTGTCAATGACAAGTGAGACCACGGAGTTATACCCTAGGAGTCCGAACGGTATAGGCTTTTTAACGAAATAGGGGGCAGAACTTTTGTCGGCAAAGAGCGCTACTTTTCAGGGCGTACTCAATTAAGGTGTTGCACGAAAAGTATTATCTGTTTTTTGGACGTTAATAAATACAATTATGTATTAAATAGAATTATATGTCTGACAAACAAAATGAAAACAATAATATACCGGGCGACACAGCGGACATGTAACAACCCATCACTTTTTTAGTTATCAGAATTAATTTTTGAAATTTAGGTTATGCGTATATTATAAGGACACGCTTTTAATAACTAAATAAAACCATTTTTTGCTTCTGGTTTAACCGGAAGTAACTCTAAATTTTAAATTTTAAATAGCACCCTGTATATATTTTTAGCCCACCTGATCCGTCTTAAAATTTTTCTTTTAACCATATGTCACACTTGTCATTTGATTTCAAAATGGCTGTCAAAATCGATATTTATTTTTCAAAATTTTGGTAGGCCATGACGTGACAATTACAAATTATCAACATGTAAAAGACGTTGAGATGTGAAGAATACGGTGTAAAAATATTTGTGGATTTGTTATTTTTTATCTTAATAACAAGAGTTAGAAATAATGGTTAGTTTTTAAAATTTTAGAAATATATTTTTTAACGCTTAATATCTAAAAACCCAAAATGGGACACTTTAATTTGTATTTAATTTAACTTTAGATCAAACATTTTCTATTGCATATAATTTATCAAAGTTGGTATGCACAATTAACCTTTTTACCAAAATCGCAAAACTATACATTCTACTACAGTGATTCGAAAATCCTTATAATAAGTATAAGTACAGGTAATGATGCGCCAAGTAGGCAGTGTAATACCCCAGCATAGGGATACCAAAAATGTTAAACATAGCAAAAATCCATGAAATAAATAAACAATTTTTTGGTTCGAACCAAAAAATTGAATTAATAATTAAGCCTATAACTCAAAAGTGAACTAAACAACTAGCATAGAGAAATGTAGATATATGTATAATTTTGCATTTTTAATAAAAAAGTCAGTTCTTTATACTAGTTCTAATAAATTATATGATAGTAAATGTTTAATTTAAAGTTACATTAAATAAAAATTGGAGTTTCCTATTTTGGATTTTAAGATATTAAGCATTAAAAAATACATTTCTAAAATTTTTAAAATTAATCTCTATACCTAACTCTTATTAATTAGATACGAATTAGCAAAATCACAAATATTTTTACACCTTATTCTTTACATCTCAACGCCTTTTACATGCTGATAATTCGTAATTGTCACATCATGACCTACTAAAATTTTGGGAAAAAATCGATTTTGGCAGCCATTTTGAAATCAAATGATGGTTAAAAAGAAAATTTTGAGACAGATCAGATAGGCTCTAAATATATACAGGGTGCTATTTACACTTTAAAATTTTGGGTTACTTCCGGTTAAACCGGAAGTGAATGAATTGGGTTTGTTCAGTCATTAAAAACGTGTTCCTATGACACATGCATCACCCAACTAATAATAATTAATTTTAATAAATAAAAAAGTTATGGGCTGTTACATGTCCCCTGTGTCACCCGGTATAACTGTACATTTTTTATTGAAAACATTTTTCTTTAATAATGCTAGATACTAACAAATACACTTGAAAATAAACAATTTTTTTCTACTAAGTAAACAATCATTATCAAATTCAATTATTTATCAATCAAAAACTTACAATTACATTTTTCAGTAGCTAAATTACAAAATTATTGTAAAAAATCTATACTTCGTGTATGTGTATATAAAAATGAACCCAGATAATACACTTTTTTGTCACTCGTTACGTCAGACGTCCCGTTACTATTATTATTATTACTTCTTAAAACCCGCGTGATTGATCTACAATCTACAAAAATAATCTAATGAAGTAACAATAATCGCCAATTGTTTTCGAATTTTGAAGTGATTAATTTTAAAATGGGACGATGCTGTGCATTTTCTGGGTGCATGAGTGTCAAAAAGGTAGTAAAAAAAAGTATTATTTAAAGAATCAAAAGTAAGTAACCTCAAAAATATTTGTAAATAATGAAAAACACTTTTTTTCACACTAATTTTGTAATTGTAACTGCTGAAAAATGTAATTGTAAGTTTTTCATTAACGGGTTACAAAAATAAGAATGAATAAAACCATAGAATGAATAGCGTGCCTTATCTTTAAAACTACAATTTTGTACTGTTTTTATTATATTTCTAGTTTTCTTTTTTATTTTTAAAGTTTCATAATAACTAAATTTGTATAATTCACAGTGAGATCCTATTTTATCGATAGTGAGTTTTATAGGTCCAACTACAAAACAGTTTTATATAAATAGTTTTTATTCTACTGGCTAATGCAGATTCTGAGAAACAAAATCCTACAAAATGTTATTTACCAACAATACACAATAATAAAAATACCCAACTAACTTCACATCAATACAACCTAAAGCTGTTTATCGTTTTTGGTCGTTTTGATGAATTTAAATTATTATATTATATACATTCTAGGTAAAAATGATTTAGTTTTATATTTTACAAAAACAGAAACTTTTTTTGTATGTAAAAATCTCGCTCTTCTAACCTATAATTTAAAGATTTTCTACTTTATAATCTGTACTTATTTGTTTATTTATATTTGAGTGCGAACCCGTTATTTTTCTAACAAAACTGAGTTTCTCATTAGAGTATTTTAAAACAGTTTCTGTTTGACCTTCGACCAGTGAAGTGCTCACTGGCGGCAGTCTTTTTTTCGGAAAGGCTGTTTGAGGAACCGAATCAACAGCTTTAACCCTCGGGGATCAAGGAGAACTCAGGCCAAACGATGGAGTCCTTCTTCTGGGGCTAAGCGCTGTGAACGAAGATTCCTATACCTGTCCCTTTCTGTTTGTGGACCCACGAGGGATTTTTCTAATGGCTAAAGTTGGTTGCGCGCTCAGCAGGAAGTGACAGTACTAACAGAAAGCGGTTATACGTAATACCAGTAGCAGTCCTTGGTCGGATCGCCATTGTTTGTGCCTTTTATTGATAAAATTATTGCAAAACAAAAAAGAAAAATCGTAATTTCGGGAGTCATCAAGGGCACATGCCCATATTGCTGGAGCCTCCCACATAGACAAAGCCCGGGAAAGCTATGTCTGAAGAGGCAATTGACCCAATTAGGGATCTAAGCCAAAAACAAAGAAGCAATAACAACAAGGTATTTTAAAAGCTAAAATCATATTGGGAATCATGAAAATTAAATTTACAAAATAGCTTGGTAAGTAAGTAGTTTTTTTGTCGGAGAGATAAATATTATGCAAAAAAGTGATCGTTTTATGGAAAATTTTAAACCATTTATTGAGAATGTATTTAAAACATGGAATTTAAAATAAAATACCGTTAGAAAATAATATACTTCTGGATGCGTTAAAGATAGAACCACCTACGAAAACTACAGTAGAGGAAGTTAGGAAATCCTAAATTCTCAGATAAAAGTTCATTAAATTATTTTTATAACTGTATTTCTTTTTTTAATAATATATTATTGTGAATTTTTAATTAAATATAATAATTCCACATTACCATTAGAAAATGTAACTCCAGAGCTGTATTAAGAGGTAATGACTTCTCGAAATGTATTGTTTTGACAAAATGGTGTAATTAATGAAAAAGAACAGTCTTGTTAAAGTTCCAGTTTTAAAGTAAAAGGCATCAATAACTTTTGTCGCCATAAAAAAACTCTAAATAAAAGTGTTCAAATAAAAACATAATTGCTATGGCACAGTATGTATTTATAATTTATTTCTAAATACTAACTTCCTAAAGCACCACCCAATAACTTAGTAAATTTAAATATTGCAAAATATTGGACATATATTAAAAAAATTCATTAGAAGGTAAGATTTGCAAGAAAAAGGATGAATTATAATGAAAGTACCAAATATACTGGAGTCTGAAAATGTATTACAGATACTATTCGTAATTGGAATACAAAAGGACAAAAGTCCTATTTTAATATAAAAGTGATACCTTCTCCTAATAATATATTGTTTTGACAAAATATTGTTCGGTAAAACTTTGTTTAAAAAAATTAATGAATAAATAACTAAAAATTAAAGCTAAATTTTAAACAAATCATGCATGTCCAGTTTTAGTAAGAAAGCTAACACTCAGACGTATCGCTCCTATTTTTACAATATGCAAATGTTCATCTATAAGTCGATTGCTGTATCTGCATTCAATTTATTTTTATTATAATGTAGAAATAAGATTCACACAGATAGATTAAACCAAACAACACTTTTAGTTCTAAGGCAATACAATGTGAACTTTACTTAAACGTCTTTATTTAACACCAGATATATTTACAATACAAAATAAATTTTAAATTTGTACCTTAAGTTTTTAAACGCCATCTATATAATGCCATCTATGGGAGGTAACATGATGGTACGAAATTGGTACTATATGGTATCTACTGTCATATATATATATATATATATATATATATATATATATATATATATATATATATATATATATATATATATATATATATATATATATAGCCAATAAATTTGGAATTTTATGCAGGACTAAAGTATAAAACACTATATGGCACTAATGTCCCAAAAATTAAACAACATATTTAGGATTTTCTTATCGATAAAAACTGAGAATAAAAGAGAGAAAAATCTTCTTGATTAAAAAACTTACATCAATGTCTTGTAATAAATGAATTAATTTTATACAAATACAATTAATCCATAAAATATTAAAGCTATGTAATAAAATTCTAAAAATACGTAAATCAAAGAAAGATACTTTAAAATGGTAAATAAACCTTACAATTTATCCTTAAAGAAGTTTAATGTCAAGGATAATATTATTTGGTAGGTATTTGAAAATATTTTTTAATAAAATATTTTTAACACTTTAGATAAGTGCCTTATTTTATATAAAAAATTAAATGGCTACCTACTTAAAATAAGTTATAATTAATAAAACTTAATAATAAAACATTACATAAAACACGGTGTATGTGTTTTTAAACTGTAATTTGAAAAATAAACATATAATATACAATTACCATCCTAAACAGTTAACTTTTATTTCAACTTTAATTTACAAATATTTTTTTAAATTAATATAAATCTCCAATATGTATCAAAAAATGCTTTTAAACTGTAGAAATTATTTGCAACAAAAAAATAATACAGTATCTAAAGCGACCAGCCCCAGTCAGCTGTTTTTTAAATAGCCAAGAGAGAAAAAAGTTTAATGTTTTAAAGAAGATTTTGGGCTGTCTTATTTATTCTGGTCCAGCTCTGATGCATTACTATCAATGGTATCTTCAAAATCTGAGAAAACCTTAAGCTGCTTCAGTTTTCCTAATGCTTTCCCATAACTTTCTGAAAAGATAAAACAATGATATAAGCACCTTTAATCACTGGTAACCTTAAATTAAATAAGTGTCAGTAATTAAAAAAAAGATAAAAATTATTTGTTTAAAATATTTAAAAGTTAACAAAAAAATATTCTGGCATATCTTGATTCTCGTTAAAAAAAATAATATAAGGAAAGTTAACAATGACAATTAACTGTGAACCCAGGAAAAAATCACTGCTAAATGGAGAGTTACTCGAAATAGTCACAATAAAATTCCTAGCAAGTTTTAGGATTAAACGCATGTAAACTTAAGATCCATTTCTCAGATATACCCTGAATAGATATGCAAAAAATATTTTCTTTAAAGCCGGAAGAAATACCAAAATATGTTAAATGTAATATTTGTAGTTAATTACAATGGACATTTTTTAAAATTTGGTTTATATATATAGTGTAATTTGGCAAACAAAAAAGCTTTATATATTTTATATTTCTTTTTTAGAAGGCATTTTTAATGTTTATTTTCATATGCCTAAACCTAATATTGTGGCAGTTTTAAGCAAATGAAAATTGAAATTTTTAATTTTCTGCAATTTACTTAGCCCAAACAAAAACAAAAAAAATACGGCAGAATGAGTTATACTTTCGTGTCTTAGCTTTTTAAGATCTGTGAAACTGAATTAAAATAAAGATGATTAGAATATCTAAAAAAGCACCTTGACCTTTATTTTATTTATAATTTTAAAAAAGTTAAAATAGTAGGTAAAGTAAAAACAATTTTACTCGTACTCTTAAAAAAATCTATCCTTTTTACGTTTATACGTTTATAAAGGAAATTGACACGAAGCGAATTGATAAAATATTTTTGTCACTTTTTCCTTACTTTACTCATAATATTTTTAGGTCCAGAATCTATAACAATCCTATAGCTCACTTTTTACTATTTACTTTGTATATTTCATTTAGTATATCTGCTCCTCTACTAAAGGGTTTGATGGAACTATGCATGTCTAAAAGTCAGTTTATAAGGGCGTAAATTGGCTCTTCCTGGACATTATTGAGTTCAAAGTGCGAACGAGCTTTGCCGATTCAATTGTAGACTAAGCGCTATTTATTAATGTGCAACTTCCGGGTTACTAAAAGCATTTTAGGATCACTTCAATAATTCTAAGTATTAATTATTAGGACGAGCGTGACAAGTAGAAAATATACCTCATATTATCGGCGCTTACAAAATATCATACATGCAAATAAATATCGAGTAGAGAGAAAGTTATGGAGTAAAATATTGTCGTTTTGGGTAAAAAAATTATGAGCATATAACCTATATTATTCTTATATTACAAAGTTGTATTACTTTACTAGGATATTTAAAAGAAATAAATAAATTTTTAATTATAATGTAAATGCAATACTAAGACTTTTTTAAAAAATCGTAAAATAAACAAAATAATTTGCTAAATTTTTCGCAGAGAAAGGTCGGAAAAACCGCTAAAATTGACAACTTTTAAAAAAATTTATAACTTGGACTAAAGTTGAAAAGCTGATCTTCGGTAAAACTTTTATTTATAACATGTTGTTTAAAATGGCTTAAAGCGGTCGCTGTCTAATGTGTGTTTTTTTTAATTCGCATTGTAAATAATATAGAGTGATATATTGGACGCTTCAGTGTATTAATCGTAATTATCCGATTTAAAAGTGGTAAACGGATTACTAATCTTCATATTTTATTCTACAGCTTGTATACAGGGGCGTCGCTAAGGCCCCTGACTTCAATCAAAATACCAACTCACGCCGTATTTGCCGACTGCATGTTATTAATGTTAGCATGGAATCATAATAAGCAGTAAGGAATAACAATATTACAAAGCATATATGTCAAAAGTTATATTTGTAAAAAATTATTTTACATAAATAATAATAATGATAATGATGATAATAATATAGAAAATAATAATAATTTTTTAAGAAAGAAAGCCTAATAATTGCCGCCCAAGATCAGGCTCTTAACACCCGGTATCACCGAAGACGAATTTTAAGCCGAAATGTGGACAGTAAATGCAGAATGTGCCACGATCATGAAGAACATAATATCTGAATGCCCCGTGTTAGCCCCAACGGAATACACGCAAAGACATAACAAGGTAGCCAGTTACTTGCATTGGTCAATGCTTAAAGACAACAATTTACCAGTCTCTGAACATTGGTATGATCACCAACCTGAAAAGGCAATAGAATCAGACCAGGTCACGATCCTATATGACAAACCAGTTATAACAGACCGAAAAATATTGGCAAACAGGCCAGATATCATATACCATAACAAAATAGAGAATCAATGCCTACTTATTGACGTCTCGATACCAGAGGACAACAACGTTATTTCTAAAGAAGCGGAAAAAACGTCTAAATATAAAGATCTTGAGATAGAAATTTCTCGCATGTAGGGTACGCGAACAAAAATCATCCCTATTGTGGTTGGAGCCTTAGGAACTGTCAAGGTAGGATTTCAAGAAAAGGTTAAAAACCTCCCTGGAAAAAACAGCCCTGCGCAGATCCAAAAAATTTCCCTCCTCGGTACCGCCCATATACTTCTAAAGTGCTATCTATAGAATAATAAGAACCACCAAAGTATAGTTTTAAGCCCTAGGATTTAGGTAAAAACCCGGCTTAAAAAAATAAAAATATCCGACCTCAAGGTAAGTTAAGACCGCCCGCGCCCCGCCCGACCCAGGAACCCGGGTTGTGAGGTGAAAATGACCCACAGCCTAGTGAGGTCGTGTGATAAGGCAATAATTATACCAGCAAAAAAGGTTTATTGTTTTAGTTAACAAACATAAAGAGAATTTCATAACAAGATCTTATAAAAGTATTTGAACCCAATGAATTACTTTATTTAAGTCAGATCTGGATTCAGCGATACTTAAATACAGACCATTTTGGACGATTTTACAAAGATTTATTTCGTCTTTTGTCTAATTTCTTAGAAGAATAGAACAGCATTAATGAATCTAAACGATTATCTCCCATTGTTGTTCGCAGATGATTTAAAACTATTTGGAGTTTACTGAATGAACGTTCACAAGAAGCTGATGTTACAGGAGCAGTTAAAACAAAACACACAAGTTTGTTGTGGTTCAAAACCCACGTTAAACTGTAGGTTTGGATGAAATTACCCAGATGTTTATTGGGGTAGTTCAGTTACTTGCATAAGGTCCGTGGTGGCTTTACCCCGCATTGTCTAAAAGGTGCAGTGCAAAATCTCTATGTTTTGATGCTTGGACAGCGTTGACGGAATGTGGATAAAAAGACAAAAGAAACTGCAAAATCTGGTAGAGAAACATAGAAAAATAGTTGCGAACTTTATAAATCAAGTAAAGATGTCTATAGATCATTATATCGCAACTAAAATGATAAATAATCAAATATGCGTGAGTGCGTATTGGTAAACACAATTTCTGTTGCCCAAAATATCAATAACCTAAAAATGTTTATAAATTAATAATTTTTAACGATTATCCAACTACTGACCCCTCCAATGGCTCCAATTGCCGACTCGATAAACTTGGGGGGGTGACACCTCCCCCCCCCCTTCGCGGCGCCTCTGCTTGTATATCATCAATTTTTATATACATGTGGCAAAAGGTGTAAAAAATGCATTTAAACAATACTTTAAACGCGATCTCGTTCTCGGGACAAAGAGGTAGGAGGTTAAAGCAAGCCAGGCTTGCTTTGATGCCTCTCTTTTGTCATTTTTTAATTATAAAGTTATCTCTTTATTCCCAGTACAGACTTTATAATATTTTTTAAAGAAATTGCTTATTTGAAAAACATTGTGGAAAAACCTCATAAGATTTAAATTTTGGTACACCGTGTTTTTAATTAAGTCTGTGCTTTGCAATAAACTCATCAATTGTAAAATTGATTACTTTTTTAAAACTAACAGATATTACTTTTAAATAATTAGCTAATTGTGCCTTTTTTATTTATTCTTTACTTAAGTTAACTAACAATAAGTATCCATTTTGTTTAGTACAATCCCAAAAAGTGTTTAGGGAAAGTTTTCGGTAAGTTTGCAACAATGTAATCCATTGAACTATACCAAAGTATTTGGGGTCACTATTTTGTCAAAAAGGTTATGTTATGGAAGTTTTCCTGTAACAGTGTTTATTACTTATTACTCTTGGGTATAAATAAGGCATGGGCACAATTTTTTGTAAAATATTTAAGCCAAAAATAAGAAATACATACTGCCAGGTGTTAACTTATTAACCAGCAATCATTTATTTAATGCGTTAGAAAAGTTTAAAAAACGTGTAAAATGGCGAAAATTCAAATAAAAATGGCAAGTTTGAAGATTTTTTTTGGTACCTGCCAGGTAGATGTAAAATAAGATACTTGAACTTATTATAAATGTAATAAAATTGGCTAAATTAAAACTTTGAATTTTCACAAATATGAGGGGCGAAAAAAGGTTGATCTCTACCCACCTCCTTTTGATTTAGGTAAAATGATGTTTAAAAGCTTTCATAAATAAATGTCATTAAATGTCATATAGAGAGTAGAAGAAATCAATAGATAGAGAAAGCATTTTATTCATAAACGCAATCGAGAGCTGCGGCCAACATGTTTTTGTTTATTATTGGCGATAGAATGGTACAAGCATAGTTTGTACTTACTTGTGAAATGATAATCCAGGAATCATATTCGTCACTTTACATACTTGGCACTGCCTTACCATTTTAATTTAATAAAAGTACTTACACAAAACTAAAATTGATACAATTGTCACAAAAATTACCCAAACGACAAAAAATTGAGACTAAAACGACATATTGAATGTGTCATCTGTCGAGCGAAGCTAAAGGTGGCGGAAGTACGCTTCTACAAAAAATCCGCTGTTGTCACGTTGTCGCGCCTTTATTAGTAGCTGTCCAAAAAGAAAATAGTATTTTGACATCATTACTTTTTTGTGTTATACTTTATAGTAATAAATATAACAAATAATATTCGCAGTTTAAAATACAATAGTAGAGCTTATTTTGATGTAATTTTAGGAATAAATTAAGTAAAATTTAATCATAATATCCTATCACGTAAATGAAACAGAAAGATACTTGGCAGCCACGCTTTACGACAAAATAGTATCTGTAGTAAGCATTTTCCCGGGTTTTGGTGGATTTTATTGTTTCGAGTACAGAGGTTCATTCATCGCTAGACAGAATCTTAGAATGTGCGTTTAAGATGCCACGCTTATGCCAAATCGAACCTTTCTCCAGTTAAAGTAACATCTCATTGGGAGAAATAGTGCAAAAAATACTTCACAGATGTATTTAACTAGATTTCCAGAAAGAAGGAAACCAAACATTAATATTATTTTAAAGCCCAAAGGAAAACGTAGTTGTCTAATTTATCGTCTGAAAATATATGCCTTAAAAATTATATTAAGGAAAATAGGAAAACTGATAAAATTAATACAGTTGCATATGTTGTTGCCAAGCGAACAAGTTTCTCATAAGTAATTAAACGCAATATTGGAATTAACAGAAAAAAAAGGAAAAAAATTTTGAAAATTAATAATTTTTGCCGATGTGTTTACAGAAAAGTTAATCCTTACACCCGGGGAATGCAGAAGGACGTACTACATTTTTTAGGTGGTTTTTAAGTAAATTATAAAACAGATCAAGGATTTTGTAGAAAATTAATATAAACAGATAAACACAGATAAAGAGAAAGGGATAATTAGCCAATAATTAAAAAAATATATTTTTTTTATAAAAACAATTAACGAGTTTATTGCAATGTAGATACTTAAAATTATATAGATGTGCAAAATTTAAAAGTTTTTTTTTGGTATGATGGCCTTACAAACTGTTGTATTGGCCAAAATTTAATAGGTATTTGTAAAAGTTTTTATTAATAACTAATTTCTTTGAGAATAAATACAAAGTGTGTCCCATTTAAAAAAGTCAACTATGCGTTATATTTTTAAAACGTTAACTGATAAAAAATTGAGTCAGCCACTGGATTCTGCCTAAAATTCTACCTAAATATACTATTTACTCTTTCCATTTTACTAATAACTGTGATACAGAAGTGTACTAAAATCGTCAAAATTTGAAACATGCCCTGTATCTCTAAGACCAATCAAGTTAGTCGTAATCTGTTTTTACTGTTGCAATTGTTTCGAAAACTGGACTCAAGAACGTGCCATCTGATTTGCTATATCCTATATGAAAATCCATCGAAAACGCGACACGTCATACAAAACTTGTTACAAAATTTATTATTCTATATACAGTCTTGAAAACCACGATAGATAGAAAATCGGTTAAATGGGGAAAGTTTTGAACAATTATGTTAGTAAGTCAATTCCGTTTACAACATGGTTTTATCTATTTAGGTTTTTGAGAAATTTTGAAAAAACCTAAACCATGCATTTTTAAAAATCGGTCATATTTTTTTTATAAGTGAAATTTTTTTAAATCTATAAAAACTTCTTCAAAACAACTTTTTTTAGAATATGACCGAGTAGTTAATTTTAATTTTCTACGTTTCGGGTTTTTAGAATCATCATCAACTTTATTTTTTTATATGCACTCCATATTGGATTTTTGCGCAGCCAAATAGTGCTTTTTATTCTGATTTTAACAATGTATAACATGTTATAATTTCAGAGTTGATAGCTTTATTTATTTCAAAAAACAAATATTTTCTCAGTTGGCCTTGATTTCGGCGAACGTAATTTTTTTTTGTAAACAATAAAATATAGGTAATTGGCAAAATGGGTAAGCTGAACAGACATTTTACTGAAATAGGTTCGCGAACATAGCTATTACGTTAATACCGGGTTACAACAAAACTACACGTAACAAGTTAATTGAAACAAGTGAAAACAAAAACAATGAAAAGTGACTAAACTTATATTCCTACTAAAATGAAGATGTAAAATAACGACCTAAAATTCAAAATGTTGTCCATTTCTCTCAACATATTAACGATATTTTTTTAAATAGTCCTAACTACCCTATGAATGGTTGACTTAGGTATGTGGAATTCTCTATCAACATCCCTGGCTGAAGGTTTTGGATTTTCTTTAAAATGTTGGTTAACTGTGTCTCCGGTGGCGTAGTGGTCAGAGCTTCGGCTCGCGGGCCCAGCGATCCGGGTTCAATTCCCAGTGCCGGAGAGACACTTTTAGGTAGTAGTTATTTAAAAATAACGTCCGTGGTGGCACTACCGCGTTGTCTAAAAGTGCTGTGAAATGCAACATTTGCATGTTTCAGTGCTTGGACAACGTTGACGGAACAACTGGGAAGACATGATGGGTTAAACACCGGAAAACCCGGCACTCACGGTACTTTGGTACTTAGGTTTATATATGTTTATATAATCCGTAGGATATAATATACATATATAATAATCCTTCGTGAGCTGTCATAAAGATAAAAAAAAATAAAAAAAAAATAAATAAATAACTGCAGCATCTCGTTGTCGATTTTCTTCAACGTACTTCTTAGGTCGTGGTTTTTTAAAACTTCCGAATTCAAGCAAATTTGTAACCAGTTTTCGAAAGTATGTTAGTTTAGGATGTTGCCGTTCAGGAAAATTGTCAAAATACGTTTGCGCAGCTATATTAACATTTTTTTTGCTTTGGAAATAACATTGCAAAATATCAAGTTTTTCTTTAAATAATTAACCATTTTACAGAGTTGAAAAAATTTTTAATAACGTACCCGAGCCAACTTTATAATGACGCTAGATGACATTCGCCGGAATCAAGGCCAACTGAGAAAATATTTGTTTTTTGAAGTAGATGAGGTTATAAACTCCTAAACTATAAAATGTTATACATTGTTAAAATAAGAATAAAAAGCACTGGCTGCGAAAAAGTCCAATATGGCGCCCATATGATAAAGTAAAATTGATGATGATTCTAAAAACCCGAAATGTAGAAAATAAAAATTGACTACTCGATCATATTTCACAAAAAGAGTTGCTATGAAGAAGTTTTTACAGATTTGAAAAATTTTCACTTATAAAAAAAATATGGCCGATTTTCGAAAATACATGTTTCAGGTTTTTTCGAAATTACTCAAAAACCTGAATAGATAAAGCCATGTAGTAAACGGGATTAGCTTACTTACATAATTGTCCAAAACTTTTCCCATTTAACCGATTTTCTAACTATCGTGGTTGCCAAGATCTCCATACATTCCCCACCAATTTGGGACACACTGTATATTTCTGTTAGAGCATAAAGCTAAATAAACAAAAAAAAACATAATAAGTACCAATTTCCTAAATTTACTCTGTAAAAAAATCTGCTAATAGTTGCGTGACTATGGACCTATTTATTCTAACATGTTTATGATATTTTTATCCCCTTGCGTGACACGCTATCCTGCAAATTTCCGCAAGCAATCAAGTTCAACTGGTGGACAGCATAAATTTAATGTTTCTATTAAAGTTTTATTGATTTTGAATCTAAGCTTTAAGCATATAGGTACTTGTATAATTTAAATTATGGCTAATAGAGACTTTAAGCAACTAAAAACATTTTTAACAAAGATTTACCTAGGGATTTAAAAAACATAACGTTTTTGAGCAACTTAAGATTACTGGGTAGTTACAAACGCTATTGAATTTTACGTATTTTTTTAACTTTCTGAATCAATTTTTTTTTTCAGTGAACTCCTGTAAGATTAAGATTATTTTTATGTTTAAAGATTGTAAATGTAAAAATTTACCTACACCGATTTCGTGATTTTTTAACACCAAATAAACATCGCCCGCTATCCATAATGATGCAAACTAGATTAAATTGGTGTTAAAATCCCTCCATGCTGTTATTGCGAATTCGAAATACAGTGGAGTGGATTTAACACCGATTTAACTATTTGATGTATTACATTTAGGCTGGGTATATAAATAAAAAATAATTTTAGTATTAGTATTAGTATTAGTGTTAACTTTAAAAAAATGTTGTTTATAAAACATTTTTAACTGATTTAAATACTGTCATTTTCACTTCAGCCTAAACTTTTTTAAATATTATAATGGTAGCGTCAAAATCTTTAGCCATTTTAATAATTTATTATTAGTTTTTAGCAAATGAGCATATACAAATATTGCATAATGTTTACGAAATTAATTTAAAAACAGGTATCTTCTAATATGCATCGACAAAAATAGCTGATCGTGGTCAGTTGCCATTTTACTAATATACATGCGCAATTACCACTTAAATTTTAGTATAAATTTTTAAATTTTAGGGAATATTAAGATAGTTTCTTAAAATCAAAGTTAACGTTTAATTTAAATTTGTTTTATAAACAGTTCGGTTTAAATTCATGTCCCTAAATATTGTGGCTAATATTAATACTAATTCTAAAATTGAATTCGGATTTTTACAGCTACTAATAAAGGCGCGACAACGTGACAACAGCGGATTTTTCGTAGAAGCGTACTTCCGCCACCTTCGGCTTCGCTCGACAGGTGACACATTCAATATGGCGTTTTAGTTGTTTGGGTAATATTTGTGACAATTGTATAAATTTCAGTTTTGTGTAAGTTCTTTTAATAAATTAAAATGGTAAGGAAGTGCCAAGTGTGTAAAGTGACGAATATTATTTCTGGATTATCATTTCACAAGTAAGTACGAACTATGCTTGTACCATTCTATCGTCAATAATAAACACAACATGTTGGGCGCAGCTCTCGGTTGCGTTTATGAATGGAATGCTTTCCCTATCTATGATGTCAGCTCATTGATTGTAACACCCGAAAAAAATAAATTGTTTTTCTCTTACAGGACGAATTTAACACTATTAAATAAAAATTATACTTTTAAAAATATTTTTGTAATCACAATACTTATTTGCTTTGTAACACATGGTACTAACCATTGTAGCATGTGTTATGTTATGTTATGTGTATGTTATGTGTACCAAAGATAAGACGAAAACTTAAATTTATTTTTCCTTATCTTGAACCGTGACTTTGGTTAGTTAAATTTTCATTTTCATTTATAAAAAAAACATTTCATTTATTTTTCAGTAAAATCAGAAATTGTACCTACTATGAGAAAATTAAAAAAAAAAAACAAAATAAAAACAAACTACGCAAAAAGCATTAGCATTGTAAAAAGAATAAGTAAAAAACTTATCTTGACTAATAAGATCATCACAAGAAATATCATGCTCTAAATATATATTTTTGCATGTTTTTATTTTTACTTTAAACCAAAGAGACGTTGGCAATGCCATTTCACAAGAAATCCCTAGTAATCATAATTAAAATTATAAAATACTTTATTTAACATTTACAATTTTTCTCGAATAAAGCGGCAGAGGAAGAGAAAAAGTAAGGTTATATTACTCTGTCATGTATTTAAAATTATATTGGCTGGTCTCAAATTCAATACCTCTTGGATTTATTTATATGACATATTTACACCAAATTTATTATTTCTGTGCTGAGCTTTTAACCAATTGTAGTGGTGTTATTTTTGACACCATTTGGTGTTATTTACACAACAATTGTAAGACCATTTTTCATACTACAATTTACACCGAAATTTTAGATACTTAAAATTCAGACCAAGCTAGGTGATGTAAAACATGCAATTTTATAGTACTTATAATGAATTAAAAATTTTAAAAAAGATAAAGCAAAGTTGGTCCTTAAAAAGCCAAGGCCAGTATGTAAGTAATAAGTAATTTTAAAATTAGGAATTGGCTAGATAATATCTCGTAATATTCGTAGAGCTTTTCTCTTAATTTTTCCTTACTACTGGAAAGATAGTAATTTTATTTTTTCCTGGGTTATTTATTTACTATATACCAAGTGACAAAGTAGAATATATTTAATTAATGTTATACTCACACATGTACTGGAAAATGCTTAATAAGTGATTGGGTGTTTAACTAAATCGAATTTAGTTAAATTATATATTATATACCCTTGATTTCCTACACACAGGAGTCGGTTGCGTCGACGATTACTAGTCAATTGCAACATTTTTTTAAATTTTTATGACAGTCTACGAAGGCTGGTAAAAGCCTGACTACTGGATATCAAAAATTCCGGGTTTTCAAATGGTAAACTCCTTCATCCCCCAGGTACGTCAACAATGTTCAAGTACCAAAACATGCAAATATTGCATTTTACGGCACCGCTTAGAGATCATGGTAGTTCCATTACGGCGGTTATATAAACAACTACAACCTTTGAAAATATCCAAAGGGAACAAAAGGCTCAAAGCCACTATTTCTGTATTTCTAGACTCGAAAGCCTATACTTCGCCTCGACTGATGGTTATATTGTTCGTTGAAAAAGGCTCATTGAAAAAAACTAAACATGAGTTTAAATTTGCATTAAGTCTAATGCTTTGTTGTAGGTAAAACAAAAGTTAGAAAATTGCTAATTAACAACTTTTAAACTTCATTTTCCATTTATTATACAAAAGGTTTAACGTTTAAAGTATTTGGTTAAATATAAAATAAAATTAGTAACACCAAAACACATATTTTTTACCTACTGGATGAGTACAAAGATATCTAAAACAAGGTAATTTTAAATATAAGCGGTGAAAAAAAATGTTTAGCAAAACGGTAAAAAAAAACATAGTATAACTAAAATAAAATTCAAAATTATTTAAATTTATATGTAACGCCAAGAATAGGGTCTAAAGATATGCTTTATTTTGTTTAAAAAGTGAAAGCATGACGTACCTTCTCTTGTGTAACTGTTTGGATTAGTATTAAACACAAAATTATGTCCAAAATTTTTAGAAGCCTGCCCAGCTAGTTACTTACCTATTACCAATCAGAGCGATGCAAATAAATATTAAGATTATGTCTCATTTTACATTAGATTACTGTCACATATGCAGGAAGTTTTTTAAAAGCAACTATCTTAAATTTGACGCCACAAGTTTTCTAGTTTTAAGGTAATAGGGCTCTTTAGATTTAAGATTTCTGTTCTATTACTTATTCTTGCCTTATCAGATTTTGAATAGATAATATTATTTTTTTTGGTTAAATTTTTCTTTAATCTAATTTATACATTGAAACAGTAGAAAGCATATTATACTTTTAATTGAAAGGCTAAACGTTTTAACAGTAAAATTAGTGCCTAATTTAGCGCACGGTTATACTACAGGATAGAGATGAACGATATTTTACAAACTGTTATTTTTTCACTAATATCTAAAAATTACATATAACAATTGTTCCTTCTATTTTTCACAACGCGTGAATTGATATCTGTTAGCACAAATAAACATGTCACAAAGCCGGGTATCATGCAACAAAACAACCACAATAACAGAATCAAGAAAAATCGTCACTGCCGCACTTAGCACTAGAACGCCTGGTTTCAGTTATAATTTTAAATACAATAATATTTATTCAAAGTTCTGCAAGGCATGAGAAGAATATAGTTATTGGATATTGGTATTATTATTAGTAAATTTTTCTTTTATTGTAACCGTGGTTTCTTACCCTAGGTGATTGTGTTTTTGGTTTTTATTAATAATTCGAATTCGTATTGTGACTATTGACTTCGTGAAAATAAAGAGGAAAAGAAGCGATTTATGGATTATTTGCAAATTTATCATAGCAAAGCATGCCGCCACGAACCGTCTGGCACTACAATTCGGCCGACTGGGATGGTCTAAGAGATTTCTTTGCCAGCTACCCTTGGAATCCTACCTGCTTTTCTACTCACGATCTTTCAGAAATATGTAAACAAACTACCGAAACAATTCAACTAGGCATTGAGACCTATATTCCCCACACTAAAAAGAACCCCATAACTTCAAATCACAAACCGTGGTTTTCTAAATCCTGTGACAAAGCCAGACTTTTAAAACTTCAAGCCCACAAAAAGTTTCTTCAAAACCCCAGTCCCGAAAATCGACAGGCTAGCATCGAAGCAAGAAATCAGTTTAATCAGACCATCTCAGATGCAAAAGACCGTTTTAACAATCGAATAAAAGATAAAGTTCTCTCTTGCTCAAATGGCAGTAAAGCTTTTTGGTCCTTTGCCAAAAATATTAGTCAGAACTTTTGCACAAATTCTTTTCCAAAGGAAAAGCCGAACTATTTGCCAAACAATTTGCTGCCAATTCTACGCTTGATCCTCCTATTAATCTTCCTCTTCCAGCAGTTGTCCCTGTTTCTCATAAAATGTCCGATATAATTTTTAAAGTCAAACAGATGAAGCGTATTCTTTCTTCTCTTAATACTAAAAAATCGTCTGGGCTGGATGGCATACCAGCAATCGTCTTAAAAAAATGTGCTCCCGAGCTTGCACCCATCTTAACTCGCCTGTTTCGAATCTCTTACGACACGGGCATTTTCCCGGAGAGTTGGAAAGCTGCACGTGTGCAACCTGTCCCCAAAAAAGGATCCAAAAGTCTCCCTTCTAACTATAGACCTATATCTCTTCTTTTAGTTGTTTGCAAGGTAATGGAAAAATTCATCAATTCCCAAATCTTAAAGTATCTGGAAAAACATAAGATCTTACATGATAGACAATATGGATTCCGTCACAGTAGATCCACAGCTAATCTTCTTTCCTTTGTCTCACACAACTGGAACAAGTCCCTTGAGTTTCTTGGTGAATCCCAGATCGTTGCTCTTGACATATCCAAAGCTTTCGATCAGGTCTGGCATGATGGGCTTCTTAACAAACTTCCTTCTTACGGTCTTCCACCTAAGCTTTGCTCTTGGCTTTCCAGTTTCCTTTCTAATCGACGTATATCAGTTAGTGTAGATGGTCATTCCTCCAGCTTCTACCAAATTAATGCTGGTGTGCCCCAGGGCTCAGTGCTGGCACCCACGCTGTTTCTTCTACACATTAACGATCTTCTCTCTACCACAATCAATTCCATTCATAGTTTTGCTGACGATAGTACCCTCCACTCTAGTATTCAATTTCTTAAGCCACAGTGTAATTCTGATTTTGAAAACCAGCGCAGGTCAATGCAGATATCTCTTTCACAAGACCTTAAACTTATCTTGCATTGGGGCGCCAAAAATCGTGTTCAGTTTAATGCCTCAAAAACACAGTCATGTTCGCTGTCGCGAAAAAAGTCTGCGAATGCTCATCCCTTACATATGAGCGGCCAAGTTCTGCAGAACAAAGAGTCGTTTAATCTAGTCGGCGTTACTTTTGAGAATAACCTCAACTGGCACAAACACATTTCATCCATAGCTTCGGCAGCTTCAAAAAAAAAAGGATTCCTCTTTCGAGCCAGAAAATATTTCTCTTCTTCCAATCTGTACACTCTGTATGTATCCCAAATCAGACCCTCTTTGGAATATTGTTCTCATGTCTGGGGAATGGCGTCCCCTACAACACTTAGCATTCTGGACTCCATTCAAAAAAGAGCTGTTCGTCTAATTAATGAACCAACGCTCACAGAAAGGCTTCCTCTTCTTGCCCATCGTCGAGCTGTAGGAGATCTGTCGCTCTTCTATAGGTATTTTCACGGCTTCTGCTCAGAGGAATTGGCCAGTATTATTCCTTCTTTGGCAGCTCCCAACAGAGCAACACGTAGTGCAACTTTTATGCATCCTTTTACAGTTCAGTTAGAGAGGCCCCGAACTTCCCGCTTTCTTCGTTCCTTTATTCCTAGAGTGTCAAGACTATGGAACCTGCTGCCCGCAGAAGTTTTTCCTTCTCCTCCCAATCTCCAAAAATTTAAGTCCCGTGTGAACAAACTCCCTCTCACCTCACTGAAGACACCCACGGTACGTTAGTACTTAGGCATCAGCCTTCGTGGACTGTCCCAAGATAAAAAAAAACAAAAAAAAAGTAAATAAGTCTGGTGTCTAATTTAATAATAAAGATTATAATTATTTGTAGGTATTACATTAAATAATAGAGAAACAAAAAAACCTGATAGGCAATAATGAGTTAACAAGATAAAGTACAAGTTCTCAGAATCTGAGTGAGCAAAAAAGAAAATAAACCCTATTATTATGAGTAGACTGTAGACTACGCAATCTAATCATATAAACATAAACAAAAGAAGCAGTATCAAGAACGCCTCAACCGCGACTTACGTTACGCGACCTTAAAACTATTATCACATCAAGTTTAAAAATCGCTGATATTAAAAAATCACAGTAATAAATATCGGTGTGATTGAAAAATTACGATGTCGGTCATCTCTAATACAGGATAAGGAATGATTTCTTAAAATTTTAAACTGGTTACACATCACAATTCATAGAATATGACTAATCCTTAATGCCATCAGAAGCATTAAGAATTGCTGGGATAAATATCTTAAAATATTCTTTAAGTACAAAAAGCTTGTTATTCTCCTCCATCTTAATCAAAAAAGGCGAACAAAAGTAATGGAATTTCATGCCCCGTTGGCAAGTGCAAGGAACGGCGCCGAACGAGGGTTGATAGACGCTTGCGCTTTATTTTCAGGTTTTTACCCTACATTGTTGCCATAGATCAGAAACTATATGAGTGTTTTTCTCAAAACTTTAAATTTTTAAAAATGAAATCTTAAAAGTGTTCTGAAAATACGCAGCATTAATTCACTACAGCCACTATAAGACCTTGCAGACTTGCGTAAAGCAACTGGCCAAAAAATAAAAGTGAAGCAGAATAAAGCTGAAAATGGTATAGTAGTGGGTCATTTCTGCCCCAGCTATGTTCACCTTCATATTAAATTTTGTATTTGTCATTTGTTATTTAAAAAATCTGTTATGCTTTATATAAGCCTTATAAAACAAATAAAAACAAAGTTTTGGTCATTTCTTCTTCACAATTTAAAATATATATTTTTTGATGTTTAAAGAAGTAAAAATTATATATATATATATATATATATATATATATATATATATATATATATATATATATATATATATATATATATATATATATATATATATATATATATAGATATATATATATATATATATATATATATATATATATATATATATATATATATATATATATATATATATATATATATATATAATGATGTGTATTAATGTTAAAGAACCGTTAATCAAAAAATAGAAATTTAAATCATAGATATTGCAAATTTAGTGTAAAAACATTGGAAAATTACAGTATTTCGGATATTTTTTACTCCTAACTCAGCATCATTTTAAATAAAATAACTTTATAATAGCTTAAATTAAATTTATAATTGCCAGTTTTAAAACGAAGCCTTAACTTAAATCAAAGTATTATTTGTAACAAAGTTATAACATACTAAATTTGATTTTTTTAATTACAAAAAAAGCATTTTGTTTATACGTTTTTAGTGATTAAATCTTTAAATTATAACAAATTAAGTTACATAGTTTTATTCTTCTCTTCAAGAGAAACAATTTGGTGTATTATTTATAAGTATCTCTAAATCTATTTTGTAGTGTGATAAAGCAGTTTTGAAGTGCACGCGTCGTTACGCGTTACGAGTAGGATTAGATTTTTCACTCAAATTAAAGTATTTTATTTTTATTTTAATAACTTAATTTATTTATTGTACATTTATGGTTGTACATTAATAGTTTTACAAATTTAAGTACATTAGGCAATTAAGTATATTATGCAATTATTTTTAAGTAAATTCATCGCTGAAACCTCTCTTCGAGCTGTTCTTCGAGTTCTTCTTTATTTTAATAATTTTACTAGGTTTTTTTTATTTGCAAAAGAAGATGCACGAAACTCCCAAAGGAGGACAAAGACACTTTTTGGTGCACGTTCCATCAGTGCGATTAGGGGGCCATAATTCCTCTAAAGGTGGCATCCAAGATTTTTTTAATCTAAAAAAAAATATTTCTAACGGAAGTAAAGAAGATAAATTTATTTTGAAAATTCATAATGTAATATACTGCATATATATATATATATATATATATATATATATATATATATATATATATATATATATATATATATATATATATATATATATATATATATATATATATATATATATATATATATATATATATATATATATATATATATATATATATAATATACACAGGTGCAGGTTCGAGTGCATGGATGGGGATCCCGGAAACCGTAAGAGATACGAAGTCGGTTAAATTATGGCAAAGTTGTGTATTTGCCTAACTAATCATGTCCACTTTAGAAAGTTGCAAAATTCCGAGTACTTTCTGAGATATCCGAAAAAAAAAACGAAATTTTCCGATTTGGTTTTTATTTTTTTCTATCGTTATTTAGAGAGATATGAAAAAACAAAAGATACTTTTTTATGGCCACTTTTTAAACTCTACAAAACAGAGTTGAGAGATTTTTCGCACGACGTTTCGTTTTCGTAAGCCATCATCAACTTTATTTTTTCAAATACGGACCTGGGTTTCTAATTTAAGTTTTTTGAACCCCTTATTATCCCAATTACAAAAATGTATAACACTTAATATTTATTAACAAGTATGGAACGCCCCTATAAGAAATGATGTGCGTTCCTCCTCTAACTCATTGTCTCTTATGAAAAATATGTTTATTTAACAGAAAAATATTAAGTGTTATACATCATTGTAATTGGGATTATAACTGCTTTAAAAAAATGCAATAAACAATCGAGTGCCGTATTTAAAAAAATAAAGTTGATGATGGTTTAACGAAAACGAAACGCCGTACGGATAATCTCTCAACGCTGTTTTGTAGAGCCTAAAAAGTGACCATAAGAAAGTGTCTTTTGTTTTTCCATATCTCCTTAAATAACGTCAGAAAAAAATAAAAACAAAATCGGCAAATTTCGGTTTTTTCCTGATATCTCCGGATGTACTCGGAATTTTACAACTTTCTAAACGGCATGTTGTTAGGCACCTAAATGCACAACTTTGCAATAATTTAACCGAGTTCGTATCTCTTACGGTTTCCGAGATCCCTATGCATGCACTCGAATCTGTGGCACCCTGTATATAAGTATGGGGTATCATTAAAAAGGTAATTTAATTTGCAGTGGACTGGTAACATAATAAATAAGTTTTTCAATTAATTAAAAAAAAAACCTTTAATAACACGAAAAAATTACTTAAAAATTAACAAATTATTGCCATTTAAAGTTTTTCCCTATCCCTAATAATAACCAATATACGGGACCCTTTGGGGCCCTCATAAAATCGACCAAATTTCAAAAGCGCCCAGTATCTCCAAAATAAATCGAGTCGGACACCCACGGTACTTTAGTACTTAGGCCTTAGCCTTCGTGGACTGTCCCAAGATAAAAAAAAAGTTAGGTCTTGAAATGTTAACACACTTAAATTTATTTTACAAATCCGTCTTAAGTATCTAGAATCAGAATTGCTTTATCTCTTACGTAAATACAACCAAACTGTGCCACCCTGTACAACCATAAATGTACAGTAAATATATTGAATTATTAAAACAAAGGTAAAATTTTTTAATTTTAATAAAAAATCTAATCGTACAATAGATTGGCCTAGCGCGATCTCATAGTTGGTTCCAGACGTTCGGCGCGACGCGGCGTGGCGCGTAACGACGCGTGCACTTCAAAACTGCTTATTCGCACTAAAAAATAGATTTAGACATTTTGATTTAACACCAAATTGTTTAAATTGTAAAATAGGAATATTTAACTTGCTTTGCTATAATTTAAAGAATCAGTAGCTTAAAAATTTTATAAACAAATTATATGCTTTTGTTTAACAAAAAAAAAATTGGATTGTTATCATTTTGTCACAAATAATATTTTGAATACAGTTAAAGTTTTTTCTTAAAGCTGGCGACTTTTTGGTTAATTTAAGCTAATATAAACTTCTTTTGTTTAAAATAAAGTCAATTTATTAGTAAAAAATCTCTAAAATGCTGTAATTTTGCAATGTCTGCATTAAATTTGCAATATCTCCGGTTTAATTTTTGGTCTCCCTGGCTGGGGATCGAAACCCAGTGCCAGACAGAAACTCTGTCTACTATGCTACTGCTATTTGAATAAATTATCTTAGTTTTTCTCAATTTCAATGACAAAGGGTAGTTAAACCTCCAGAATCATTCATTTTGTACTTTTCTTGCATTTTATAGTAAAAGAACTCTTCCAGCTAATTCTAGACTTATTGATTTTTTTCCATTTTTTTATAAAAGAGACAGAGCTCTTCGCAAAAAGTAACGCTTGAATTAGAGTTGTAATACAAGCGCTATACTGTTCGTTTCAAGACACTGACAACTAAATAGTTACCATGGTTACGTTTCACTTTCGTTACCATAATTACATTTCATGGTTAAACTAATCTATACTAATATTATAAAGGGGAAATATTTGATTGTTTGTTTGTTTGCATTGAATAGGCTCTGAAACACTGGACCGATTTAAAAAATTATTTTACCATTAAAATCCTACATTATCCCTGATGATCATAGGCTAGAAAAGAATTTTAGGACACTTACCCCCTAAACGGGGAGAATGGGGGTGAAAGTTTGTATTGAACTTCATTATTTCTCGACTGAGAAGTATGAAAATTGGTATTTAGGTTTTTGATTATGATTAAAAATGATTTGTTTTAATATTTTTTAGATTACATCTGTTGGGAAGGTTAAAATGAGGATGAAAGTTATATGTACAGAAAAATTGTTATTTTTGAAGTTGTAGATATGGGAGTTGGTAATTAGACTTCTGATTACCCAGAAAAATGGAAGACTTTAGCTAAGCAAGGATTTTAGGAAACCTCCCTTTCCTAATAGGGTAGAATGGGGGGAGGGATTAAAGTTTGTGTGAAATTTTGTCATTTTTTGATTCAAAAGTATGAAAGTTGTTATGCAGGTTATTAATTACATTTAAAAATTATCTGTTTTAACATTTTTAAAATCACACCTCTTGGGGTAGGTGAAAGTTTATATAGAAAAATTGTCATTTTTAAAGTTGTAAATATGGCAGTTGGTTATTATGTTTCTGATTACGCAGAAAAATAGGAAAGGTCAGGTAAGAGTGTTTTTTAGAAAACTTTTCCCTGAAGAAGTAGACTGGGGGGTGAAAGTTTGGATCGAACTTTATTATTTCTGGGCTTAGAAGTATGAAAATTGCTATGTAGGCTATTGATTACAATTAAAAATAATCTGTTTTAACATATTTGAAATTACATTCCTTGGGAAGGGCGGGGAGGAAGGAAATTTTAAAAGCTTTTTTACTATTTATGACGTTTTAATTTTTAACGTCATAAACAGTAAAAAGCCTTCAGAATTTCTTAACATTTTAAACCAAAATTTCTTAAAATTTACTTTTAATTTTTTATTTCTTTTTCTTTTAATTTCATCTTGATAGCAGTGATCGACTTGCCACCGAAACGTAGATTAGTATTTTGAATTTTTTGGGTTTTCTGGGGGGATTTTCTTTTTTCTTGTTGTCAGTTTCTTGGTGAATAGGGCAGAGCAGGCTCATACCCTGGAACCAGGACCGAAGTGGTCTTGTTTTCTAAAAAAGTTCAAGGCGAGCAATCCCAACAGGAGCATACTAGAACATTTGGTGTATGAAGCAAAACTAGACAAACAATTAAACCGAAGAGTTTAAGTGGAATGTTTGAATACCCGTCGTAAACAGTAAACAGCACTTATTGTAGAATGAGGTGCACAAATAAAGCAATTTATAGAAACACGAATCCATGAAAGTAGATTTAAAAAAATAAATAAAGCCCAATTAATATTTCATAAAAAATGGATTTAAAAAAAATGCAGATAGGTCAAAAATCCATTAATGAACTTAAAAGAAGATGAAGACCAATCAGGAAAAACCAAGCAGATGACAATTCAAGAAAACCTAAAAAGAGAATTTATAAGATAAGTAAACAAATGTTGCTTGTATTAAAACTTTCCAAAGAAGATGTTAAGAAAAAATACAAAATATTACAGCAAACTGTACAGTTACTTGAAAATCAAGTTCAGCAATTCCAAGGCCAATACAACCAAATGTACAACATTTTCAGCGATAAATTCAAAGAATATACAGTACATGTGAATTTCAAAAAGCAATACCTGCCGAGGTAAATACAAAATATATTAAAAAAAATTATATTATATTTTAAAAACATAAAACACCTTTATAAATAAAGGATCAGTGGCAGACAGGTCTAGTATAAAAATTCAGCCCTAATGCCCTTTAAACATTCTTTCATGAAGACATAAATAAAAGCAAGCAAATTTGGGGTATAATATACCAGGCACACACCCTGTATACAGGTTGTCCCAAAAGTAATCCAAAAGTTGATAATAACTAAGATACAGGGTGTTAAACTTTTAATTTTGATTTCGTTTTTTCCTAATAATTTCTTAACTAAATGACATAGCGGTACGAAATTAAGAAATTGGGTTTTTTTTGAGGCGAGAAATTCAAATTTATCTATTTTTTTTATTTTGCTAATAGAGGGCGCCAGCTACGTCCTACCCCACTTGTGTGTTTTTTAAGCTTAGTATATTGACTTGTTTATTAAAAAAGAAGTTACTATAGTTTCCGCTGCGTCCAAATTGTATACTTCATTTAGGTCTCTAGAAGCAACTGTTTTCGAGATAAACGCACTTTAAAGTACCCCGCAATTTTCCTATGGAAAATGGGTTTCGACCAATTGTTTTCAAACTCTGCAAGTAATAGTTTTAACATGCTAATCAAAAGTCTCCACGGGCACAAAACCCAAAAACCCCTCTAACCCTACCAAAATCACCCTCGAAAGTCTCCAAATCCCCAGTGACCTTTAAGGCTGATTTTGGGGGGTTAGAGTTTTAAAACAATTGGCCGAAACCCATTTTCCATAAGAAAATTGCGGGGTCCTTTAAAGTGCGTTTATCTCGAAAACATTTGCTCCTAGAGACCTAAGTGAGATATACATTTTTGACACAGCGGGAATTATAGTAACTTTTTTTTTAATTAACAGGTCATTATACTAAGCTTAAAAAAAGTTATGTCATCTAAAACAAGTGGTGTAGGCCGAAGCTGGCACCCTCTAGTAGCAATATCAAAAGTATGGACGAATTTGAAGTTCTCGCCTCACAAAACCCCCAAATCCCCAATTTTGTACCGGTGTGTCATTTAGCTAGGAAATTATTATGAAAAAACGAAAACAAAATTAAAAGTTTAACACCCTGTATCTTTGTTATTAACAACTTTGGGATGAGGCAAGGTTACATTAATTGCATTATTTCGACCTAAGGAATCTGCTGTTGCTCTGTTTCCCATTACTTCTGGGACACCCTGTATAACTCCCCTTGAAAAATGTACGTAATCTGGGCTGTTAGCTACGTGCAAGGTTAGAAAATAAATAACTTTATTAAGTTTAGCTAGCCTACTTTAAACGCTTTTAAAAATATTACGCAAAATGTGATTTTGGGGCCCCTCCTTCGGGAGGCTCTAGCTTATCATAAGAGACATTTTTTGAGGCATATATATGAAAACTTTTTTTCCTAGTTTGAGGAGTACGATAAGTTCTAGAAATATTGCCTACTAATTTAGGAACTTAAATGTGCAACAAAATAAATGGAAGGATAAACAAGGTAGGTAAAGAAAATTGAAGGTTACTCAAAAGTAAAGTACCCTTATTTTAAAAAATATAACATTTATCCTTGCATAAATTTCCAAGAAGCTGAAAATTTGCACAAACATTAGGGATACCTTTGTAATAAAATTGTAAAAAGTCTCCATCGATCCCATGTGTGCAAAAAAAAATATACAAGGTCAAAGTTCGCGAAAATGGGTTTTTTTGGATTTTTCAGCGTGTAGAACATACAACTATCTACAAAAATTGCCCTCAAATTTCTTCCCCAAATTTCACCATTTTTAAGGAAAAGCGATTCCAAAATTTACTAAAGTTTTATTTCCCATATTATGCATACGTTTCCACGCAACCTGTGAGTGTACTTGACGCGATTTTTTTAACGTGGTTTCCCCAGTAATTAGTAAAATAGAATAAGGACATTATCAATTAGCTTCCAAGCCCATACTTCTGGGTTCAGTTGATTACCAAGCCACACTTGAACTTGTTAATATATCCGATAAAAATGTTGTTAAGCAAACGCCGAGGTTGGAGGAAGATAAGCTAATTGCACACGTTTTTATTTCAAATAAGTTTTGCAAAAGATAAGTAATGTCACTTATCTATGCAAGTAACTATTTTGGGAGCTTCATGTACTATAAAAAGAAACCGAATTTCGTGGGTAATTATGGACTAGATTTGAAATTTTTAAAAACTTTAGCAGATGTAACTATGTCTTGTTTCCTAATAATTTAAAAGCTGTTGTTTATACCTCCGGAACATAAAAGAGGTTGTATTACAGTCAGTCACAGCATGTAAAAATAAAATGGGATTTTTATATTTAGGATAAGCCGATAAACTCGAATTTGAAAATATTTGCGATAGTTATTGAGCATTGCCTGGTTTTAAAAAATTAATTATTTTTCCAATTGCAGTTCAAGCGGTAAGTAATACCAACATATCAACAACAACATTTACATCTGTTGACTTGAATTAATTAATTGTAGTTTCTACGATAAGTACATTAGCGTCACTGTCAGGTTGTTTAACTAAAATATGTCCAGTGATAATTTTTTTTTAGCATTGTGATGAACCGCGACTTATTGTGAATGTTTGACAAGAATTGCTGTTGGCTAGTTGGGACATTCATAATTGGTCAAAGAGAATATCAGAAGATGACGATGTTTTTCCCATACGACGGCGTTGTTCTGCGGGTTTAATATCTTTAGTAGAATTGGTATACCCATTAAATACCACGGTTACTTTTTTACCAAAATGTCTGCAAATATACTGAACATATTTATCAGCGATATTGCTGAATGTATCTTCTTGATCCCAGACTTCTTCTTCTTCCCTGGGAGCGGTCTTGATTCACTACCGGAGGCAGCGCAGCCTCTTGGGCTGTTTGTGCCTAATCTCCCATTATCATTTATACCAATCCTCCCATTAGTCTTGTTCCTTCCACAAGTCTGTATAACCCCGAGACTGGTTGGTTGATATATTCCTGTGGGCTCATTTTCGGCTGCCCAAATAATGCTTGTCTTTTGTGATTCAATGCTTTACATTCGCATAGGATATGGTAGGCTGTTTCTTCCTCCTCGTCGCATTATTTCTGCAACTTGGGTCCCCAATGTATGAGCCTATCTTGTGTAGGTGTCCTCTTAGGCTATCGTGCCCTGTTAGCAACCCTACCGTTATGCGAAGTCTTTTCCTACTTCGTCTGAGTAGTTCTTCCTTCGTTTTTTGGATGGGCCCCTTATGAAGCTTTTTCCATGTCTAATTCTACTCCCAGACTACCCGAAGCAGTAGATATCTTCCATTGATAGTGAGGTACAGTTTCTTTTCAGTTCATATTCTCAAAACCCTAACGTTCATGTAAATTTTCAGCTTCTTGGGAATTTAAGCAAGGGTACCCCTATTTTTCGGGCTAACTTTGAGAAAGCAATAAATTTTCTTTAACATGGCACTTAGTGTTTTAAATGTTAATTTAAATTTACTACGGGTCGCCAAGCAATGGAATTTCAAACATTTTACCCGACCTCTTATTTACAAGCCGACCGACAGTTCAACTTTAGTAAAGTACTTACTTCGATGTCGATAGTTCGTTATTTCTGTGTCATTCTCATGATTCGATAAAAAATGATTTATTTCATTGCGGAGAGAGTGTAAATTATTGAAATGTATTTTATAAACATATACAAAAATAACAACAATTTTGTTTAATGAGAGTAGCAAAATTCCCAAAAACTAGTTCGAAGCAAATAGCAAACTGAATATTGAGAATTCGGTTAAAGGAATGATGCAATAGAAGTAGCTGCTCTTGATGAAGTTGCTATTAACTCTATATTAAGTATCAGAAAACTTTCTGATTCCACTAAAGTTTCGCGGACCACTGTAAAATTCAACTTCTGTAGGAACTGAATAAAGATGATAGTAAGTGCCGTTTACAGTTTAGTAAAGTAATGTCCGAAATAATTATAAATATTTCCAATTACATTTTTAATATTTTTTTCTATTTAGACGGATGATCTTTTTTTAAATTAATTTTAAACTCTATAATGATGTATGGTTTTCAGCAACAAGTTACGTTTTATAGAGAAACCATAACATGTTAAAAAAATCATTTTAACCACGCGGTTTGTATGGGCAACCATATTTTTCTTTTAAAATAACCTTTCCTTACCTGTAATATTATAAAAGATATTTAGCTTTGTTACCCTATGGCGAAAATATATCTAATTATTTCTAATCATAGAAATATATACTATAATTTTTTTGACGATATAGAAAAGCCAAAGTATCGTATTTACGCTTATATTAGCAAACATTTACTTATTTAGTAACAAACATGAAGAACTAATTTGACATTGCAAATAAAAAATTACTTGTTTAGCAGTAAAATACACGTACTTTGCTCGTATTTCTCAAGTAACTTTTGCTGTTAACCCATTTTCAATTAAAATATGAGACAAAAGCTCAGCCTTTTGTTGTTAAAACGTAAAGTTTTCGATAAAATACGGAAGCTTTAAGATAGCATGGAGACATAAAAACTTTAGTAAAGCATGTCAGAACAATAGACACACTAAAAAATGTAAAAAAACAACTTTTGGTATTAGTATCTTCATTAATCATTGTGCAATGTTATTTAATTATTTTTTTGGTACATGTCCCTAAATTACAAAAAAAAGTCATAATACGTTATGCACATTCTGTTGTGTTTTTTAAGGTTAATTTATGATTTTTCACAAAGGAAAAAAATAATAATAATAGCACAATTTTAAAACAATATTTAAATAAATTTTGCGATACATACATTTAAACATTTTTACATCATAATATTTTAAAATAATATAATAGTTTATTTCAAAAAAACTTAGAGTAAGAGTCATTTGGAATAGAGTTGTTTAAAAATTTTAATTACAAAATTATTAAGAGCCTCTTTAACAAGGTCTTGTCGATCTATGGTTTAAAACAAAGTGTCTTAAAATCAGAGTATTGTCATTGTTGAATGGCAGTGTCATTAAATGACATGGCTAATACCTTGTTTTTAGTTATTAATATATAATTAATTATGAATTAAAATGAATTACTCACCAGGAAAGAAAAAAAACCAAATTTGTAATTATTTTATTGGATGCTATCAAGAACCTATTTCCACTTCGTACATGCTCTTTCTTACTTGTTTGTTCCTCTAAAACACAGGAACAGGAACGCAGCGTGTTCGAAGGATAGCTATACGAAGTTAAAATTCGGCTTTTTTCGGGGTGACTAACGTTCCTGGGTAAGGAAACCATACCGATGAATTTCCAGGGACCGCGATCACCTTAAACGTTAGGCTCCAGCTCTAAAGCTACAAAGCAAATTTTTGTTAACCGCGAATTTGGCCACGTGGGTTAACGCGTCTGTGCATTATATCTAGGGCCCAGATTTCGGAACGAGCTTGTTCCCTCTACATTTTTTATGTCTGGTAAATTCATTGGCGTGCGTATTAAGGAGATATTAATTATAAATAAATTTTAAAAAATGTGAAATAAAAACATATCAGGAGTGTTTAACAATTTATTTGCATTACATAACGTCTTTTCAAAGTTGGTTTCGGTAAAATTGGTTCTTTTATAATTTAAAATATCTCTAAGTCCAAAAAAGCTCCTTTCGACATTACAGATTGTCACTGGAGTAAATCGAAAATGATTTTACAAGTCAGTTCTTTTATTTTTAGTGCCTTAAAAATTTGTTTTATTTCTAAAAATCCTGGATTTCTTTCCAAGATTTTTTTTACATACAATTTTAATTTCTCACCAATTTCCTTGGAAACAGATTTAAGCTTGTCTATAGTGATTTGAAATACATGAAATAAAGGCACTAGGGGGGCATTTTGTTTTTATAACTGTTCAATCTCATCCGAAAGATATCCAAAATTTTCAAAAATAACTTTTAACTCAGATGTAACATTTGGTGGATTTATAACTTCTTTACTTTTTTTTGCACTTAAAGCATCATCTTGTAAACTATCGATAATATTTTTTACCACATTATAATTTATATGGTTTTATGTTAACTGCTAATAGCCATATTCCCTACCTTGTAATAGCAGATTGTGGCGATAATGCGACATTAATACACATATCTTTAAATTTCGTAATACGCGCAGGTGACTTAAGAAACACTTTTTTATCTCGATAACTTAATTATCAATAAGTGGATAAAAGTTACGTACCATTTCGCATATTCTATGTAGGGCATGAGCTAAACATGTCAAATTAAGCAATTTGGGAAAATGTTCTTCTAACTGTCGTCCTGCATTCAGCATATGCAGCACTATACGAAAGAAACGAAACGCCACTTTTCTGAATACTAGTACTAGTAGTAAAGTAATACTTTCTACCACAGATTTTGTTATTGTCTCACTATTAATTTTAGAAAGAAATTTACTGTTAATTAAATATGAGTTTTCAGGTTCGTGATAACTTAAAGGTGCAACTATAATATTAGCAACATATCTTCCCTTGATATCAGTGGTTTCATCGACACTAAACCATAACTTTTTTCCTTCCAGATTGTGTCGTGTTTTGTCCATAGTTTTTAAATAGACCTTATCAACATAGTTTTATGCAGAGTTGATTCGTCTGGTACTTTTCTGTAGTAGTATTTTTTTCAAAAAATATCCTCGTGGTCCGATAATTTATTTTATGAAGAAGAATATTAGCTGCAATTAAATCTTTACACAAATCCATGCAGAAGTCTGCATTTGATGTGGATCTTTAATATGTCGCTTAATTTGATATGGTTTTGTACAAATAAATTCAGAATTACAAATTCTGCACCAAACTCCAACTGCACCATTTTCTTAGGCCAGTCAATAAGCCTGATTTGAAAACCAAGCGTAGGTCAATGCGGATGTCTCTCTTACAAAACCTTAAACTTATTTTTGATTGGGGCGCCAAAAATCTTGTATAGTTTAAGGCCTCCACAGGCAGGTACGCTGTTGCGAAAAAAGTCTATCAATGCTCATCTGTTACATATGAGCGACAGAGTTTTGCAGAACAAAGAGTCATTACATCCATAGCCTCAGCAGCTTCAAAAAAGCTTGGATTCCTCTTTCGAGCCAGAAAGTATTTCTTATCTTCCAATCTGTATACTCTGTATGTATCCCAAATTAGACTTTTTAGAATATTGTTTTCATGTCGGTGGAATGGCGTTTCCTACAACTCATTTAGAGAAGAGCTGTTTATCTTATAAATAATCCCACGCTCACAGAAAAGCTTCGTCCTCTTGCCCACCGATGAGCTGTAGGGGATCTGTCGCTCTTCTTTAGGTATTTTCACGGTTTCTGCTCAGAGGAGTTTCAGTCTCTTGCTCTGGCAGCTCCCAACAGAGCAAAACTTGGTGCAACTTTTATGCATCCTTTTACAGTTTAACTAGAGAGGCCCTGAACTTCCTGCTTTCTTAATTTCTTCATCCCTAGAGTGTCCAAACTATGGAAACTGCTACCCGCAAAAGGTTTTCCTTCTTTTTCCAGTCTCCAAATCTTTAAGTCTCGTGTAAACAAGCTCCCTCCTACCACAATTAAGATACCCACGGTACGTTAGTGCTTAGGCCACAGCTTTTGTGGACTGTTTGAAGATAAAAAAACACCTCTTTCACTTTCAAATAAAAAAGTAGAATATGGAAGGAGCCACTCCAACTTCATTTTTTTAACTTGTACTCATTATTTATTTGCCTGTAAGCGACTTACTCCTGTTTAAATATAACAAATTATTTTGGCACACATATAATATGATTTACCCTGTGATTTACCCGATGTAACGGAAATGGTTTTTACGAGTTCACAACAAATCTACCCGGAGAGTTTTCGTACTGCACTTGGAGTGTTGCATTACCACCAACAGAACCATGTTTGTGGGGTTAATTGCATAACTATGAGCCCTAATAAAGGCGCAATCAAATATTTGTAAATTTATATAGACAAAAATTCTTTTTTAATTTTTATTTATTTCATATAATTTATATAAACACATTATAAAATATCATAGTTTAATTCTTTTGTTGTTGCAAAAACTCTTCTAAATTTTTTACTATCGTCACGTCTTTTGTATTATTCTACAAGAAATCACACCGAATAAAAATAACAAAATAAAAACCATAAATACCAAAGGAAGTTATATTATTTATTGCATTTTTATTTGGTATATTCTACAGTAAAGCGCAGAGTACTGCGAACATAGGACAATCTTGGACGATTTTGGATGTACCTAAAAACGCCGCACGCATTGCTTATCGATCAATAATCTTCCAGCAAACAATTCAATACGTTTATTTCTGAAATAATTCTTTAGTATCGAACGCTCGACAGCAATAGTTGTACAGTGTCGAATATTTACGACCAAAAAGTTTTTTTAATAAAATAATTATTATTAGTAATGGATGTTTACGAACTGAAAGAGAAAATTAAAATATTTGAATGGTATCACCGTGGAAATCCTGTTAGGGGAATTAGGGAATTATTTATTAATTTATTTATAACTAAGCCGACTCCCACGATTTCCACTATTTACCGAGTCATTAAAAACTTTCTGACATTTGGTTGTTTAACTCCAAGAAAACATAAACATGATAGTGCCTCAGAAAAAAAACCAGGAAAGGGAAATGAAAGAAATTATGGTAGTGACAAGTGTTATTAAAAATCCTACAGTTTCCATTAATACAATTGCAGAACAGGTTGATTTGTGCAAAAGATCAGTGGGAAGAGTGCTGAAAAAATTTATACCGCTCCTACAAAGTAAGAAAAACCCACGAAATTAACCCTGATGATCATTTTAGACAAATACAATTTTTTAAAACTGTAATGGAAATGAAAAATAACAATGCATTTATAAGAAACATTATTTTTACTGATAAATCGACATTTCCACTTCATGGTCTCACCCAACGATTTTTTTCTCTGGGGTCACGTAAAATCAGAAATTTATGGTTTCCAGGAGAATAGGGCTATTAATCTACAAAAATTACAATTACAAATTGAGAATTCTTTTAGGATTATTACCCTTAACATTCTAGCAAATATCAGAAGGCGTTTTTATGACAATCTTGGTAATTTTGTGGCTCAAGAAGGTGGTTTATTTGAGCATCTTTGATAACTTGAAAGAGTTTTTTGTATATTTTATGAATGCACATTAAATTATTTTCTTAAGAATATCTTCTACGTTTCATTATTTATTAGAAAAAATTATTTTATTTTATTAGGAAAAACGGTTTGGTTTTTAAGACCGCAGCAAACGTTGCGGTCTCGTAAGCAACTAATTTTAAATTTATGGCTTATAAAAAAATCAGATCGAAGTCGGTTGACGCTAGCTAGGCTCTTGTTACTTGCCTACAAACACTGCATCCTCTAACTGAAAATAAAAACGTAGTACACAACTAAACTGGGCAGATAATTCTTTCGAATTTATCACCGCATTCCCCACCAGTCCCAACCAAAAATAAGCCAACTAAGGAAACGAGACGGAAATTGAAATGCAAGCCACAAAATTATTATTGGTATTTTAGAATTGGGTTCATCCAAAATCGTCCAGGAGCCTCCTATGTTCGCAGTACGGTGCGCTTTACTGTATATCATTTTGAGCTCGAAATTATAATGGTTTTTTATCGATGTCCGGTCCCTAATTATATCTTAACTCTTAAGACGAAACCCCTCAAGGAAAATAAAATTTTGTAATTTATTTTTTTTCCCAACATGTTACTTAAAGCTGGACATATACCGGGTGGTGCGTCGCCGAGCGGAACATAGGAAATCCCATGTAAATTTTAAGGGGGTCAATTATTGGCTTCCCTGTACATTTTACAGAAAAAATGTAGGATATCTTTTCGAAGAGAACAATCTGACAAGCCCTCGTGCCAAATTTCAAAACATTTTAAAAAGTGAATCTTTAATTATTCAATTAAATGTAATTGCAAAATTATCAAATTTTCGGTTCAGGTAAAACCAAACAGACACCAGTAAAATAAATATTGTCCTTGACATGAGGAAAAGTGTCAATAAATCAGTGACATTCGGTATTTGAAAAAAAAAATGAATTATTCAATCGACAAAAAAGTATCCATAATTAAGTGGCATTATGCGGAAAACAGTTTTAGAGCAAAATCTGAAATGTTTTCAGTTTATTTCCCCACCAAGCTCATTCCGTCCATTTCAACTATTAAACGTATTGTCAGTAAGTTCGAGTTCACAGGTACCGTAATAAATAATTGTCAGGATATCGAAAATAGAGCCGAAGAAAGAGAGAACAGAGATCTTAATATTCTACTGAGTGTGGAGGAAAACAAAATGGTTAGTACGAGGGTTCTTGGGCAAGAGGTAAATAAACATACAACGGTATTGCGCTCTTTGAAAAAAACCCAAATATTATTCGTACAAATTCGAAAAATATCAAAAGCTGCAGGAAAGAGATGAAGAGCGAAGAATGGCATTGTGTTTTAAAATGATAGAAAAAGCAAATAACGATAGGAAATTTTTAAGAAATATTTATTTTACCGATAAATGTACATTCACCCTCAACAATGAACCAGATGTTTAGAATTGCCGGAATTGGAGCCAAGAAAATGATAATCGCATTGTTCATACTCGAACACAATATCCCCAAAAAACAAATTTATTCGTGGGAATTATCGGACACCAGATCATTAGACCTTTTTTTATGGACTTTAACCTGACAGCAGAAACCCATTTGGACTTATTTCAAAATCAAATTGGACCCGCCTTGGAAGAAGTTGTTTGGGAAGATCAAATGATCTGGTAATGCCCGTATGGTTAGAGAGTACCTGGAAAATTCTTTTAACGGCAATATTATTGGTCCACGGTACCGGATACTTGGGACAGCCAGGTCACCTGATCTTTTACCGAATGACTTCTTTCTGTGGGGTCACTTAAAAAGTGTCACTTATAAAAGTGTAAAATTTGAGACTCTAAACCAGCTACAAAACGCTATTTTGTTAGAATGTAATAAAATTTCGCAATATCAACTTTGCAAAGTTAGAAATGAATTTTATTATCGGTTGGGATATTGTCTAGCTGTTAATGGGGGGGGGTTGTTTGAACATTTGATAAATTAATGTTTTTATGTTATTCTCTATTATTTTTAAAAAAGTTATTGTATTTTATTTTATTTTATTTTTACACACCCAGTAAAATATTAAGAGTTCAGTTCTTATTTTTTTCGGATCTATTTTCGATCTTCTGAGTTAAACATTTACAATTATTTATTGCGATGGCTTTGGACTCGAATTTACTGACAATACGTTTAATGGTTAAAATGGACCAGATAGACTTGATGGAAAAATAAATTGAAAATATTTCAGATACTGCTATTGCTTTAATTAAATTCCAGTATAATAAAATGATTTTTTTATTGATCCATAGTAATAATTGTTATTAGTTAAAATTGATTGTTACATTAAGTAAAAGGTTTAATAAAAAATAATGTTAACGTGTCTTTTACTTTGAATGTAATGATTGTGAGATTAATGAAAAGACAAAAAAAACGTTCCTTATATTGGGCTGTACGTCAGAATTGCCAAAGCCTTATAACAAATTGTTTGCTGGTAGGTGGTGTCTGGTTTTACCTAAACCGAAAATTTGGTAATTTTGCAATTACATTTAATTGAATACTTTAAGATTCTCTTATCAAAATTTTTTGAAACTTGGCAGGAGGGTTTGTCAGATTGGTCTCTTCAAAAAGTTATCTTACATTTTTTCTGTAAAATGTTCAGGGGAGCCAATAATTAACCCCCCTAAAATTTACATGGGATTTCCTATCTTCCGCTCGGCGGCATAATTGCATCCGACATTTAGGAAAAACCAAAGCAGTATTTAAGACTTGGTTTAACCTACGGATTGACACGATATTGTTAAAGTTCCCTTAATCTCCCTACGAAGAAATGTGATACGAAGAAATGTGATTGATTTCAATAACACTAAAATCTTGGACTTTAATTGTCTATATTTGTTATTTTTTACACAACGTTTCGATTACCGATGTATATCCAACCGTTTTCAAGTGATCAAGATTTCAGTGTTATTAAAACCATAACATTGTCTAACACCTTCAAGGAAATGTGATTGATGTTTTTAAATGCAAAAAAGTAAAAATTAATTCATTCTTTAAATTTCTTAACATTTTTTCTATGGTTATATACAGCATGTAGTTAAAAAAAGTTATCGGGAACAAATGGTGTTTACTGTTGCTATTTAAAGATAGTGACCACATTCCGAAGTTTTTTTGTTGCTACAGTTTACCTCAAATATCGTAGTTATTAATTTTTGGCATTTGTGATTTTTATTTATCCTTCTGGTCCTTTGCCAAAAACATTAGACAAAACTTTTGCACAAATTCTTTTCCACACCTAATCTCCGAAGATGAAATTGTTTCGACCTCTAAAGCGCCCTACAGACTTTGGTTATGTTCATCCATTCGTAACGGCTTGTTGAATCGCCGAACTGTTTTGGAGAAGAGGAAGCATTTTAAATAAAAATAACCAGTATGGACTTTGGCCGCTGTTCCCTTGGCTCCACTCATGCAAAAATAATCCGTTAATTTTGAATGAAATCCTCACAAACTATCAGTAAAAAGGCCAAGAGTTGAATCGTCGTTCCAAAAATCAAGCGCCAGTAGAAATTTTTACCAACGATGCGGCACGACGGTTTTGCTCCACAGACATCGGTTTTTGGCATATTTTACACGTCAATTTGTCAATACAATTTGCTGAATATTCTACTCTTGATCCTCCGGTTAATCTTTCTCTTCCAACGGTTCCAAACAGATCAAGAGTATTCTTTCTTCTCTTAATACTAAAAAATCATCTGGGCTAAATGTCATACCCGCAATCGTCTTAAAAATATGTCCTTCCGAGCTTGCACCCATCCTAACTCGCCTCTTTCGAATCTCTTATGACACGGGCATTTTTCCGGAGAAAGCTGCACGGGTGCAACCTGTCCCCAAGAAAGGATGCAAGGCTCTCCCTTCTAACTATAGACCTATATCTCTTATTTTTGTTGTTTGCAAAGTAATTCAAAAATTAATTCATTCCCAAATCTTAAAGTATCTGAAAAAACAAGAATATACATTACTGACAGTATGGATTCTTTCACAGAAGATTCACAGAATCTTCTTTCCTTTGTCTCACACAATTGGAACAAGTCCCTTTGATTTTTTTGGTGAATGCCAGATCGTTGCTCTTGACATATCCAAAGCTTTTGATCAGGTCTGGCATGGTGAGCTTCTTAACAAACTTCCTTCTTACGGTCTTCCACCTAAGCTTTGCTCTTGGCTCTCCAGTTTCCTTTCTAATGGACGTATATCAGTTATTGTAAATAGTCATTTTCCAGCTTCTACCAAATTAAGGCTGGGGTGTCCCAGGGATCCGTACTGGCACCCACTCCTACACATTAACGATCTTCTTTCTTCCACAATCAATACCATTTATAGTTGTGCTGTCGATAGTTTCATCCACTCTAACATTCAAAGTCTCAAGTCAGTCAATAAGCCCGATTAGGAAACCAAGCGTAAGTCAATGCGGATATCTTTCCCACAAGAACTCAATCTTATCTTGGATTGGGGCGCCAAAAATCTTGTTCAGTTTATTGCCTCCAAAACACACCTGTTGTCCGTTACATATAAGCGGCCAAGTTCTGCAGAACAAAGAGTCGTTTAATCTGGTAGGCGTTACTTTTGAGAATTACCCCAACTGGCACAAACACATTTCATCCATAACCTCAGCAGCTTCAAAAAACTTGGATTCCTCTTTCGAGCCAGAAGGTATTTCTCTTCTTCCAATCTGTATACTCTGTATATATCCCAAATCAGACCCTCTTTCGAATATTGTTCTCATGTCTGGGAAATGGCGTCTCCATAACACTTAGCATTCTGGGCTCCATTTAAAGTAGAGCTGTTCGTCTTATTAATGATCCCACGCTTACAGAGAGGCTTCCTCTTGCCAACGTCGAGCTGTGAAGGATCTGTCGCTCTTTTATAGGTATTTTTACGGCTTTTGCTCAGGGGAGTTGGTCAGTATAATTCCTATTCTGTCAGCTCCCAACAAAGTAACACGTAGTGCAACTTGTATGCATCCTATTACAATTCAAATAAAAAGGCAACGAATTTTCCGCTTTCTTCGTTCCTTCATTCCTAGAGTATCCAGACTATGGAATCTACTACCCGCAGAAGTTTTTCCTTCTCCTCCAGTCTCCAAATATTTAAGTCCCGTGTGATCAAACTCCCTCTCACCACACTTAAGACACCCACGGTACTTCAGCCTTCATGAACTGTCCAAAGATAAAAAAAACAAAGCAAACACCCAATCTTGTTTAAATATGAAATATTTAACAGTAGCGGAAAAAGTTAAAATTATTTTTATTTATGGTGAATGTGAAAGAAGTGTAGCTGGTACCTTACCATTATATGCCGAGCAACATACCCTTCTTGTCTCTAGAATACATATCTCAGTACCTACCTATTATGTGTCTTGAATTAAAAATTCAACACACATAAAATACACATAATAGGTAATAGGTCTTAGAGACAAGAAGGGTATCTTGGGTATGTAATTTATTTGAAATAAAATTGTGAACAGAATTTTGTCCCATTTTAACACTTATAGAAGGTACTTTAAGAGGATCTTGTTTTGCTCAGATTGCTTTTTTGTAATAGGTTTGTTACTTGTTAAGGTTTACGTCAAAAATATTTCCACAAATAAAATGTTGTATGTATTGTACCATAAGCACATATTATATAAATACAGAGGGTATATGCAGGTATTTGTGATGGTAAATTAATATTGGGCCTTTCATAAAAAATGCCCTTTTTTAAGTTCAAATTTGTCTTGTATTTATATACAGTATGTCCACGGAAAAGGTGTTGAATAGGAAAAACTTTTTTATTTTTGATTTTATCGAAAAAAGCTACTTCTGATAAAAAATTTGGCTACTTCTTAGAGTAAGGTTGGGATAGAAACATTTAACAAATTTTATACGCGGTGTTCAGAAAATTGAAAAAACTTAAAATGGTACAAGAGTAAAGTGCATTTATTTGAGAAGATTTGGAAATAAGTTACTAGGAAAAGTTGTTCAAAGCTAAAAGGTAGTCTCTAATACCAATTTTCGAAAAAATCGGCCTACTTTTATTAATTTGTGATGAAAATTATTTTAATATATCAATTAACTGATTCCAAATTAACAACTCATTTTTGTACTAGGAGGCGTTGATAGCGACAAGCTTTATTGACACTTCGCTTTTATAATTCATTAGCCGTAGTATCCCCAGCTTTAAATGCTTACTTTAAAGCAAAAAATTTGATGAAATTGATATTAAAAATTTAAATTGATATTAAAATAAATTTTATCACAAATAAATAAAAGTAGGCCGATTTTTTCGAAAATTGGTATTGGAGACTACCTTTTAATTATGAACAACTTTCTTAGTAACTTATTTCCATATCTTTTCAAATAAATGCACTTTACTCTTATACCATTTTAAGTTTTTTTAATTTTCTGAACACCGCGTATAAAATATGTTAAATGTTTCTATTCCAATCTTACTCAAAGACGTAGCAAATTTTTTTATCAAGAGTAGCTTTTTTCGATAAAATCAAAAATAAAAAAGTTTTTCCTATTCAACACCTTTTCCGTGGACATACTGTATATTTAAAAAAAAATACATAAAAATATTTAATAATGCATTTGTCCTCAAAGTTTTTATTTTAAACAACATTTTTAATAATATACCTAATTCAGTTCTTTAGAATTTCAGGTAACTAATTTAATTATTATGGGGGGTTAAAATAATAGGTGCTAAAGCAAATACATAGGTTTTCTTTTGATACAAAGCGTCGCCATTAGGTTACGGAATGTATATTGCCTTAAATAAAGTTTCTTCTGTTTAACAGTATTCATAGAATTAAACATTACTACGGTTTCCTCCAGATACGGAAAACTGAATGAAGCGGTACCGCCGATCGTAATGTACAAATACTGTTAGATGTTACGAGTACGCATTACTTGCTAATGAAAGTAGCAGAAATATGCATTTTTGTGTTATAGGCCAAGGAGCAGTGGCCAAACGTAAACTCACCCTTTAGCAAACTGACTAACAAAATTCAAAAACATGTGTTTAAAAAAAATATTTTACTGTATCATAGATTTCTAATGTTTGTTACCAATAAAAATTGTAATTAGAAAAAAATGTTAGAATCATTAGGGGTCATTAGTACAACAGTATTACCTAAAGGTGTATCAATAAAAATTTAACCTAGAAGAACTAGCCACACTATAGTTTTTGCCTAATAGCTACGTATGGTGGGTGTTTTAAAAGTACCAGATGTAAGGATTTCAAAAATTATCTTAGAACGGACGAGGCTTGTTTTAAGCCTGGGTTCTTTCTGCGATGCGGTAAAAAGTAGCAATTTATAGTACCAAAGGTTGGCTCATAAATGTTTTCTATAGACGATCCACTTTTTTATTTTAAAACTTTCGTGAACTTCGTGAACTTCTAAATATTATTAATTTTTTTTACCGTATCAATTGAAGCATTTTTGTCTACGGTTTTGCAATAATTTATGAGTTTTTCATAAGCTTTTGACTTTTCTTTTTGATTTGAGTAATGTTTTGACTTTATATAGTCGTACGATCAGAACTGACGATTATTCACTACACACACGCAGATTTTTCACAGTTTAGGTGAACTGCAGGCACAGACCTGCAGGCCACCTCTGTGTGTATGGTAAAATGTGATCTGAAGGCTAGATCGCTCACAGTTCGGGACTGCAGTCCGACTGTACGTGAATGGGCATCATAACTATTTACGTTGGGACTTAGGTAAAATAAAAGGCAATTTATTAGTATAGGATTTAGGGCCAGTTGTATAGGTTGAGGTTAATATCACGATTAATCTTTGAATTAATCTCAGATTTTATTCTTGGATTAATCCTAGGGTTTATCAATACTTGTTTGTACAATTGTATACCTCTGGGGTTCGGTCACAAGGTTATTAAAATATTTTGAACTTCTAGAAGTGAAGGAAGAATTTGTTTAACATAACCTGCAATTTTTATTCTTTAAACATGATTTCTAAGTTATAAAATATAAAATTTAGAAGTTTTTAATTTTCTTATGGAAAAGTAGGTACTTACTGGTTGGTATTTCTTTGAATGTATACGCCAATTTGTATAATAGTACTTCCACAAAGGCTTTTGAAATTCTAAACCTATTTATAAACTCCTGGGCGACCCAAATGTCCATGGTTTCGATACGATTACGAAAAATTCGGCGTCTTCTTGTATTTTCTATTATATTTATATTATCTAAATCGTCGTCCTCGTCGAATAGTACATCCTTAAATATTTGGAACGCCTCCATTTTTATTCATTAACCTGAGGATTGTGAGTTAATCCCTACTCCATCCACGAGTTATGGATTACTCTAGGTTAACCCACAATTTGAAGGTAATCCTATGCTACACAATTATCTTTTTTTGAAATCTGAAGATTAACTCGCAATTTCAAGATTATCCTAACCCATACAACTGGGCCTTATAGATATAAATGTTTAAAGGAAAAAGAAAGACCCCTGGTAAAAGAAGAGAATAGAAACTTTTGGTGCCTCTTTACATGCACTGTAAACGTATGCATTATTGTGGCACTTAATGCGATGCTACTTTATTAAGAGCTGTTGAAGGAAGAATAATATTGGCTAATTTCTAGCAACAGAGACCGTTGAATGGTTGGTTTAAGCGCTGCAGACGGCAGTCTTATTGTGCTCCCCATTCTTGTTATAAAAAACCACTTTTCTTTATCAGGTCTCATAGGTTTCTACCAAGATGTTCATAAAGAAGAGGGATTCCGCTCTGTATATATCAAAACAGTATTTGCTTCCTGTATGCCAATGCATCGCAGTCGAATATTATGTGTAAAGCTGTGTCCTCTTCCTCCTCCCGCAAAGCCTGCATGTTGTGGGTTCCACTGTTTGTCCTAGGCGCCCCAGAAGAAGGACCTCAGCTCTTAGTTTGTTGAAAGGGTCGCCTAGCTTTGCTTTCGCATTTTTTTGACCAGGCAATGTATGCCAACGATCTAAATGTTGTTTTATTGACCATCTGTCCAATGTTGTTTTCATAGCCTGTTTTGATAATCCGAGGAATGGCTCTGGGTTATTGAACTTTCTAGATGTGCCGGCTTTTGCCAGTTCATTTGCTGATTTATTGCCTTTTATTGTCGTGTGTCCAAAAACCCAAAGGAGTTCTATCCTGTTGTTCCTGGCGGCAAGTTGTTGTGTGCTACCGAATGCAGTAGTCACCGATGACACAAATTATTATTAAATTTGGTTGCTACAATGGCTGTAGCACTTAGTTTTACAATTTTGTTTTATTATTTTCAAACTATTTTTAAATTAAATTCCTTTTTGGTTTATTTAAATTATTTATTTAGTTTTTTTTTATAATATTAACTGTCACTGAATATACTAAGATTTACTAGAGATTAACTTAAATGTATGGCTAACCTAAAGATACTGATGCTTGAAAAAATACTGCTAGATACTTATTTTTCTACAATGGGGTTGTGTTGACCACTAACACAAGGGGCGGAGCCATTTTTAAGATTGAAATTTCCTTTGTCCCTTTGAATGTAAATACTATTTGAAAAGATCAAGTGTTAAAATATTAATTTGGGGTTTTACGATCGAAGTATACAATAACCTATTAAGGGTTTATAGTTCTAAAAGCTTTTTAATAGTAGGGTAATAGATTGTTAGTTTAAAGGAAACATTTATTATGCAAAGGATAAGTTTAAATTACTTTTACGTGTTTTTAGAAATATCTACCCTTTTATTAGGGTGTTAAAAGTCTTGAAATGTAAATAATGATTATAGAATATTTGGGGTTCTTTGACAATAATGATAATTTGAATTAAAGTAACTAATAAAAATGTTATCGTGATACGTAAAAACTATAAAAACATTAATTATTATAAAAGGAAATTCCGTCTTATAATGTATTATCACATTTATAATAGAATATTATATTTGATCTTGGTTGGATCACAACAAAGTTCTGTTAGGTTATAATATAAGTCGTAGATTTAAAGAATAGTTTTAAGTTATCACTTAAAAACGTTTAGAGATACATATACATACATTATACAGGGTATTATAATAAACATAAATTTATATACAGGATTTTTTAAAAGCCGTGTATTTCTAGCAAAAGTATGTGGATTTTAATCCTATACAAAATGTTTTATTAGGTTGGGGCAAACTGTCTATACTTAGGATGTGTAATATTATACAGCCTGGTTCGGTAAACCCGTTACTTTCTTTTTTTTTTATTAAAACATTTAAATTATATTCAGGGTATTTTAAAAGGTAAGTTTCCCTGATAAATTATTCGGGGTATTATAATAAACAAAAATGTATATACATATTGGGTAATTATATACAGGATTTTTTAAAAGTCATGTATTTTTAGCAAAAAGAGGGGGATTTTAGAATTATACAATCATCAAATTTTGGCGACATACCGCGTTGAACCCGTTTATCTGACTATTTCTTTTTAACCTGTGCTAAAGAACAGCGAGAGAGGATGCGCGGTAGTTAACGGTTAGTTCGCGAAAAAATGTTTAATATGTTTGATATCATGTCAGAGTTTATTATTTGTTTTCGCATACAAGGTTACTTTCCGTTTTTTAATTATTAATTATGCAGTGTGTGTAAAAGGGTAAATAAATTGGACTTTTTAATACATTATACAGGGTATTACAAAGTTGTACATTTATGGTTTATACTGGATTATTATAGGTGTTTTGGCAAATATGATTTTTTTTAATTATAAATGTTATACAGTGTGTTTAAAAAGTTAAATAAATTAGGCTTGCTCATACTTTATACAAGGTATTGAAAAAATCACCAAAAACTTATAGATTCATATTAAAGACAGGATTTTAAAAAAATTAAATATTTAAAGCTGAAACAAGGGGATTTTAGTGCTTTTGTGGATCTTATATACAGGATGTTTTGGGTATATCTGGCCCCAAACATGTAGGGTTAGGACATATACTATGGTACAAATTATGTTTTTGTAAATATGGTTTTTTATCCCCTTTCCTTTTTAAATTCTAAATTGATTTTTTGTTTTTATGTGATAAACCGATTTTTTAAAACTTTTTTAATACAAGGATTTAGAGAAAATTAGGAGTACAGCGGTATAGACGTTTAATTTTTTTTTGTGACAGAGAAAAAAAATTCCCCCGCCCTCTCGTCTACTTGATGTATCGTTTCTCGGAAATGAAACAACTTGCTAAAAATATTCTCATCTCATCTTATAGATCGCCTTTAAGGGTTTCGAAAAAAGTATAAAAATACATTTCCGTACGTTTCCCTTAGCGTGTGGAAAGTAAAATAAAAATGGTTAAAATTTGAAATGGCTTTAAAATTTTTAATTACAAAGATATTGAAACAAAACTTTGGCAGTAAATAAATATTATGGAACGGTTTTTTATAACACACCAAAAATTCATATGGAGTGTTGCAAAAAAAAGTTACAAGATATTAAAAATTTTAAATATGTTTTATTTAGACGTTATGATTACTATTACGAAAATCATAGGGCAATTATAAAAATACTTATAAATATTATACCAGGTGTTTCAGAAAAGTTGTAAATAACATTTTTTTTTTTAATTTTTAAATCATAGCAATATATTTATAAAGAAACAAAAATTTGGTTATGTAGTTTATTTAAACATATATTTCAAATATAAAAACTTAAAACAATTTAATAATTTTATTTATAAATTTAAAGAAATAAAATTTTGCGGAAAGATATATATTTCTATGTGGAATTAATTATATTAAAATTATAATAAATTTTAAAAATTATAAATAAAAATACAAAATGCTATAAATGTTTTCTCATTTACAATATTTGAAAAAAAATTATAAAAAATAAATATTAGAGGGCAGTTGGTAACAGCATATTAAAAAATTATACAGAGTTTCACAAAAAAAAATATATCAAATGAAAAAAAAATATATAAATAAGATATATAATTGACGTTATTATTGCAAATAAAAAAAAATATTTATTGGACAAGTGTATCTTTGTATAAAGTTTTTCAAAAACATCATAACTACTTTAATGTGATTTTTACCAAAAATTTTAGTTCAAAATAAGAATTTTATTTTTTTAATTTGTAGGACTTTTGGAGTTTTTTATTATGAATATTTTATTTTATTTAACCAAATTTACAAAAAAAAATCAAAAATAAAAAAATAATAATGTTCACAATTTTTCCACGGACCTAAAAAAAAATCCTGAAAATTCGGTTTTTTAATTAAAGCTTAAAAAATATTGCGTTTAGACAATTAGATTAAATAACCCAAATTGAAGGACTTGTAGATATACATAATACATAATTTATGTATATGAAATTTCTTGTAGCTTTTACAGTTTTTGATATATTTACCTTCTAAACTTAAAAAACAATTGTTAATATCTCAAAAAATATAAGGGATACAAAGAATTGTATTAAACAAAAGTACAGCTTTTTAAATTATCTTAATAAAGAGTTATATAAAAAAATTTAAAAAGATGAATAACAAAGGAAATATAAACAAAAATGTAATTTTTACCAAAAATTTTAGTCCAAAATAGAAAAAAATAAATATTTTTTTATTTTTTGGATTTTTGAAGTTTTCTCTTTATAAATCATTTTTATTTTATTTATTTGAATTCCGAAGTCACTTAAAATTTTTAGAAAACATCCACAATTAAAAAAAAATTGCACATTTTTTCTAGAGGTACCTTGAAAAAATTCGGAAAATTCGATTTTTTAAGTATACTTCGAAAAGTACTGCACTTAGACAAAAAAAATTATATAACCTAAAATAAAGGCCATAAAAAATGTATAATTTTTTTATATAAAATAATTTTATATAAAAAAATTATACATAAAATTTCTTGTGGCTTTTATAGTGTTTTAAGATATTGACGTTTTAAATTTTAAAAACAATCGTTATTATCTCAAAAACTATAAGAGATACAAAAATTTTGTGGGACAAAAAATATAGATTCCCTAATTGTCTATATAAAATGTAACATAATCATTTTTGGTAGGATGAATAGTAAAGGAAATATAAACAAAAATGTGATTTTTACCAAAAATTTCGGTCCAGGATAGGATTTTTTTATTCATGGGATTTTTTAAGTTTTTTAATTATAAATCATTTGTTTTATTTTGGAATTTTAAAAATTTGCAAAATAAAACAAAAATAAAGACTTTCTTATTTTCAATTTTTTTTTCAGGGGTATACATGAAAAAAATTAAAAAAAAAGGTTTTTTTGATTTTAACTCGAAAAGTATTGCACTAAGACAAAAAAGGTATATAATCTAAATTAAAAATTTTGTAACAAGGCATATTTAATTAAAAAAAATAAAAATTGTGTGAAATGAATTGTGTTTTTTTGGGAAGAAATATGTCCTTTTGACTGTTTTTGTTATATAGGTACGACAAAAAATTATTTTGGAGAGTATATTTTAAACTGCAACAAGGTGTGTTTGGTTATTTAAAAACTTTGTTTCATCCTTTAGGAATGACTTGGGGCGAATGTATTCCCTGTTAGTCTGAAGAAGTGAGAGGAGAGAGATTTTAAAAATAGTCAGGTTTGCAATACAAGGTTTCTCAAAATTTTAGATTATCTGAAGTTTTCGGTAAATGGCAATAATGTAATTTATTGTTTTCTTGAAGCAAAAGGTTACCATGGTTACCTTGTGAAATATTTCATGTGACAGTGTTACCTATGTTTAACCCAAGTACCAATTATTGGTACTTGGGAAACTACTTTAACTAAAAAATTTGAGTAATATTCGTATAAAATGGTGGACAAGACAAAGACGGCGAATGTATTTCTTGTTTATTATACTAAGATTTTTGGTAAAAATACAAAACTCCCAAAAATATTGACCATTTAAAAAGACGGCTGTGAAGTGGCGCCATGTATTATTTCCGTATTATATCAGATGATATAAAATCTAATATTACACAATAATTTTAAATATTCTATAATGGTATCGTTTAACAACAGTTTTGTGCAAAAATAAAAAAACAGTGAAAGTATATATAGTTTGAATTTGACATTTGATGTCCAGTTTATACATGGTAACAAAGAATTATTGGAAGTCCGGATCTGATCTATTATTTATTGCGCGAACTCCGCGGCCCAGAATACTGATCTATACAGAAGCGACACGGATGAATTTTCATGGTTTAGTAATTATGGTTGCATATACTACGTCGGCCATTAACGAATATGTTTAAAGTCCAATTGACAGTTCTCACTGACAAAGTAAAATAATTGTTTACGTTCGACGACGACGTTAGTTTTATTGTGTTTTAAGTTTTTGATAAAAAAAAACTATTACCTCCATAAATAATGGCTAATAAAAGCAGTGGATATAATTGTGCATACACTCTGTGTAATTCTCGTGCGGATCAAGAAATGTCACACTTTGCTTTTCCAAAAGATGAATCTAGTTATGTACCAACACTAAATCGAAATAGCAATATAAACTATTAACTTGAACGTTTTTTGAACTCCTTTTTTAAGTGTCGGTAGAATTTTTAAATGTAAACATGATTTAATAAAATTTATTAAAAACTTTTAAATTTATTAAAAACTACAAGTATGATTAGTAAGATTTGTAATTAAGCTCAACTTTAAAGAGTTAACTATTTTTTTTAGATGTATAATTTGGCAAAGGTTTGCAATACAGAAGACTTGCTTGACAAAGGGCCTGCAATTTTAAATAAATACCATAAAATATGTGAAAAACACTTTAAAGATAAGTACATAAATAAAGGATCTCAAGGTTCTAGAAAAAGTTTCCAAGCTGTCTCAACTTTTGTTTAGCAATTTGCCGAAAAGATCTGCTGATGAAACTTGTACAAATTTGAAGCCACCTGCTAAAATTTGTGTGATCATGTGACAGACAACTTTAATCCAATCGGGAGGTATAAATGATCTTATTTTTTAATTGTTTACCTTGTCTAAAACATACTTGATACATTGCTTGAAATAACTAAGACGAAAAAGTTCTAATTTGATCTTGTAAACAATTTAAAGCTGCTAAAATTTTTAAGTAGTTTTCAACTATTCTATAGATAGACATTAAAATAAGAGCGTACAACTGACATTGTCATCTAGCCGAATTCGGGTACAAAGCTAAAACTTTTTTTTTCAGCCTGTCTCGGAATATGTACTTCAAGAAATAGTATGTGAGAAAAATAATAATATGGATTTAATCCCCTTATTTAATTTAAATAAGAGCGTTGTTAAATCGCCATATTTATAATATCCTCTTAAGACCATCGTAATAAATATAACTGATATATAAAGTTCCGATTAAATAAAAAGTCTAGCTTAGGGCTACTTTTATGATATAAGTTTAAAGCTTAAAGTTGGTTTAACAAACAGTATAACCACTTAAACTCCATATTCGGCCTTATTCTGGTGAACCATTGTTAATTTTCCAAAATCTGTTAATTACGATATTTTCATTGGTTAAAAATAGGCCCAAAGCAATAATATCAAGCCGTAACTGAAGCAACTTCCAATGTTCTTCCTTATTTTTCAATTCTGAAAATACAACTTGGCGGGATATTTTGCAAAATATGAAGATAACAAGAAACAGTTAAAGTTGCTACGGCTTAATATTATTGCTTTGGGCCTATTTTTAACCATAACTTCAGTTACACTGTGAAAGGATGCATGTAATAATTTTGGTACGTGACAAATACTGTATTTTTGCTTAAAATAAAAAATGTAAAGGGTGGAATATTCTGTTATTTGCCAGGATTGTTTTAAGAAATTTTGCGAAAAAATTCTGTCAAAAAGTTTATTAAGAATTTGATAGTTTGAGGAATAGGCTTTTTTGTCTCCAAAAGTAAATGAAACTTGTATGAAAAGACTGCACTACTTTTGAAAAAACTATCTGAAGCTCCAGAAAGATCATTCACAGTATCTTAGTATTTATAACTCATAAAATAATGAAACCCTGTACATTTATTGTAATTATTTTATAGATATCAATCATAAAACACTATGCACGAATTTCAAATGAAATGATTTTGAAAATACCTACTTGAGATATATTACAAAAATATCTCTAAAAATATATGGGATGTATCGTAAAAATGTAAAAAATATGCTAAATATTGTTTTTAATAACACATTTATTATACTTGTTTTATTTAAATCATTTTACATAAGAGTAACTAGATTTTTTTAGCACTAACATACCATGGATGTCCCAAGTAAGAAGCAGTTTATTATCACGAGAGAATTAAGGATTTACAGGGGACGAAAAGAACCGATTTTTTAAAATGTATTTTATTTTGTATTTATATGTATTAATATATAGATATGTATGTACATTTTTGGGTTTATATTTTAAACTACCTTTTTTATGGTGCTAACAGAAAACTAAAAAAAAAACTGATAATTGATTTTTACTAAAAAATGTTTTAAATTGTCATTTTTTCCCAAGCATTGACCCTTAGAAAAGAAAATTTTTTAACTTAGATAGTTTTTAGAATTTAAATAATTAAATTTAAACCAAAATTAATAAGATTTTATAGGGTTACAAAAAATTTAATAACACAAAAAATAAAGCTTAAATTATCAAGAAATGTGTCTTGTTGACATCTTAAAAAGTATATTTTAAGCTGCAACCAAGTATGATTTTTAAATATGGAAACTTGGTTCCATCTTATAGCACTGTTTTTTTCTGAAAATTTTAAAATATTTTAGGACAAAAATTTTAATTCATGACTGAAGTCGCATTTTTTAAGAAAAGTTTTGAATAAATTGCAACAATGTAATTCAAAAAACTGTATCAAAATATTAAGGACCACCACCAAGAATATTGCTTTATGAATAAATTTTGGGTATAATAGTTACTTGGAGAACTCCTACAAATATATAATAAGCCTTTAAATATATAGGTGGAAAAGACGTAGAGGGCGAATGTATTTTTAGTTTTTATGTATATTCCTCAACGCCAAAGTTTACAGAATAATAATATATTATAATTTTGTAAACTTGCCTCGAAAACACTGCCAAACCGGCCATATGCAACACCCATTAGAGCCCATTTTTTCCATTCATAGGTTTTTTCCTGAGGATTTTTATTCAATGTTTAATTAACATAGTTTTTAGGTAAGATTTTATTTTTAACAAGTTTAAACTTTGCCAGATACTGTGTACTAATATAGTTTTTCCATGTTTTGCATCTTTTATTAGTTTATGTAGATATTTTTCCTTCTCCTTTGTTATTATAAATAAGTTTGTAAGTATGTTTACAAAAATGATTTGCCTTCGATACTAATAAACTACTATATATAAAGCAAATAGTTTTATTTTTAATTATAATTTTATTTTTTTTTAAATACTTGGAGTAAAATATAAAAATATTACAAGTTGTTCATATTACATATGACGAAATAAATAAACTAATGAGAAACGTGTTCCTCAACTCCCAAAACACTGCAATTAACTATTTTTTAAAAAAGAAAGAATTTGTACGTTTTTTAAAATTTTAATTTATTAACTTAGGAAAAACTGACATGGAAAAAATTTTAAAAAAAACCAAACCCTTTTTCCATTTTCCTTTTGGGAAAAAATTTTAGTCAAAACAAATCCGCTTACTGTTCTGTCAAAAAAATATATAGACTCAGGGTTTTTAAAAAAATAAGCCAGTCTTTTTAAAAGCAATATTTACTAAAAGCCCTACAAAAAAATTTTTAAAAAAAATAAGATATTTTTTTTTTTGTCCCTTTAAAAAAAGTTTTTCTCAATATTTTTGAATTTTTTTTTAGTGTACCGGTATGTTTCGAAATCTGACCCACGGAGATCAAAGGTGCCGACGCTTTGTGTCGCTTCTGTATGGATTAGTTATGGATCAGTATTCTGGGTCCAATTCCTCTATTCCCGCGGCCCTGCACACCTAGACAATTCTCTTTTACAGCATTGGCCTTTCATATAACTTCAAACTTCCTTGTTCAAGTCATGTTAATAAATGTGTGTTGTCGGTCTCTGAAGATATGTACAAAAAATTTAAAGCTTCAAAACTGTTAAAATTTATGTAATTTTAAAATGATAAATGCATGTTTAAATGTTATTCTTAAATGTATTGTTTTCTAATTAGTAACCATAATTAATGTGTAGGGCCCTTTTTTTTCTGGTATATATATATATATATATATATATATATAATATATATATATATATTTTTTAAATATTATATATATATTTAATATATATATATATATATATATATATTTTAAATATATTTTTTTCCCCAAAAAAAGTGGACAAGATTTTTAGAACTCAATGTACTTTTCCCAAAATAAAAAAAAAGTTTACGAAATATTAAAACCTTAGGTTTTTCTACAACAAAAAAAAATGGAATTCTTTGTATTTGGGCCCATATTTGAGTAAAATTAAAAATTATTATAAATGGAAAAAAAATAAAAAAACAAAGGGTTTTTAAATTAAAAAAATTTTTCAATTATAGAGGACTGGTTTTTGGGGTTTGGGGTACGATGCAGCGGCATTGCGCGTTTTGTTTATTACTGCTAGATGCTGCAAATTAAACTTAAGAAAAACATAATGCAAAATATTTAAAATTGGCAGCTAATTTTCAGTTGGCCTCGATTTTTATTTTTTGGGCTATATGGTTTATGCAACTGAGATAAATACCCGTAAAGATCTACTTTAAAAAATCACACTTTCGGGAAATGAAATGAGATATTTATGTAATATAATTAATACATAAATTACAGAGAAAAATTGTTAATTTATTAATTAAAATAAAATAAAACAATGATATTAAAGTTATCCTATTCTTATTATTTTTACTTTTGATAAACATAACAGTTCCAAAATAATTTTATTTAAAAACAATATATGTACAAAGATCGACTAACAATACTTTTGTGTGCAAGAATTATTAAATCCTTATTACTCGCTATACGAAAGACATTCAAAAATTAATTATACTAAGCACACCCTTGAAAGCAAATTTATTATTTGGAAAATCACGCAAGGGCTAATGCAAAATTGACAAAAAAGAGACACAAGTCAATCCATGGCCAGCTACTGCTTTTTTTTTTTTAAATTGTAATAATTCATTTTGGATGAACAATATAATAATTATTAAAATGATTTTACTCGAAGATGGGCCAGGATAAAAAAAATATGTAATTTAAAAAATCATCTATATGCAATGTTATAAAATTAAAAACCCATTTTAAATTTTATTTTATTATTATTATTGTATAAAAATTATCCCCTATATAATTAATAAAAAAAATATAAAAAATTAATTTTTAAAAATTATAAAAATCAAATATTTATATTAATAATTTTATTTTAAATAATTAAAAAAATAAAAGGGTTAAAATATTTTAATTAAATATTATTAAAATTTATTAATAAATAAAATATATATATATATATATATATATATATATATATATATATATATATATATATATATATATATATATATATATATATATATATATATATATATTTTTTAACTACGGTTGATAGAATTTTTTCCCCCCCATTCTAACCATGCTTAACCCGCGATTCTCAAAAAAAAAACGGTTTACGTATGTCACAACTTTTAACTTCATACAACCTTTAAAAACATTTTTTAAATTGGTTTTTGTGTTTGACCTTCGATCAGTGAAGTGTCGGATAAGAAAACACATATTTTTTTCCGGGGGAAAAGGGGTGAAGGCGCTGTTCAACAGCTTTACCATGGGGATCAAGGAGAAACTCAAGCCAAACGATGGAGTCCTTCTTCGGGGGGCCCAAACGTGTGAACGAAGATTCCTATACCTGTTCGTTTCGGGGCCCCCCGCACGAGAATTTTTTTTAATGGGGGAAAATGGTTGCGCGCTAGCAGGAAGGAGCAGTACTACAGAAAGGGTTATGGTGATCCAGTAGCAGCTTCCTGGTGGGGAAAACCATTGTTTGTGCCTTGCATGGAAAAAAATTTGGTTAAAATTTTAATTTTTGGGGGGGGAATTTTTTTGGGCTAAAGACCCCCCCTATCCAGAAGTTCCACCTAAAAGCCGGGAAAAGCGTTGACAACAACGTGTGTCTGGAAAGGGGAGAGCTGGTTGAACGTTTAGACGGGGGCCAAAAAAAATGAAAGCAAAGAAAGCATTTTTTAAATTTAAACCAAATGTAATTTTTGGGGGAGTTGGGGAAAAAAGTCAAAAAATAAGATAAAACCAATTTTCCATTCATTAAGATATTAGCTGTTTTCCCAAATGACTTGAACAAGTAAATCTTTTTTTTCCCTATGATTTAAATATAATTCACTAATTAATCCATTTGGGAATTACCTAATCAATCGAAAAATCTGCAATCCAAATATTCCAAATAGGTTAAACCATATAAAAAAACATCACAAGAACAAAACAATAGAAAAACAGCGATTCCTTTATTCAGTGGCGCACTTAGGGGGGGGTTTTAAACCCCCCCCCCCGAAATTCAGCCTTGATTTGAAATTTTTTGCAAAATTTTTGAAAATTTCGTTAATATGTTTTTCCGTTATAAAAATTTCCGAAACTATAAATTAACAAGAGTCAGGAAGTAATTAAAGTTTAATTTTTTTTTTGAGTATTTAAACGCAGTTCTTAATTAATTTCTACTATGAATTTAAAAAATTTCAAAATTGAAAATCGCTCAAATCATTAGCGGAACGCCACAACGGACATTTGGCAACCCGACTTTGCGTAGACTGAAAAAATTTTTGAAATAGTTCTTCAGAAAACCGGCTAAATGGTCCCTTTTTTTTATATTTATGAAACTTGACCCCAGTGTAGAAGATATTTTAGAAAAATTTGTTTAAAAGCATGGAAAGTTAAAACTTAGTGTGCTTTAATTTCTCTTATTTTTTGTTATTTTTTTTTTCTTAAACTTAGTTTAACTTGTGTATGCTAGGAACAGCATAAATGTAGAATTTTATTTTTGTTTACCAATTTTTTTGCCATCACGTCAAAAAAACGAGATTTTAAGGTCATTTAGAGGTCAAAATTGTGATATTTTTAAAAGCGGCCCTGGTACAACTTCTCGAGCAACCTATTAACTTGACGGGTACCTGTTTAGCCCTTAAATACTTTTTAGGCAT